>OX030950.1:89982071-90177071 GCA_943735915.1 Pherbina coryleti | reverse complement strand
GGAAACTAATGTTGGAAGGCACAATAGAACGGCACATAGACCATACGTTAACCCAAGCGAAAGATTCGAACATATTAATATGTATCTAGTCGGTCCGTTACCGGTATCCCTGGATAACAGCTATTGCCTAACAATAATAGATATATTTACCCGCTGGCCCGATGGTCTCCCAATTTCAGATACGACTGCAGAGAAAATCGCAAGAAATTTAGTATCGGGATGGATTTCACGCTTCGGTGTTCCAGTAAGAATTACCACTGATTTGGGTCGACAGTTTGAGTCAGACCTGTTTCGCCAATTAAATAACTTGCTGGGCATAAAGCACTTTTGGACAACACCACATCAACCTCAAGCCATGGTATTATTGAGAGATGGCACCATACGCTGAAAGCAGCGATAACGTGGCAAAATCACTAGCGCTGGAGTGACACCTTGCCGTTTGTGCTTCTTGGTCTACGTTCAGTTTTCAATGAAGATCTCGCAGCAACCCCCGTCGAAATGGTCCTCGGCGTCCCTTTAAAATTACTTAGGTCGACTTCGTTTCAGCCCTCTGAGAAGCGAAGCAGAAAGTATGTTCAGTTACCGTAGTACATCATGACAGCCCAAAACGTTTCGTGCAGTCAGAGTAGAAAGACTGCACTCGCGTTTTTGTAAGCATCGACAAAGTAGAAATCTCCTTGCAACTCTGTTATGAAGAAGTCCGAAAGAAGTCATGGAACGAAACGACAAGTATTTCACCCTTGTCATCAAGGGCAAACCTGTCAATGGATAGATTAAAAGCAGTCTTTTTAGTGAAGACTGACAGTGAAACGTCTAATCAAGCGTCGCATCTAACCAGCACGGATACTTCTTTGAGTAGCAGTGCCAACGAGGCCGCGTGAACTTTTACCGGACCACTGTTTGACATCGCTGGATCCAAGCCAAAGAAAAATCGTCCAATATCAGCCGTGTCAACTTTCACCGGCATACCGTTCGACATCGCTGGATATAATGGAAATTACATTTGCCAAAATCAGCCGTGTCAAATTTTACAGATGCCTACAAGATCTGGTTGAAAAATCAAACCAGCGAAGAGGTCTGTGACTTTTTCCGGTCCGCCGGTGAACATCGTGGGATCGCGCCGCAGTTGCTCTAGACTTCTTCTGTAGCCACGTAATACCACTTATTCCTTTATTTAAAATTCTATAAATCATATATATATATAGTTAAGTTTGTACTAATCACTTGTGTCCTTTAAAAAAATAAATCACTATTTTATTTAAACACATATTTTATTTGTTATACAATTCTACTTCATTTTATTTAATACAATTAATTTAGCAAATAAAACACGATTAGTTGAAAACACGATTGGACTTACATACCCATTTACGTAGAATAGAGTTCATTGATTTTAGATTCTTGAGTTACCAAGAAGACTCTTTGTGACGAATTTACGTTATTTAGACTGGAAGGCTTTTTAATATTTCCATGTATTGTGAAATTCAAATGGAAATAACGACAAACTGATTGTGTAAGCAAAAATCAAGATCCTGAGAAAAATATTAAAAGATGTTTAAGGTATAATATACGTGTAAATTTTTCGAAAAAAAAAAATGTTGTTTTGTTTAATGTGTTCTTTATAGTTTTAAGAATATACATACATATTTTTAAATCGATATTTAAAAAAACAGAAGTTATAACGGTTTTCGTTAACCTATGTCTAAGCTTCATACAAAAAATAAAAAACTTTAAACGCGATTTCCTCGAAACTAGTTTTTTTTAAAACGGGTCGATAGATAACTCGAAATCTATTGGTTCAATTTCAATGATTTTTTTAGTATTTTGTTCGTTATTTTGTTCTTTAAGCATCCCCCCTAAACTCAAGTATCTATTTTTTTTTTATTTTTTTTATATAAACAAAAAAGCGCGCGAAAATGTATGTGTTTTTCGAACTTTTTACTTCAACTTCCGCCATAATTAAAAAACAAAACCCCGGGGTCTTGCGTAGGGGGATGCTTAATATAAAGTCTATGCTTTAAAATGTCATTTGATTTTTTTGGTTCCGATACATGGGAAAGACCATATCCATCGAACCGTTTTGGATGTCTTTTTTTCAATGCCATTTTCAGTACCCTCTATATAAAAGCCAGAACTGTATTTAAAAAAAAAATATTTTTATAAAGTATTTTTTATGTACATACAATAACCTGTATTAATTTAAAAAAAATAATAACTTCTTATATCTCAAAAATTTTTTTGAAAACAGCTCCTGTTTTTGGTAGTTACTCGTATATTATACCTTAAGCTTGCGGATGCATCTAAATAAATAAAGCGGTAAAGTCGTAAGATATTGGATTACCTTTAGATTGAAAAAGCTAGCGGATGCAGTTGACTTAATATTGAACCATAAATGAACTTTAATGTTTACTTTAACAAACCACTTGGGTTGGGAATTAATATATACAAGGTGGGGCAATAGTAATCACACTATTGGAACGTCCTATAACTTTTGCAAATGGTGCCAAATGTCAATTCGGTTTTGACATTTGTGAAGTAAACAAACGCAGAATACAAATGGACAAGCCATGAATCGGTTTACTCCGCAAGAACGCGGAATAATTGTTTCCATTTTTTTGCACAATTTGTCAGTTGTGTTGGCGCAGCGTGAATTTTGTCGCAGATTTCCTGGCCGTCCGACACTAAGTGAACCCGAGATCTTTCCAAGGCTGGCCGGCCCCGGAGCAGCTGTTCTGCTGAGAATATCGCTGTTGCTACCCAAGATGTCGAAGAAGAGCCCGGATCATCGACCAGACGACGTGTCACGCAATTGGGCATTAGCGGGCGATCCCTAAGCAGAATTTTGGTGAAAGAATTGAAGATGTTCCCTTAGAAAGTGCAGACAATACATCAGCTGTTAGCTGTAGACCACCAACCGCGTGTAACCTACGTTCAAGCCATCCTGAATCTCAAGAGGTGGACGATTTTTCATCGAAAATTATCATGAGCGATGAGGCTCATTTTCATCTTTGCGGTTACGTGAAAAAACAAAATAATCATTTCTGGGGCACCGAAAATTCGTGTATCGTCCACGAAGAACAATTACACCCGCTCCCGATATCTTTTTTTTTTTTTGAGAACGCCGCGGGCCAAACGGCGACTATGGACGGCACGCGAGTTATACATCATAATTATATAAAAAAGTTATATATCATAAAATATAATTGTGTTTTTGCTTAAAGATATAACTCGCGCTACAGAGCCATGATTACCTAATTTTTTTCTTGCTAAATTGGGTGAATTGGAACTGGAGAATATGTTGTACCAACAGGACGGTGCAACGGCGCACAATCCTCGAGCCACAACCGATATTCTGAAGGAAGCATTTCCGGGTCGCTTTATCTCTCATTTTCGTAATTTGCACTGGACTTTCTTATTTTTATGGTGTTTTTTGAAGTCTCGGCTGTACGTCAACAAGCCTCAGACTCTTCAAGCTCTTAAAGAGAATATTCGCCAAGAATGCGAGAAAACGAGCCCGTATGGTCATTAACTCTGGCAGCGCCACTTGACCGATATCATTTTCTGAACTTAATGGAATAAATTCTAATGGATTTAATAAACAAATTTCACAAGCAAAACCAATTTTTCATTAAAAAAAAAAAAAAACGGAAAAAAAACATTGGGTGATTACTTTTGTCCCACCTTGTACTTAAGGTGGATCGAAAAAAAAACTTTTTCGACACTCATAATCTGGGAGCTGGGTTCAAGTCGATCTTAAATTCAAAAGGATATCGAAATTGGTGTAACCATCTCCCAGCGGCTTTGATGTGAAGAAAAAAAAAATTACGTTTTCGTCACAAATCAACTATTTTTTGACACAAGTTTTTATCAAGCTCAATTAATTATCCCAAAGTAGGGTGCAAATTAAAGACATCTGAGGCCCCAAAGTTGTGAAAAAGAAAATTGTTAGATTTGATGGCTCGTTGTGTTCTTACATCACATGAACGGCCGGATTTTGGACAGTTGATTATTCCACCAGTATCCTGAAACAACTTCACAGTACGATACACAAAATATCGAGTGACTCCGAGCGGTCACAAGGTCCGAAAGATATCGCCTAGACCAACTATAACAACACGACCTGACTACGCTTGGTGTTTTCAACCGGCGCCAGCAAACGTAAAACAAAAATGGCTGGCGCAATTTTTTATACGACGCTACAACCAACCAACAGTTTTAAGTGCCAATAAGTTAGCAAGTATATCAACACTATTTTAGAGTGAGCCGAAAACTTTTTCGCGAAAAAGAAACGTAAATGCTTAATGTCAAATAGGAGTCAAAGCAAGTACGTTCAAAGGTTTACTCACAGTGAGCACGTTCAGTCTTGTACCAAAATATAGCATAGTACTAAGTATATATTTTTTGGAGGAGTACTGTTTAAAAAATCTCCATTTTGAAAAATATTTTACACCTTATCTTCAATATAAAAAGTTAATTATTTTAAAATTATTATCTATAGTGTTAATAACATTATTTCAAATATTTGTTTACCTATAATAGTTCATATTGGCGCAAATGCATTCTTTGTATAATGTCACGGCAATCATTAAACACTCTTTTGATGTTTTCAGTGTCAACAGCACACGTAAAATGAGGGTAACAATAATGCTTTCCATCACCACTTGCAGTTGATATACGCTGAAAAAAAGGGGAAATTAGTTAACAACATGAAAGTGATACAAATTTTATTATAAATCCTATATAATATTTTAGATTCCAACTACTCATTCAAAACTAATCTGCACTGGTTCAAAATCTCTCTTGTTTTCATATAACCGACTGGTATTTTTCACATGGCGATATCGTAGGACATATAAATTGTCCTATTCTAGACAGTTCTAAACTGGTACCCAACTTATAAGTTATGGTAAGTTTAATTCTAGTTTGCAGTGACAAGTTGTACATCAATCATATTACCAAATTTTAACTAGATTAGAGTTAAACATTTTCTGTAATTTTATGTAAAAAAGCATATGCCATAATGTGAGAGTAATATTTTCCTAAACTACACTAAGGGCAAAAAATATTAAATTTATCCAAAAACTTTTTTGATTTATCCAAAAAGCGAGTCATTTTTGCACCAATAACGCATTTACTTAAATCGACTACGTAAATATTTAAAATTTATTTAAATACTTTTTTAATTAAATAAAATATTAAAATATTTAAAATAAAATTAATTTAAAGTAAATTAAAATTATGCACGAATGTATATAAATATCTTTCATATATTTACTATTTGAAAATAAAACTATCGCATTTAAAGAAAATTTATATAAAAATATTGAATTTAAAAAACAACATATTTAAGTTGAAGAGGAGGAATAAACGAGGAAGAAAAAGTAAAAGAAAGTATGAAGCAAGTATGCAGCTAAGTGGCAACCGTTGCAAGATATTTTTGAGAAAATATCGAGTTGTCACTCCACCCTACATAAATTCATCATCGCACCCATCACCTATCGCACTCACAAATCATATTGACCAGAAATCCATGCTATATTACCCTTGCAACACAAACTAAACGAGAACTATAAGAAACCTGCAACTGCAAGAAATAACTGCAGGAACAGAGTGCGATGCTATTGCTGCTTGTCGGCTATTTCAGCTGCATGGAATGTGTGTGTAGGTATAAATAAAATTCAAATACGGGAAAAAACGAGTTGTAAGGAAAGCATTTGATTTATCCACGTAAATATTTAAATAAAATTTATACTGAGGCGTGGATAATGCTAATATGCGTTATTTCCCTTAGTGTACATTATAAGATAAGTTTAAGGAAAATAATAAATTTAACAAATAATCATAAATTTTAAAAGTTACATTGAAATCGTGTACAGATGTATTCAAAGAAACAATCATTTTGAATTTTGTTAACATTTTATTGTTAAATTTTTTTATACTTTAGCTTTTATTTTTTTATATCTTTTTTATTTTTTGAAATATTTAAATATAATATCTTTTTTCATTTTTTTATTTTCCAGTTATTAAAAAATAACTAAAATATGAAGCTAAACGAATCTTACAACTCTAAGGACTAAATAAATCTACACGCAGCGTTTAAAAATAAAGAAAAAAAATCTAAATAAACCTTTAAACTCAGTGCCGCTATTACTATGTTTTCACACCCCGAAATAATTGCTGTGTCTGCTGCTGAAATTGAAGTCTCTTCTTAGTCGCTTCTACTGCCGTTCCTGTTGCTTCAGTCGACGTTCCTATCTGTTGTTTCTGCTGTCTTTCCTGTTTCTTCTGCTAATGGCTTTGCCCAGAACCCAACTTCAGATGAGTTTATGTTTGTCGATAATTTCGAAGCTTACAATGTTGGTGTTGATGCACATATATAGCTGATTCGATCATTCTAAACGTGCCGAAATTGATGATTCAGATAAAGATTTGCAAACATTAAAAAAGCGTCTTCAAATTTTTGAGCTTCGGAAGCAAATTCAAAAAGTAGAAGAAACCCTAGCTTTTCGGAATGGACGAGGAATAGAATTTGGAGATGTTGACACGCTATTCCTAAGTGTACTGAAGACAATCAAGCTCATGCTATCCAACATTTTTTCAGAGATTTTGAAGAAATTATGTGGTTAGTTAATGCGAACGAACGATTTAAGTCTGTATAGTTCATTGCTCGTCCCTGCCTTAAGATATAAAGATTTAAGAGCCGATTCACGAATTTGGCGTTGCTGTTACACATCAAAAAATTTACACCACAATTTTTTATTCCTAAATTAAGCCATTGGACGCCGATAAAATGTACATGATTTTATTTCAAATACGATTACGATACGATTGATTTTATTTACAAATACGAGCTGATTGACTACATCATTGATGGTATTAGCGGAACTGTAGCAAAAATTTATTTATTTCTGCTCATTCAGTTGATAAATTAAAAATTTTTATTTACAGATATGAGCAACGATACCTAACTTGCCCCACCATATGATACAGGAAGCAAGCTAAAGCTGCCGAAAATAACAGCACCAACAAATACATCTAATGATATAAATACTGTTATTTGCTACAATTGTTCGCAAACTGGACATATAAAGTCCAACTATCCGCATCCACTACGTCTCGATGGCACTTGATTTCAATGCTGAAAAATGGGACATGATCATCGCTAATGTACGAATCCAAGGACAATTTTGGTGAAAACATCACTTGCAAGTCCCAGCTTGGTATCTAAATCCGATGATGGCTATGAAATCACTAATGATAAAAAAGGTGTTATGAATATGGTTAGTGTTGCCTTGATAAGTATTGGTGAAAAGTACAATATATAACAAGTCTTTTTCTCTTTTCGCCACTGGAAGCACAACTAACTTTATTAAACAATCGTGCGTTCCATTCGATTTAGTTAAAATTCCAAAGGAGTCACACTACTGTAGAGTTGGTACATTAAAATTACAGATTCTTGACGGACTCAGTTGCTCTATTAAATTTGGATCTCAAACTAAAATAATCTTCTGGAAGGACATTGGGCGCATTCCATATTTTGATGCTTGGCAAAAATAAACCAGCTACAAAGATATATTACTTGTTTATTACAATTTAAAAAAATTTCAATTCAAAAGCATATTTTTCGTATTATTGCTATAACTTAAATTTGATAATGATAACTTCTCATTTGATGAATTTGGTTGTCGATTTTTTGCTACCTTCTTTCTGATGTTAATGTAGGTTACAAATAAAATGGTCGATCGCATCATATCGGCTGTCCACAAAAGTAGTGTTTCTGGGTCGTCCTCGCTGGGTTGTGACTTTCATATTAGACTCCAAAATGCTGCAGACTAATATCTTCTAAAAGCTAGATGATATAACTTCTCCTCGTTTCTGCAATAAAGTTGCCTTGAATTTCACTCACACACATCAATCAAATGTGTAATAAGAGGAAAAATACCACTTTTTAAAGATATTATTGCACTTTTTTCTCTCCCTTATATCGCATCGGCACAGCCCAATATTTTGACCTGCTCTGTTGATTCCACACATAAATTGGTTATAATTATGCAAAACTTGTGGCTGGGAAATACAAATGGTCTTCTTTCCTTCTCGAGAAAATCGTTACACATTAGAGCACCCCTATGTGCAAAGCTGTTTTTTTTCGCTCCACCAGCATTTTCTAATAGAATGAGGTTAAAAAATAAGTTCTGCATCAAAAGACGGGTATCGTTAGTGGAAAATAGCCAGCCGGTTTTCAATTAAAGCACCAAAAACGGGCTTAAAATTGCTTGAAAAAAGCTCAAACAATTTTTGCTCTGTAACTTTATTAAAAAAAGTTAACGATCTTAATTTTTTTTCTTTTCGACATACAATTAAACAGGTAAGACTGTCCGTGCAACTTTTTTATGTAGGTGTGATATTTAATGGTGTTTTTGAAGATCAAACTCAATTTTTTACTTAATTTTTATGTTCTATTTTTCTTAAAAAAATTCCCAAAAATCATAAAAAATCTGCGAACTGATAGAACGATATCATCATGAAGGGAATTTATTGAGGTTTAAGAAATTCATTACTTTTCATTATTTTTTTGCGTTCCACCCATGAACGGACGTCTTAAAGGTAAACAAATGATTTTTATTTTTGCTTCATTCAATGGAAATCTTTCAAATTCAAACAAAATACTTATTTTACTCACCTAAATCATTGATCCCTAAATCATTGACACCTACGTAATGATCCATTTATTTGTTGTAAGAGCCGTTGAGCTTTGTTTCAATTCAATTTTACTCATACACCTTGTTGATAAAAAAGTTAAATATTTTGTTTTTTTATTTTGGATTTTAATTGGGTGGGATCGTTGGGCATCAATTCTTTGCCAAAATACCAAACAAAATGAAATTGATAACACAGTGCGACAAAATGGAACGAAGTTGAAATACCTGGGAGATAGTGCTATTTTTCTGGTAGGTTTTGTCGAGTTAAAGAATTTTCTATTCTTGAAATTTGCCGGACACCCCCAAAATCTGGACTTATGGTTAAAAACCGATTTTGCCTACCTTTGCCCACTTATTGGCTTATAACTTACCTGATTGCCAACCGATTTTAAAAATTTAACCGGATCCTGAAAGACGATACTTGATCCTTTAACTCAACAGCATTTTACTGGCATTTTAAAAACATCTCTTTTCATGAAAAGTTGAATAACTTCGTCAATTGCTGACCAATTTTTAAAAACTAAATTGTGTTAAAATTCCTAATAAATGTTTTCTATGAATCCGTACAGGACTAGTGTGGTCTCAATATAATTTAGTGTATACTAAAATCGTCAAAGTTGAAAAAAGTCAAAAAAAAATTGAAAAAATGTTGTATTTGCAGAGTTAATACACACAGATTTCTCAAGTTGTCCCAAACAGTATATATATATTGTTAGAAAAGTTCAAGTATCGTCTTTCAGGATCCGGTTAAATTTTTAAAATCGGTTGGCAATCAGGTAAGTTATAAGCCAATAATTGGGCAAAGGTAGGCAAAATCGGTTTTTTGACCATAAGTCCAGATTTTGGGGGTGTCCGGCAAATTTCAAGTATAGAGAATTCTTTAACTCGACAAGACCTACCAGAGAAATAGCATTATCTCCCAGGTATTTTGAACTGTCGCACAGTGTAATACACCTCGTATAAATTACGTGTAAATTCTAAAACTCTAAGGAAGGTTACAACAATTGTGTGACCCCCAATGAAATCAAATCCGTACCTAACTAGCTGACCTGATAAATCCACCTTCGTTAAACACATGTGCTAAGAAAACCTAATTTAAGTCTGCAGAATTGAGCTGGAATGGATAATTATTTTTGACAACTATGTTAGTACACCTAATTCTGTTTTTACACGGTCTTTTTTTACATGGTTTTGATTTAACATGGTTTGAAAATTTGAAATATCTTTATTGGGCTTACATTTTTTTTTTTTTTTTTTTGTCAAAATGAATTTTTGCGAAATATTTTCATATCACAAATTTAGGGGAATGTCCTTTTTGTGGATACAAGCAAATTTACTTGTCAAAGCAATTGAAATGGGTTAACATTTTGTGAACTATCATTTAAAGGTAAAGACATTTTCTATAGGCAGATTTTTTTTTCTAACGTTAAATTAAATTGAATTTTAACGCATTAAAATAAAAGGTAAGCCAAAAAATAGTTTATATTCCCTCAGTTATTTATATTTTTTTAATTTTGTTAAATTTTTTATGTATGCCTAAAAGAAAATGTCGAAAACTACAAATACAAAACAAAAACGTAAAGCTATTTCCTTGGAAACTAAAATTGCAATTTTAGATCACCTTCATTGCTTGGCAAAATGTTCAGTTTAAACAAAGCCACAGTAAGAACTATAAAAAAAAACGAAATTTCAATTGCTTTTAAACCTAGAGTCTTTTTTTTTAATAACTATGCTTGTGTACATACACATTATATACATATGTGATTTAATAAAATAAACATGAATAATTGTTCTTAAAAAATCCTTGTTTTTCACTCATATTAATAGGTCTTAGAGATAAGGAACCAATCCCATATTTTTTCATACGATCAACGTCTTTTTTTACACGGTTTTTTCTGGAACCAATCTAAAGTGTAAAAACAGAATTAAGCGTATACCAAAACTTAAGAAATTTGAAAAAACTATAAGGAAAAATAAAATACCATTTTAAACGAAAAGAAATAAAATTATTTATTTATTTGAAGAAGTTAAATATTCTAAAAATTTTGTTTTCGAAAAGTTTTTGGTTGGGATATTTCTAAAATGTTTTTCCATTGCATGCAAAATGAACTGCTTTTGCTCCTCCTGGTGTGTTAATACGGCATTAAACCTTCAAATTAAAGCACGTTCTGCTGTATGATTTACTACCAGTAATTTCTTAACTAATGATTTTGCCGCCATGTAGTCATGATAGTTTTGAATTTCGTATATGAAAATTTCAAAATTGTATGAATTTTTTTAAGCTTTAACAACAGCCTCAAAAAGCACGTGTTTTTACACTATTGCCTAGTTTCACAGTACACAACGAATGAGTTAAATTATATTAAAACGAATTGTTGTATCCTTCTTTAGAATTTTAAAATTTACACGTAATTTATACGAGGTGTATTATCAATTTAATTTTGTTTGGTATTTTGGCAAAGGATTGAGGCCCAACGATCCCACCCAATTAAAATCCAAAATAAAAAAACAAAATATTTAACTTTTTTATCAACGAGGTGTATGAGTAAAATTGAATTGAAACAAAGCTCAACGGCTCTTACAACAAATAAATGGATCATTACTTAGGTGTCAATGATTTAGGGATCAATGATATAGGTGAGTAAAATAAGTACTTTGTTTAAATTTGAAAGATTTCCATTGAATGAAGCAAAAATAAAAATCATTTGTTTACCTTTAACCCATTTCTTGCCATTGTTGCGTATACGCAACACCAACTTTTATTTGAAATACTAATGTATTATACAATAAAAACTATGTCGCTATTGCATTAGGCCTAAAGGTTGACATGTTGCTAATTTATAAATGGAAACAAAAATAATAATCCATCCGTGGAAAGGGGGTTAGGGGGTCTTGAAAGTCTCCAAAAAAGTATCTTTTTTAGAAAATTAATTAAAAATATTTATATTTATTATAAAATTAACATTTGTCTGAAATATTGCAGTCAATAGACCAACCTAACAGACACACTCCATAATGACCGAAAATGTATACCTTACCTGTCTTGGTGACCACTTACGTCATGGTATTGCGTATACGCAACATTGGCCGTTAACTGACATATAGCTTTTTTCCAAATTTTTAATTTATTTTTGTTTGCGAGTTAGGTTCTTCATATTATGATACAATTATGACTTCCGGAATAAACTTCCATGATGGTATCTGTATTGGTCTGTTCAACCAGAATTTGGTGCGAAAATAGTTAAGATGTCGTACCTCGCAACATATTCCGTGACATAAAAAAATATTCTCATTTGACAGAAAACGACAACATTAATACGGCTGATCGATTTGCAAAAATTATGCTCCTTTTGACAGTGCTAAATGAGAGATACATATATGCAATAGGGTTTATTTGCGACTTATTCAAGTATCGACAAGTAAATAATCCCATATTTTGGAAGGCATTCATCTAAAATGTTAATCCGCGGAAAGCTTATCAGACTCTGGTTCAAATATTGGTGCTTGTGTTCTTAGGATGGCTATCTGTTTCGTTTGATGCAATATGGAGGTGCTTCTGTAGCGCATAACAACGATATTGGTCTTGGAGCATTGTTATATTAGGTCTGTTTCCGTACGCACTTCAACTTGAAGTTGCTTGAAGGCGTTTCTTTACACATTTTTCGAGCTCGAGAGAGAAGAAGAACAAGCAAAATGCCACTCTCTCGAGCCTCGAATCTAGCTTGAGCTTTGCTTGAACAATTTCTTCGAGCACGATAAGAACAAGCATCAAGAAGAAAAAGAAAATGTCAAATTGGTGTAAATAAATTTGGCGCTGCTTACGTTTATAGGCAATCAGCTGTTTTTGTGCTTGAAACTCGCTAGAAGTCGTTTCCGTACTTTTTTGCAAATTCTCTCATTTTGACAGATAATTTAATTACTCTCACATATTGAACTTTACTCAAACTTTTCTTGAACTTTGTACGGAAACAGACCTATTGTATTCGCTGTGAAATGTTGAGAATCCTGAGCACTATTCAGTTCATTTTGATAAGTTCTTTGCATCTTACTATCTGATGTGTTTACTAACTGAACGACGTTTTCGTGAGACGGAGACAATCCGAAAAAATCGCATGTGTGCTGCGGATTCTAATTTGGAAGGTGGAAGCAGTTCCAAAAACTACATGTTCGACGACATGTTCGATGAAATGTGCAGGTTACCATTGCTACCAATCAGGTTAACCCCTACCTGAATAGCTACCTTGATGTGGTGTAGGGGCTTAGGTTGCCGTGACACAACAGGCTATGATGACGGGAGCTTCGGCTCCTGGTAGGGTCACCCTTGTCATACAGGCTGCGGTGTAGCAATGAACAAAAGGCTATTCAACCCCTAATCCAAGGTGTCAAGCGTACCGTGCCTACTGGATGGTTTGCAGCCAGGGGTTAATTCCGGCTGTATTAGAACGGAGCCTCACTGACACCTGGCCACCTCAGTGAGTAACCTTGGCCTTACCACGTCAAGCGGGGCTCTGGCGTGGTGGACCACCCTTTCCCTAGCTTCTCGTGGGTCCAAAATAGAAAACCAACACGCAACAACTCTAAAACCTGACGGAGATCCTTCATCGATCTCTGTCTGTCAGCCTATGGCTGAAAAACCTGAGCTAATCGAGCGGTCTGACTACTCGATCGTGCTCTCTGACAGTGACAGAGAATCCGTCACTTCTGCAGGCTCAGAACTCTCGGACGTAACCTGCATAGACAGAGCAATTGCCTATGAAGGAGAGTCAGTGAGCGAACTGAACCTTGGCAGCTTGAACATCTCTAGAAAGAGACTGCGCACATCGCAGAAAAAAATGATCAAGCGCCTTATGGCTGACAAGATGCCATACAAAGAAGCACTAGAGAAGGTCCTGGCGGTGCCATCGCCTGGTGCATCTGTCCCCTCTGGAAAGAGAAGAAGGCCAAGTGACGACTCACCAGTTGTCACAGTGAAGAAGAAGTCAAGGCCAGAAATACCTTCTTTCGCTGAGGTGGCAGGTGTAATCCAGGTGGCTGTAGTTCCGCTGGACTTTCCCAACAGTCATCTAACCCAGGATGAACAAAAAGTAGTGGAGAAAACCATCATAAAGGAGCTGCATAAGCTCCCCACCGGTGGTCCACAGATTAGGTTTCTGGGCTGCTCTTTCAAACCGGGCTGGATGACTGTCAAGTGTGCGGACGTTGCAACGCGAGACTGGTTGAAGAAGGCAGTTGCAGTCATGGCCTCTTGGAAGGATGCTAAGCTGCGCATGCTGGAAGGAGATGACCTTCCTAAGCCGTGCGTCGCCACTGCATACTTTCCTGGAGCAGACTGCGGTGCTGAGGAAATACTACGCGTACTAAGCGTACAAAATAATACGTTACCAACCTCAGACTGGAAAGTATTGAGGAAGGTCGTGAACCCTCAAGGTACTGCCCTTACCATCTCGATGGATGAGAGATCGGTAAAACTGCTTGAGAAACTGGACAATCTGCCATACTATGATATGAACAGGGTACAGTTTCGCATCAAGCGGAACCCGCACTCTCGTCCATCCCCCCAGGCTAAGGTGAGTGGAAACGTGGGGGGGAAGGAGGCTGATCATCGACCTTCCGCCACAACGAGTCAAGAGACTAAGACGATAGTCTCGACTCCGGGGCCTAAGGTGGATGACCAGCACCCATCCTGCTCCAGGTCCACTTCAACACCAGTAGCCTCTGTGTGTCAGGAGGGAAGATTGACTGGTCAGCTTCCCTCGGACAAAACAACACCACCTCCACTGCCATCCACCAGTGCAGAGGCAAAATCATCTGCCCCTGCACGGCCGGCTGGCAAAAAAACGGACCCAAAAAGGACGGACAAACACACTAAAAGACCGCCAACAAGACCAACGGACGAAAACCGAGGACCGCAACGAAGGGGACGTGGCGGAAGAAAGGGGGATTCCTTTAGTAAGAATCCCCAAAAAAGGCACTAATGGTGAAGGCTGTACAAGTCAACCTTCACCACGCCAAAGCAGCTTCCGCAGTTCTGGTCCAGACAATGCTTCAACACGGAGCAGACATTGCATTTGTGCAAGAGCCCTGGACCAGCACAAACGGCGATATCCTGGGTCTAAATAATGCAGGTAGGATTATATATTCCAACTCATCTTCTAGACCCAGAACCTGTATTGTTCATAATAATAATATCTCTCTTTTTCCTTTAACAGAGTTCATCAACCAAGACCTCACTGCGGGCCTGATGAAGCTCAATGATCAAAAGGAAGTCATTGTAGCTTCAGCTTACTTTGCGGGAGACGAGCCCATTTGTCCCCCGGACTGCATAGCTGATCTGCTTAAATTTGCTGCCAAACACAAGACAGAAGTTGTCTTGAGCTGTGATGCCAACGCTCATCATACACTGTGGGGTAGCACAGACACAAACCAAAGAGGTGAGTACCTTTTAGACTTCCTTATTTGTAATAACTTGTATGTATGCAACGTTGGAAATGAACCAACGTTTATTACCGCAAATAGAAGAGAGGTTCTAGACCTAACTCTTACCACATCAGCTCATGATGATATAATAGCTGACTGGTATGTTTCAAAAGAACCTTCGTGTTCGGATCACAGACACATTAGGTTTGAAATAAAGTCAGCCATTATACAAAACCTCTTTTATCGCAGAAAACAAGACACTGACTGGAACTCCTATAAAGAGCAGCTTGGTCAGCTCATCCCCGATAAACTTCCCCTCAGAATCGATACGATAAGCAAATTGGAATACTCAGCAGACTATGTCCAATCATGCATTACTCAATCTTTTGAGGACAACTTCTGTCTTAAACTGAAGAAGTTCAAGAGACAAGCACCCTGGTGGAACAACCATCTCAACGACCTCAGAAAAGGAGTAAGGAAGCTGAATAGAGCTAAGCGCAATAATGATTGGCTATCCTACTCCTGATCTCTTACTTATTACAATAAGGAGATCAAGAAGGCTAAAAAGGACTCGTTCAGGAACTTCTGTGGCTCCATCAAAGATGTTCCAACGAGTTGTCGCCTTCAGAAGATCTTATCAACTGTCAGACCACAATCCCTAGGTAGTCTACTACATGGGAACGGTGTTCAGACAAAAACAAAGAAAGAGACCCTAGAACTCCTTCTCAATACTCACTTCCCGGGCTCCGTCATTCAAAACGGTCCCCACCCAAACCAATCTTACAACTACGAACAGACAAATCTGCCAAGTAGAGAAGATTGGAGAATCAGCAAACAGATCTGCAATACTTCAGCAGTTAATTGGGCCATAAATTCCTTCAAACCCTTCAAATCTGCTGGTGGAGATGGTATTTTTCCAGCTCTTCTACAACAAGGTTCAGAACATCTGATACCACTACTATCAAAACAATTCAGCTGCAGCCTAGCCTATGGCCATATACCTGGAGCATGGAGAAAAGTGATAGTAAAATACCTTCCTAAGGCTGGCAAAGGCTCAGAGAGTAATCCAAAATCTTTCAGACCCATCAGCCTTATGTCCTTCATACTGAAAAGCATGGAGAAAATAATTGACAAATACATCAGGGAGAATGCCCTGTCAATACACCCCCTAAGTAAGGCACAACATGCCTATCAAACGGGTAAATCAACAGAGTCAGCACTTAATGACCTTATAACCACAATTGAAAAATCTATCGACTGCAAGGAAATTTGTATTGTCGCTTTCCTTGACGTCGAAGGAGCCTTCAATAATACGTCATACGAGTCCACTAGAAGGGCACTTAATAACCTTGACATGCCAACAATCATAGGCAGGTGGATTATGACGACACTCAATAGCAGAGTTATCCAGACCTGCCTGGATAACACCTCCCTCAAAGCAACTACAACCAGGGGATGCCCGCAAGGAGGCGTCCTATCACCTCTACTTTGGTCACTAGTTGTAGATAGTCTCCTAGTTGAACTCAAAGAAACTGGGATAGAGGCGGTTGGGTATGCTGATGACGTAGCAGTCATCATACGGGGGAGCTTTGAAAACACAGTGTCTGATGTTCTACAAGCAGCACTGAACACAGTACAGAGATGGTGCAATAACGAAGGCCTCTCCGTAAACCCAAAAAAGACAGTCATTGTTCCTTTTACAAAACGACGCAAGCTCAATCTGACTTGCCCGGTACTTTTTTGGGAAAAAGTAGATTTTTCCAACTCAGCAAAATACCTGGGAGTGATCCTGGACAGCAAACTGTCTTGGAACCTCCACATAGACCGCATCATCAGCAGATCAACAGCCTCATTGTGGACCTGCAGAAGAATTTGCGGCAAAAACTGGGGGTTAAGCCCTAAGATGATGTACAATCTCTATACTTTGATCGTCAGACCAGCACTAACATACGCGTCTGTAGTATGGTGGTCGAAAACGCTAGAAGGATCAACCATCAAGCGGTTAGGACGAGTTCAAAGATGTGCAGGGATATGTATGACAGGCTGCATAAGATCTACGCCAACAGCAGCCCTCAACGTCATCTTAGGGCTTACCCCAATCCACATACACATCCAGATGGAGGCGAAGCTCAGCCTTCACAGACTTTTCCATCTGGGTTACACTGTCCCAAACCATCCCTTAAAGGGACACCTAACCTTAATCACAACCCTAAAGCGAGAAAAGGAGTTCTGCATGCCATTAGATGACATGCTTCCCAAAAGCCGCTTTAACAAAAACTTCATCGTAGTTATCCCCCCCAGATCCAACTGGGAACACGAGAAACTAAACCCGTCCGAAAACGACCTTGTGTGGTACACAGATGGCTCCAAAATGGAGAAAGGCACGGGAGCAGGGGTCTTTGGAGAACACTCCAATGAGAGCCACTTCTTCAGTGCAGGTCTATTTACCACAATCTTTCAAGCGGAAATCCTTGCCATTAACAGATGCGTCAGACTGAACTGTATGAACAATGTTAGAGGCAAATCAATTTTCGTCTTCTCTGATAGTCAAGCTGCCCTTAAAGCTCTGACATCACCTATCATAAAATCCAAGCTAGTGCTGGAGACTGTAGACGTCCTCAACGACCTGGCTGCGCAAAACAATAAAGTTACTCTACAGTGGATTCCTGCCCACTGTGGTTTTGACGGGAATGAAAGAGCAGACTCCCTGGCCAAACAGGGAGCATCATCAACACTCACAGGACCGGAACCGTTCTGTGGGGTTGGTAAGAATCTGTTCAAGCAACACGTCAAAAAAACCTCATTCCGCGAATCTCAAGACATCTGGAAGAACTGCTTAGGACAGATATGCACTAAGCAAATATTCCCAGAACTTTCTCCCAAGAAATCGAAATTTCTTATTAACCTAGGGAAGAAAGACCTAAAGATGATGACCGGAATCATAACTGGACACTGCAAACTAAAGAAACACCTACACAAAATGAATCTCGCTACTGATTCATTATGTAGATTATGCCTTGAGGATGAAGAAACCTCCAGACATATTCTCACAGAATGTCCAGCTCTTCTCCATATAAGAAAGAGAATCCTAAATAGCGAAATAGTCTCTCAAGGACACCTTGCGATCCTCAACCTCGAAAATATATTATGTTTTCTGAAAAAAACTAAAGCAAACGAACTGCTTTAAGAAAAGAAAAGGTATGGCACAATAGGCATCACAAGATGCCGCAGTGCCAGAGCTGAATTAGCTCGCCACAAGCATATCTATCTATCTATCTATCTACCAATCAGGTTCCTCTCGAGCCAGTAGCAATGGCTCAACGATATGATAGAAATAAGAAGACAAAAATGTCCATAATTCCTAACGTTATGGCTGAATATAATAAATATATGGACGGCGTCGATCTCCACGATAATGGAGTTGCTAGCTATAGAGTTGTGGTTCGAGGGAAGATGTGGTGGTGCCCACTTTGGACGAATACTATTAACAGCACGGCTGTGAATACCTTGAAAATACACGTCATGGTGTGCAAAATAAAATATACAAAACATTTATCACAATTGAGTTTTAAAGCGGAAATTGCCCGCCTTCTAATGTTCACTCAACAGCCTGATAACAAATCTGAATCCGATTAAGTTTCTGACAATGAATACCTAGATCCCACCCTACCTAATTTCAATCAGCCGCATCATATTGTCAATGAAGACAAAATCAAAAAGAGAATGCATTGCAAGGTGTACAAAAGTAATTCCATTTTTCGATGCTTCAAATGTAATGTATCCCTCCACCCACAACAGTGTTTTGAAAAATTTCACAAAAATATAAATAAATAAATAAAAAAATGTTAATACATATGGATAAAAATAATAAATATGGATGAAATTTATTCTACAATTTTCAAAGTAAGACAAGCAAAAAAAAAAAACAAGTAAGAAATGATCTTCGACTGGTCCCAAATTAAAATACCCCCAAATACCCCAAATTCAGAGTGTATATTAAATAGCAAAGCTCATATGCAAATTTCAAGTTCATATATTTTTTGTGGAATTTTAAGAAATTTTACCGTTTTGATAAAGTCACTTTGTATTGGAGCTAGGTGCGGTTTTAATCCAATTTGGCTCATTTTTAAACTTGACCTTTATTTTTTAGATAAAAGCTTAAATATCGAATTTCGTGATGATAGCTTGAAAATTACGGCTGTAATCGTGATCACAGACAGACAGGCGGATAGACAGCCATGTCCGGCTTAATCGACTCGGACGGTGATGCTGATCAAGAAAATATATATTTTTCTATACCTACCACGCCTCCTTATGGGCGTTACAAACCGAGTGACAAATTAATATATCCCTTTTACGTTTTTTAAACGTGAGGGTATAAAAATGAAAATGTTGTTTAATTCATGCTGCTTAACCGCCAATGTTGCGTATACGCAACAAATTTTTTCGACTAAACGGGAAAACTAATTTTAATTTTTCAACTTGAAAAAACCTTATTCGACCTCCCAATGTCACATCTTTAAAAGGGTTTAAAAAAATTTTCAGTATTTCGGGTACCGGCCAGAAATGGTTTAAGACGTCCGTTCATGGGTGGAACGCAAAAAAATAATGAAAAGTAATAAATTTCTTAAACTTCAATAAATTCCCTTCATGATGATATCGTTCTATCAGTTCGCAGATTTTTTTATGATTTTTGGGAATTTTTTTAAGAAAAATAGAACATAAAAATTAAGTAAAAAATTGAGTTTGATCTTCAAAAACACCATTAAATATCGCACCTACATAAAAAAAGTTGCACGGACAGTCTTACCTGTTTAATTGTGTGTCGAAAAGAAAAAAACATTAAGACCGTTAACTTTTTTTAATAAAGGCACAGAGTAAAAATTGTTTGAGCTTTTTTCAAGCAATTTTAAGCCCGTTTTTGGTGCTTTAAATGAAAACCGGCTGGCTATTTTCCACTAACGATACCCGTCTTTTGATGCAGAACTTATTTTTTAACCTCATTCTATTAGAAAATGCTGGTGGAGCGAATAAAAACACCTTTGCATTTTTCATATATATCGTGGGTGCTCTATTACACATACAATACAACTCTTACAGTCACTCGGACAATAATTCGGACACTGCCATAATTCGGACAGTTCCAAATTTTTACCTCTACAATCCGGACAAATTTTTTTCTTATGCAAAAATGCAGTTATTTTACCGTTTTTGGTTTCGCACACTTATTAATATATGAAAGTATTGAAGTTATCAAGTAGACTCTGCAATTATTGCACGAATTTATTAGTCTTGTCGTTACATCAGCGAAGTATACATCTGTTTCCTTGTAAGCGAAAACTTGCGTATTTATTTCATTTTGTTATTATAAGCGCTAAAATCAAGTGATATGTATTCAAATATTAAACGCAAACACAAAACACTACTTCTAAAAGAAAAATGTGATATATTGCAAAGTCTGGATGAGGATAAAACTATTTGGCACGTTGCTGAAAAATTTAAAATTTCCAAGTCAACGATTTTTGGTATAAGAAAGAACAAAAAGAAGATAAACGAATTTGTTTCGACTATGTATCATGGACCAGGTAACATTTAAATCAAAGTTAGTAATATTTGAAACCATTTTCAAAATATAAATGTTTGTTTTAGGAAATAGAAAAGTGATGAAAAAATCAGAAAATCCAAAAGTAGAAGAAGCGCTTTACACATGGTTTGTGCAACAAAGAAACAATCATATCCCGATTTCCGAAATTTTAAGAGCAAAAGCTAAATTCTTTTATGTACAGATGACTGGAAAGGATGATTTTTCAGCCAGCTCAGGCTGGTTAGATAAATTCAAGTTACGATATGGAATTCGTCATCAAAAATTTGTGGTGAAAAAGTTTCAAGTGATACAAATGCCGTAGTGCCTTTTAAAAAAAAGTTTGCCAAAATTATTTCTGAAATGGATTTGAGTGAAGAACAAGTTTACAATGCAGACGAATCCGCTGCTTTCTGGGGAGTATTGCCTGGCAACACATGGGTGCACGCAAATGAAAAATCAACTCCAGGAAGAAAAATTTCCAGAGATCGTGTAACATTTATGCCGTGCTCAAATGCTGCAGGAACACATAAATTGCCACTTTTAGTAATTGTTGAATCTGTTAATCCAAGAGTGTTCAAAAATGCCAAAATATCAGTGCTATATAAAGCAACTAAGAAGGGATGGATGTCAACGACACTTTTCTTCGACTGGTTCAAAAATTATTTTATTCCAGATGTAAAAAAATATCCAACACAGGTGAATAGACCACTGAAGGCATTATTAATATTGGACAGTGCTTCTTCACATCCTACAACAGAACTTATTAATTTTGACCCAAATTTCAAAGTGCTTTTTTTACTACCAAATTATACGGCAATTTTACAGCCTATGGACCAAAATTTAATACAAAATATAAAAGTTGATTACAGAAAACAATTACTGCGCCATATTTTATCAGCAAACAATGACAATTTGGAGCAAGTTTTAAAAAATTTTAATCTGAAGATTGCTGTTAACTTTTTGGACATAGCTTGGCAAAACATAAGTGAAAAAATATCCAAAAAAACTGGTATGCATTATGGCCAAAGCTTGCATCGGACTGGGATGATGAAGACTTAATACCGCTTCAAGAACTACGCCTTGAATAGCAGTCCGCTTCTAACAATGCTAACTTAAAATCCATCCAAAACATGATCGGTACTTTAACTCTTAATAAAGACATCACTGAAGAGGAAATCAATGATTGGGCAACTGGCGTAGATGAACTGGCATTCGACTTTTCTGATGAAGAAATAATACAACACGTTAGTTCAAGCAAATTGGCATGTCATCTTACAGACTCTGAGAAAGATATTGAGGCGATAGATATAAAAACCAAGATCTCTCATGCAGATGCTAAGAAATCGTTTGCGGTTTGCATTCAATGGGCTGAGGAGAATGATTTGGATATGCAAGACATTGTATTATTGAAGAGACTAGAAGAAAATACAGGAAACTACCTCAACAAAATCATCCAACCCAAAATAACTTCATTTTTTAGTAATTCATAGTATATATGTGGTATTTGGCACAGGAGAGACATCCCCATAAAAGATAAGATAACAAGAAGTGGACATACTTACTAGGGACAACACTGACTGAACGAACGGACGCTAACAATTGACGAATAGACGCGGACAGCTGAAACAAACGAAACGAACGAAATTAACAGACAGTTGCCGACAGACACTCAACCGACCGTGAACAAGAAAATGATTGATTGCTTTTTTATCTAAATATGTGCTATGTACAAATGACTTATAAACTAAAATATCTAAATATGTGCTATGTATTTACAAATAACTTATAAACTAAAATATCTAAATATGTGCTATGTACAAATAACTTACAAACTACAATAGAAAATTTTAATTAAATAAAAGAATGTTCTAAAATATGCTGAAATATGTGCTATGTACAAATTTATATATTACAATATAATATGTGAATTTTATAAATAAATGATCAAAATTACAATAAAAGAGAGTTTGACTCCACATTTGGGGGTTCGTCCGGGATTGTGTCGGGATTGAGTTGTGTATTGATTGCTGAAAGCATAATAAAAGTGATCTAAAAAAGTAGAACTAAAAAAAAAAAACTGGCGCTTAAACTAATAATACAATGGTGTTTTAAAGTAAAGGAAGTTTAAGAAGTTTCTAGAAACCATTTGGAAAGTAGCACCAACTTCAAAACTACAAAGGCGTTAATTTTTTTTTGCACTGAGCAGCAAGTTTAAAAAACCCACCCTTATTCATGCATGGTACAATTATAAGCACAAGAGAGAGAAAGTCAGAGCTAACGATAAAAAGTTAAAGACAAGAGTGCGCAAAAAGTGAGAGTACATGAAGTGAGAGTAGAAAAAGTGTAAGTGTACCAGTGTTGCCAGATTAGGGGAATTCCCCCTAGATTTAGGGGTTTTTAACTGGTTTGAGGAATTTTAGGGGTAATAAACCTTTAGGGGTTTTTTAGGGGTATTTGGAATGTTTACCTTTGGAAATAAAGATTTATTACTTTTCCTTAAAACTATGCAAAAAATTAAGGAAAAATACTTTTTCCTCCATATTGTGTAAAACGCGATTTCAGCAACACTTTATAAAAACAGCTGAATTGGCATCACTTCAAATAAATTACCAATAATTTCCTACTTCACTTCAAACTCACTTCGCGCTTAACTTGCAACTCTGGGTAAATATTAAAAACAAAGCAAGTAGGGGAAAAACTGACGAAAAGAAAAGGTGTGCCCAAAAATATACAAAAAAATGGGAGACGGAGCCTGCTTTCAAAGGTAAAACTAAATTTTAATGCCGATTTCAGCTTGGACAATTGGAAGCTACAAAGCAACTTCCTGAGCTTGTTGAAGACGTCCAACAGCTCAGCCCTTTAAATACATAGGAACACATTAGCTGCCCCTATGAAATTGGCCTAGATATGCGATAAGGTATTTAATTTGTTTATTTATATTTTAATTTATATTTTAGATTGGATCGACCAGTTCTATTGGATAGCTCACGTGCTTATTGTAAATGGTGCAAAGATCACATAATAGCTCACAAAAAGACGCTTATTGATCATTACAAATCGCAAAAGCATTTCAATCGAGGCAAAGACGAAGCAGAAGTTGACCAAAACAAAAAAATTACACCATTCGTTACGAAACCTATTGATGCACAGAGGAAAGTCGCAGAATTGAAAATTGCTGCTCTTATTGCAGAACGTTGCTTTATTAGAACAGTGAACCATTTGGGTGACGTGATAAAATCCATTGATGAAAGTTCAGAAATCTTATCATCTACTAAAATACACCGTACTAAGTGCTTTGGGCTCATTATGAATGTCATCAGATCGTGCATGCTGAGTGATTTAGTTGCTGATATAGGCGATTCATATTTTTCAATGATTGTAGATGAAAGCACTACAATAGATACAAAAAAAGTAATGAGTCTAATGGTTAGGTATTTTAGCAAAAAATCATTAAAAATTGTTATAACTTTCTAAAGATTAATCGAACTTGAAAGTGGAAATCATGAAGCAATGGTTCAGTAATTTAAAAAGTTTTAGAATCCGATAAAATAGACATAAAGAAATTAATCGGTGTTGATGGTGCTAATGTTATGGCAGGAAAACATAATTCGTTTTCATCAAAATTAAAATTAATAATCCCCCATCTTGTCGTTGTAAAATGTTTGTGCCATTCCCTGCATTTGGCAGAAAATTCAAATAAAGTTTATTTGACTTTTTTGCATCGAATTTTCAAAAAAGTGATTTCTGTTAATAAATTATTTCAGGCTAATCAGGTAGATTGCCTTAAGTTATTTGAAGACTTGCATGACTTATTATTTTCATTTTTTCAAATATTTGTTGTTCCACAAGAGCTGTCAGAATTAAAAACGTCAGATATTTTGCAGTTTAATTTTAAGTTATATTTAATGCCTTTCTCTCGTGTGGAGTTTGGATACGATTTTGATATTATTGCCGAAACTTTAAATGTTAACTTATTAGATCAAATTAAAAAAAACTGTATTAATTTTATTATAACGTTATGTGAACAAATTCAAACTTGAGTTTCAGACAATTTTCATATATATTTCACAAAAACTTAAATTTTTTACTCCAGAATCAGCAAGCAGTTTAAAAAAGGTGATATTACAGAAGTTGCAGTATATTTTAAAGAGGTTTGCGAAGATGTGAATGCAACAATTGAAGAGTGGAATCTATTATCTTATATAGACGTTAACTTTAAATCGACTGAATCATTTTGGGCGGAGAATTCTAATATTAAAAATGCATGTAATGAGCAACGCTATAAACACATCGTTCAATTAGTTGTAGCCTTATTGTGCATCCCATTTTCGAATGCGGCAGTTCTCTTTCTTTCTGCCTTAGATAAAGATCTTTCTCAATTATGAATATTGTCAAAGATAAATTGAGAAATAGAATGTCTGTAAAAACTTCTGACGCAATCCTCCACGTTCGGTATGGGATGCCAAATGGATGCACTAATTTTGTACCGACCGAAAGAATGTTAAAAATGTTTAATTCTGAAAATGTATATGAATCAAAAGAGGCTGATGACAATATGTTAGATATATTCTGCCAGTTTAGTTAGATGACTACTAATATATATTAAAAATATGCAATAATTAAATAACATTTAAATGATATGATCTCATGAAAAGTACCTTTTTTATGTACATATATACGTATAATATACATTTTAACTTTTTGGTAGTTTTAATAAAACAACATGAATTTAAATATATTTCTTTATTGTTTGTTTATCTTATATATATTACGCAAACCCAAATTTTGTCCGGCGTAAGGCTTTTTAAGTACAAGTCCAATTTTAATAAATTTAGTATGGTTTGAAAGGTTTAGACCTGTAGATGTGCAAACTGGACTTTTTATTTCTTAAAAATTTATATTTTTTAAGTTATAGCTTATTAAAGTTTGCATATAATTGCATATAATTGTTGTTGTTATGTTGGTTTTTCTTTTATTAACAGAGCAGCTGAGAACAACGTTATCAAACTCAGAGCAAAGCTATTCGCTGCTCACATTTCGCTCTCTTCTGTCTCTTTTTAATAGAGCGTCTGTTAACAACAAAATGAAAGTCAGAAAAATTTAAAGCTTTTGCAAGACGCTCACGCTGAACGCTCGCAACCAAGTTACATAGAAGGTTTTTTTGTTGCAATTTTCTGCTCACATTTCACTTAATTCTGTCTCTTCTTTAGAGGTTATGTTATTATAGTTGCTGGGGGCAGCAACGCGCACCGGTGGTCGCTAGTATATATTATATGTTATAATACACATTTGAGCCGTTTAGTTTGAAACTGGTATGCAAAAAAAAATTAAACCATATATACACAATTTCAATAGATATTAACCTTTTTTCCACATTTCTTTTTTTTTTAATGATGAGATGCCGTTATATTGTAATTGATATTATCATTAACTTAATTTTTTCGATAAGTGTCTTATACCATGTTCACACTTAGGCCGAAAAGCGGCTTTTCGTACAATAATGGCTTTTCAGCTGAAAAGCTACATGATATTAAGTTTTTCGCCATAGAAAAACTGTCAAAGGAAAAGCGTCTTTTTGTGTGCTTTTCAGCGAAAAACTCTAAAAAGCTAGAAAACAACCCTGCTTTGAAGTCTGTTTTTGTGAGTATAGTCAAAATCTATTACTAAAATTGAGGTTATCACTGATGTTTAACATTTCGTCTCTCTGTTTTTTTTTATGTGTATACATGTAGCCAATAGGAGCTTCTTATTTTCTGAGTACAATGAAATGAAAAGCTGCTTTTCAAGTGTGAACACCTTTTTTTTGAAAAGAAGTTTTTCAGCTGAAAAGCGTCTTTTCGGCCTGTGTGTGAACATAGTATTATGCCACTTTCAAAATAAACGCCTTCAATGTTTTTAATATATCTTTTTTTATAAATAAAAAACTTAAAGTTTTAACTCAATAAATTAGTAATTACAAGTAATTTACATTTACAACTAGTAATTTACAACTGTATTTTTGTATGTTTTTCGAAAAAAAAATTTTAGGGGAATTTTAGGGGGATTTGAAATCTAATCTAGGGGTAAATGGTGAGAGGCATCTGGCAACACTGAAGTGTACACAAAAAGTGAGAAGATATAAAGACAAACAACAATTTAAAAAAGAAAGTAAGAAAGAAAAACCCTGCGCAACAAGTTCAAACTCATGGTATAATAACGCAAGCAACATAAATAACAACAAAGACAAGAATCTGTGCAGTGAAAAAGAAACAATATGCTAAACTTTTCGTGCATACATAAAGCAACATCGTGCGTGTACTCGGCAAATCATTATATCTGTCAGTACAGAAGGAAAACCAACTACATATTAGAAGTCATCGAATAAGTCGAGCGCCGAGCGCTTCATGTTTCAAACAACACCCAGAGTCGGTGGCAACTATGGCTGTGGTGCTCACTACATGGTTTCCAGTGTTGCCAACAATTCCAAGCCAAAAAGCACCAACTTGAAAAGCAAAACGCGTAATTTTGAGTAAAAAGCACTAAAAAAAGAAATATTTTATAAAAGTAGATAAAATAAGTAACTACTTATTATAAACAGCAAAAACTCATGTAAAGTTGTCTGAGTATCGAGTATATGATAAAAAAACTTGCATTCTTTTTACTTGATATTTTTTTTTTTGTTGATTCAACAGAAAAACTTTTATGAAACTTTGTTGTTTTTTTTTAGGTGAATTTATAATTTTTATTTCGAATTTTCATACAAAATACAATTTCCTTAAGTTATCTTGTTTTACCTCGATATTTGTTTAATTAGATTTTGTTTAGCGAAAACAAAGAAAAGGTCCCTAGCAAGTACATATAGAAAATTTTCTTTGTTGTATTGTTGTATTATTCAAGTTTTGTAAGCTTCAAACAAAATTTGCGTTCCGAAAATGATCTTTTTAACAAAAAATCAAATAAAACATTTTATGTAAAATTTTTTCAAAGATATTCTGATTTATAACTCATGGTTTTTAATAAAAATTATTTTTAAAACAAAACAAACAAAACTGAAAAAAATATTTAAAAGTTTTCACATAATTTTTCGAAAAATTTTTAAGCATTTAGTTTCTAAAAAAAATAAACAGACAAAAGAAGAATGAACACATTTTCCTTATTTTTTTTTTAATTAATCAAAGAATACAGCATTTCTGCTTCATTATAACCAGCTGAATCATCTTCTGACCAAAGTTTAGATTCTTTGGTATATAATAATCTGATAATATACCAAATAATAATCTTTTAAGTTTTAGTAGAATTAAGTTTACAACGAATTTCATCAGGTATATTAAAAGAATCACAACACATCTAGTGTTTAGTAATGCACTAATGTTGGTGCTTTTTCATTTAAAAAAAAAAAAAAAAACGCGTATTGGAACATCAAAAAGCACTAGATCTATGCTAAAAGCACTAACTTGGCAACACTGATGGTTTCCCATAGCCCGCGGGCATCGTGTGTTGTTGAGCTTTTGCACACGAAGTATTAATCGGCTCGCTGTGTTTGTACACTGCGTAAAAGTTTGTTTTTTCTGCTGTACTTTAATTTTCAAGTCAGTATGCTTTGAGCGTTCATCTGGTGAGGATGTTGCTCGCTGTTTTATTTATGAATATATGTAAATATATTGCAATGTTTCAGGGAAAGCATTTATACATTTTTGCTTGATGTTTTCTATGTTAAAATAGCAAAAAATAAGCACAAAACTAAAAAAAGAAATGATTATATTGAAAATCCAACACTCGACAAGAGTTCCTTGCACCAAATGTTGTAAGAGCTTTTAACAACTTCTTGTTTCAGTGTAAAGCTGTGCACTCGGAAAGCCCTCTTTGTTGTTGTTTGAACCTTGCGTTGATCACCACTGAACTATGGTGAACAAGAAGCAACAGCAACAATAGAGAAGATGCAAATGAAGATGAAAGATGTTTTCTTGCATTGTATTTAATTAAATTTAAGAGTAAATGTTAAAAATTATTTTAATAATATCTCCATGAATTTCAATATTATATTTTGATTTAATTGCATCTTATTTATTAAATAAACTTTGTTAAGTAAAAATGGACGCAAGAATGATTAGAAGTATGAGAGTGGACGAACTGAAAGAGAAGTTAAGGGAGCTTAACTTAAATGAAGTTGGACGAAAGATAAAACTACAAGAAAGATTGTTGCAACATTTTGGGTTGGAAGAGAGAGTGATTAGTGACAATGAATCAGTAAATTCTGTATACACAGACGCTGCACCAGTTAATGTACGTGCACTTAAATCGACTTTTACTCTGCGCGATATTGAGGACAGTGTTTCTTCATTTGATGGAAATGACCTGCAAGACGTCAATCAGTGGGTTGAGGAGTTTGAGGACGTGGCAGAAACAGTGGGATGGGATTACAAAAATTCGTTTACGCGAAACAACTTTTGCGAAGGGCTGCGAGGTTATTTGTAAGAGGGTTAGTTGGTGTGCGAAGCTGGAGTGCACTTATAGAATCGGTAATTGAAGAGTTTGGGAAGAAATTATGCGCGTCTGAAGTTCATAGAATTCTTAGAAACCGGCGTAAACTGGCTAAGGAAACACTGCACGAGTATTTGTATACCTTACTAGAGATAGGTAAGCCGATTGCACTTGATGAACAAAGCGTGCTCGAATATTTTATAGCGGGCATTCCGGATTCGAGGTCTAACAAGACCAATTTGTATCAAGTTAAAAGTTTGAAAGAACTTAAAGAGCAAATCCGAGTTTACGAAAAAATTAGAGGTACTCAGCTTTCACTAAATAAATCAAATGGCATCCGAGCGGCATCAGGAAATAAGCAAGATCAAGAGAAAGGTCAACAACAAGGGTCAAATAAAAAGTATTTTAAATGTGCTAAAGAAGGTCATATTGCGAAAGATTGTCGCAGTAATGATATTATATTTTTTAAATGCAAAGGAAAAGGTCACTATGCACAACAATGCAGTGGCAAACAATCAGATAGGGCTGAAGTAAAATCAGAACGGATCAATATAGTGGCAAAAAGAAAAAAGGCAAGACCGAAAAGTGGAATGGTTTTTGTTGACGTAACTTTATATGACTGTACATTTAGTGCGCTATTAGATACAGGGTGTGAAATGTGCCTTTTGCGGTATGATACATTAATGAATTTGGGTGGCAATATTAATCTTTCAAAATAAATATTGCATTTGTTGGTCGAGGTGAGCTCACAACAATGGGCAGTTTCCAGGTAAATATTTATATTGACGAGGTTGAGCTAAATATAACTTTTCACTCTGTTAGGGAGCAGGATCTAGCGTATTCGGCAATACTTGGTAATAGTATACTGAAGGATGTAGATCTTATTATAAGAGACGAAAGCGTAGAATTTATAAAAAAGTTGAAAACTCCATCCGACAGAATTGAAGAAACTCGTTTGTTTGTTGAATTTGAAGCACTGTGTACGTCCGTAGAGTCGGAACCATATACCAAAACATCAGAAGTAGATTCAGTTCATTTAAACAGAATACAACAAGAAGAAATAAAAAATTTAATAAATAGTTATACACCCAAAAATTCAACAAATTCACCGGTAGAGATGAAGATAGTTCTTAAAGATGATATACCTGTGCGTCAAGGTCAGAGAAGAGCTTCATATATGGACAAAATCTTCATAAAAAAACAGGTACAGGAATGGCTACAAAACAATATTATTACAAACTGCTTCATTATGTATTTCTAACGAAGATTTTAACGAACGACGACTATGCGAACGATGATGCATTGAAACTGAAATATGTATTTCGAACACAGCTTATCGTTAACTCATTCGATAGCTTATGTTTGCTACTTACACTCAAAATGCTATACTCAAGCAGTTGTCAAACGTGGCACTGCCATATCAAACATTAGGGAAGTTTTCTGTATTTTAAACCGACTTCAAAAAGGAGGAGGTTCTCAATTTCGTTGGTTTGTCCGCGCTTTTTTTTTTTTTTTTTTTTTTTTTTTTTTAAATGTATGTACATCGATAACTCCTAAAGCACTTGCCCGATTTCCGTAATTTTTTGTCAACAGATAGATACCATGAACGCGGAGGTCCTTTTTTAAAAAAGTGGGCGATATTCGACAAAGGGGCGTGTCAATATAAGAAAAACACTGTATTTCAGTTAATATTGACACCAGGGTACTGAAATTTACAGTAAAAACACTGGGGTAGACACAATTATTACAAATTACGATCAATAAAGTGGGCGTTGTTTGACAAAGGGGTGTGGCAATATTGGAAAAACACTGTATCTCGAATAGTATTGACACTAGGGTACTGAAATTTAGTACAGGGGTAGACACAATTTTTCAAAATTACTGTAAAGAAAGTGGGCGTTATTCGATAAAGGGGTGTGGCAATATTAGAAACACACTATATATCGAATAATATTGACACTAGAGTGCTGAAATTTAGTACATGGGTAGGCATAGTTATTACAAATTACAGTTAATAAAGTGGGCGTTATTTTACAAATGGGTGTGGCAATATTGGAAAAACACTGTATCTCGAATAGTATTGACACAAGGGTACTAAAATTTAGTACAGGCGAAGACACAATTTTTAAAAATCACTGTAAATAAAGTGGGCGTTATTCAGCAAATGGGTGTGGCAATATTAGAAACACACTATATATCGAATAATATTGACACTAGGGTGTTGAAATGTAGTACATGGGTAGGTACAGTTACTGCAAATTACGGCTAAAAAAGTGGGCGTTATTCAACAAAGGAGAGTGTCAATATTATAAAAATACTATATCTTAGTTAATATTGACACTAGCGTATTAATATTTGGTATGCAGGTAGATAAGTAGGTAGAATCATAAAAAAAGTGAGGAAAGTACTATATTACGGTTAATATTGATACTTGGAAACTGAAATTTGGCACAGGGGTAGGTAGAATCATTATATGGTACGGTAAATAAATTAGGCGGGATTAGAGAAAGGGCGTGGCACTACAAATTGTAAAGAAGCAGAAATGGAAAATACCCAACAAACTTTCAGGAATTAATAAATCAAATTTGTTAAGAACAAAGTTTCATGTTTAAAATTTTCCTCAAGAATAAATACTATTGCATAAAATATTTCATATTATCTAAAAAGGAAGAAATAAAAACTTTTTAACAAAAAAAAAAAAAACCCGACTTCAAAATCACTACAAAGTAAAAATAATTTTAAATAACTTTTCCCATTCATTTCTTGGTCATATTTTAAAAGCTATTTATACGTGTTATAATATTGGAAATCTTATCATTTTCATTTTTTTTTTTTTGTTTTATTATCAATATATTAATTGCTTTATGAACATAAAAGATTTGAAGTCGGCGCTCATCTTTGACACACAATCATGACCTTTTACCATCCGTGCACTATTTGGTGCCTTGGTGACACTGTAGTAATGTTAAAAGCTTTGTACACAAAATTCTTACTAAACTGGTTTGGGTGAGCTTGTAAAGCTCATATTGAATATGACATAGTGTGTAACAGCTGCACAAATAATGCATGGAACACATTGGCTACATTCAGCGTACTCAAAAATTGCCAATTGAAAGAAAAAAAATCGCTAGAAGCTTTTATATTCATAAAGTTAATAATATTTTTATGATAAAACAAATTAGAAAAAATTAAAATAAAAAGATTTCGACATAGTAAGATAAGCGCCGACTTCAAAGCTTTTATGTACATAAAGCTATTAGTATATTGATGATAATAAAACAAAATAGAAAAAATGAAAATGATGAGATTTCCAATATTATAACACGTATAAATAGCTTTTAAAATATGACCAAGAAATGAATGGGAAAAGTTATTTAAAATTATTTTTTACTTTGTAGTGATTTTGAAGTCGGGTTTTTTTTTTGTTAAAAAGTTTTTATCTTTTAAGATTTCATGAATTTTTTCCACTTTTCGTGTTTGTTGGCAATGCTTGCTTTGGTTCTTGCCTGTGTTGTAAGTAGAATTGTGGGTTGTGGTGTAAGCTGTGCTGCAGGTTGTTCTATTGGCTACAATTGTGCTGCCTTCGACATAAGCCGAATGATATCATGGCCTGCTTCTATTTATTACTTGCAGTTAACCGAAAAAAATCACCGCCTTCTGCTTGGATGTTGCTATTCTTTTCTGCAATTTTTTTTCTATTTAGACCTGCCCAAATTTGAATTGGAAGAAAAATAAGAAAAAAGTTTGAATTGGCCTCCAGTGCCTCACAAGCACTGAAAAATATTGCTTGTTTTTTTAATATTGAAATTTAAGTAATAACTAAATTGTTTTGAATTTTTATTTATTGATTTTTAGTACTTAAATTGCACTTATATGTTAATATATAAACAAGTTTTATCATAAATACGCATTTTTTTGTTAAAATATCCATTTTAAAATAAATTTTTTCCAACGAATACATCTCAACGATAACATGAAAGCATTCGTTTGATTTTGACGTTTGAATTCGGTGTTTCAGTGATCGTTAGAAAAACATATTGCAAATATGTAACTGTACTACGGCATCGTTCGCTAGCTGATCAGCTGTTTTCGTTGTTTGATTCTGTTTGAATTACAAATTTCAAAAACACGAACGAACGCGGTTGCGAACGAAACGATTGATCGGATAGAAATACGAAATGAAGCCATAAGAGTACTTCTGAGTATGCGTCACCAGTCGTACTCGTTTTGAAAAAAGACGGTACCAAAAGGTTTTGTTGCGACTACCGGAAGTTAAATGAAAAAATAATTGATGACAATTTTCCCATGACATTAATCGATGAGGTGCTAGAGAGGTTACAAGGCGCGAACGTTTTCACTACACTTGATTTGAGAGATTGATTCGTCCATGTCCCTATTGAGCCGGGCTTCAAGAAATATACTTTATTTATTACGCATAACGGACAATGTGAATTTAACTACGTACCATTCGGAATTTCTAACTCTCCCGCAGTGTTTTGTCGATTTATTCAGGCAGTTTTTCAAAATTTGTTAAATGACGGAACTGTCGCCATCTACATGGACGACATAGTAATTCCATCGAAAAGTGATCGAGGATCAAGGTGTACAAAAATTAAAATCTGTGTGTGAGGGTAGCAAGTGATAACGGTTTACACATTAGGTGGTCCAAGTGTCAGTTTTTGATGAGGAAAATATCCTTTTTGGGTTATATTGTTGAAAAGGGAACTATTTTACTATCGCAAGAGAAGAGCAAAGCTATTACAATATTTCCGATGCCGAAGAACAAAAAAGAACTCCAACGTTTTCTTGGTCTTACGTCGTATTTAAGACGGTTTGTAGAAAATTATGCTAGGGTAGCCAAACCCCTTTCGGATTTACTACGGAAAAATGAGAAGTTTAAAATCGACCAAGAACAAATTTAAGCTATTGAGGAATTAAAACATGCTTTAACACATACACCATTCTTAAAACTTTTCAACCCTATGGCTCTTACTGAAGTTCATGCTGATGCATCAACATTTGGGTACGGTGCGGTTTTGTTACAAAAAGATTCAGAAGACCAGCAACTTGATCCAGTCGAATTTATGAGTCGTAAGAATACTCCAGTTCAGGAACGGTACAGTTCATACGAACTCGAGGTCTTGGCGATAATTCAGGCAATAAAGAAATGGAGAGTTTACAGAAAAGACACAAAGTTTTAGATTGTTACAGACTGCAACGCATTCGCAATGACAGTTAAAAAACAAGATGTACCAGACAGGATAATGAGGTGGGCAATGTTTTTGCAGCAATTTGATTATACAATTGAACACAGTTCAGGTACTGGTATGACAACATGTAGATGCTTTGAGCCGTGTGTATTGTCTTTTAATAGAAGGTTCATTAAAATTTCGTTTGGAAGAATCACAGGCTGAAGATCACTGGGTGCGAGCTGTAACGAAAACTCTGGAATCTGGTCCCTATAAAGATATTTTTTTTTGCGAAATGGGATTGTGTACAAAGATCCGGTAAAAGAGCAGTTAGTAGTTCCTTCTACCATGGAGGATGAAATAATCAATATAGCGCATAGACAGGGCAAGCAAAATGACTCAAGAACTAGTAGAGAGATTCTACTTTATTCCAGAGTTGAGTTCAAAGGTTGTGCAAAAAGTAAAAGGGTGCATCGAGTGTATCATTAACGATGCGAAATTAGGTAGGAAAGAGGGTATGCTGACACCAATCGACAAGGCCAGTGAACCATTAGGAACCTATTATGTCGATCATGTGGGCCCACTTACAGAAACGCACAAAAACTACAACCATATTTTTGTTGTAATTGACGGGTTTTCGAAATTTGTTTGGTTGTATCCAACTAAATCGACTGGTGTATAAGAAGTCATAGATAGGCTTGAGAAGCAGGCCGAAGTTTTTGGTAATCCTAGACGGATAATTTCCGTCTGATGATCGCTACGGGAGTTCCACGCGGCAACGGATAGGTTGAGCGAATTCACAAAGTAGTATGCCCAATGCTTTCCAAAATGTGTCAAACTGACTCGATAAGTTATGTTATGACTCGATAAGTTATGTTTGACAAACTGACTTTATCGTTATGTCGATAAAGTACAGCAAGTGATAAATAACACTGTTCCTCGAAGCACAAAAGTCACTCCTTTCCAGGTTCTCACAGGGTTAAACATGCGGGTAGTTGATTGTCCAGATTTACGTGAGTTTTCAATAGATGCTGCAGTAGAAGAATTAAATGCGGAACGAGATAATCTTCGGGAAAATGCACAAAAGAATATTAATCGAATTTAAACAGAGAATCGCAAAGCATTTAATAAGAAACGTAAGCCTGAGAGCAACTACAAAGTAAAAGATTTAGAAGCAATCAAAAGAACCCAGTTTGGAGCTAATTTGAAATTAAGACCCAAATATCTCGGACCGTACACTATAACCGAAAAGTTAAGACACGGAAGGTACAATGTTAAAAAGATAGGAGACCATGAAGGACCAAACAGGACCAGTACAGTGGCAGAATTTATGAAACCCTGGAGTCAGTCATTCGGGACGAATAACCCATCAGGACGGCCGAATGTAGAATTTGGCACAGGAGAGACATCCCCACAAAGGGATAAGATAACAAGAAGTGGACATACTAACTAGGGACAACACTGACTGAACGAACGGACGCTAACAATTCACGACAGACAGACACTCAACCGACCGTGGACAAGAAAATGATTGATTGCTTTTTTATCTAAATATGTGCTATGTACAAATAACTTATAAACTAAAATATCTAAATATGTGCTATTTACAAATAACTTATAAACTAAAATATCTAAATATGTGCTTTGTACAAATAACTTACAAACTACAATAGAAAATGTTAATTAAATAAAAGAATGTTCTAAACTATGCTGAAATATGTGCTATTGACAAATTTATATATTACAATATAATATGTGCATTTTATAAATAAATGATCAAAGTTACAATAATAATAAGAGTGTTTGACACCACATATATGTATTTTTAAAAATGTAAATTTTTACCAACTTAAAACAAATTCTGTTTTTTTAATAAATACATTGAATTGATAACTTTCTTTATTTCATAAATATTGCTTCAAAAATGTTTACTTCTATAGTCCGGACAACCTCGATAATCCGAACGACCCTAAAACTATATGTGTTCGGATTATCGAAGTTTTACTGTATTCAATGGCGCAACAAGTCAAAGTTTGTAGCGATGGTCACAACGATGATATCAAATTCATCATAGTACTCGTTTCAGTGAAGTAGTCGTATACACCTCTTTATTTATTTAATTTCCATCACTATTATTTGGTAAAAGAACTGCAATATTCAAAACATTTTCAGGAATATCATCATGTGCGGATTTAATAAGGTCTTAAAGCTCATTGAGTGTGATTTGCACCTATAAAAAAATATTACGTTTAAGCCCAAAGTTCTTCTAAAGGTTCGCAAAGTTTTCAGTGCTACTTATAGCAAGCAAACATAATTTAGTAGTTTACTCCGGTGAAAACCCATTTCAAAATCATTTCTTTATGGTATTTTAATAGTTGAGCTAGTTTTTTCTTTTTTTTTTAATAATTAAAACTCACCTTTTTACGGTAATAATTTCTTATTTCATTTAGCCATCGAAAATAAATGTAACTTTTCGCTGTCCAAAGCGCAACTAATCGAGTGTAAACAAAAACAGCTGATGGCGACAAATCAAAATTCCATTCTAAAGGTCTTCCAAAGGTTCGTTCGGCTACTGTGTTCTAATTTGATCATTTTCAAAAATTCAAATTTAGTAGTAGTGCTTGAAAACCTTCTGGAACCTTCTGGATGTTGGGTCAATCTGAGTTAAAAAATAAAAATGCTTTCTACTCTTTCTGGAAAAATTATTGTTTTAAGATTATCAAAAAACGCAATTTTCTTAAGCGAATCCCATAAACAACTGATGTAAGTGAAACAACTGCTCGCAATATCAATGATGAGTCAATTGAGTTGTGAAGTTTACTATTGATATTGATTTATTTAAAGATGAAGTAGACGTTGATTGTATATTGGGTAAAGATCGCGCTAAACTAAAAGCTCTGATCGATAACTCATATATTTCACCAAAAATGTGTTAATCGATACGACTACGAAATTAAAATTTACTTGACTACTAAATTGCCTTTCTATTGTGCGCCTCGGTGTATTTTTTTCGCCAAAAAGGCGTGAAGGAATAATACGATCAAGTAGAAGAACGCTGAAACGCGGATTCAATTCCTTATACCGTTTTCGTGATACCAAATATACAGTACGAATTTTTGGGTCCACAAAATAAGCCCCAAATGAAATAACTTCCAAAGAAATAACACTCAATGAAATAAGACCCAACGAAGATGAAATAAACCCCATATACATGAAATTAAATAATGTCCAAAAGTAATGAAATAAAACCTACATAGAAAACTTGGGGCTTTTTTCATTATGAAATAATACCCATGGGAAAAAATTAAATAAGCCTCAATAAAATATCCCCCAAAAAATGAAATAAGCGCCAAAAAAAAAGAGAGATGTTAAAGCTTTACATATGCGCCTTTTAAATAATGAATAATTGTAAAAGGCGCATTAACACAGAAACATTAAATAACCCCCAAATTAATGGAATGCAATAATCTCCAAATAACATTTTATTGGGCTTATTTCATTGGGCTTTTATGAAATGAAATAAAACCCAAGAATAAATAAAATATCACCCAAAATTTGTTAAATAGTCCCCAAAAATTGGGTGTTATTTCATATGAAATGTATGGACATTTTTTGGGCTTATTTAATTTTTTTTTTTTTATTTTTGTTAATTTTACTTGGGGGTTATTTCGTTGAGACTGAATTTTCGCACATTTCTTTTGCAAATACGCACCTGCTGTATTTCAGCTATTTATTGATGGTATTTTTAGGGACCTTATTGTCTCTCATAAAATAATTATATATATGGACGACATTGTCATTGCAACCAAGGAATATGAGGAACATAAAACATTGTCGACGACTCTTTTGACAAGAATTAGAACTCGAAATTTAAGGAATTTAAGGAATTTAAAGAATTGAAAGTTTGGATATGATGAAATTGAATATCTGGGTTATTGAGTGATGCGTAAAGGTATTTCTTTAAGTAATGCACACATCTCAGCAATCAATAAATATCGTGCCGACAAATCAAAAAGAACTTCATTCATGTATAGGACTTTTCTCATATTTTCGACGATTCGTTTCATCTTTTTCGAAAATTGCAAAACCTTTGCCCAATTTTCCAAAAAAATCCTACTGATAGATATCTTAGAAAGATACAAGGCTGATATCACTGCAATCCAAGAAATGCGATGGAAGGGACAAGGTTGCTTACGGCAAGTATCCTGTGATATCTACTACAGCGGCCATGCAGAGAAGCACGAGTTTGGATGCGGATTCGTGGTTGGCAAGAGACTACGACATCATGTCTTCCTTTAATCCATTTCAAGGCAAAATTGGTCGATATAAGCCTGATATGTGCGCACGCTCCGACAGAAGACAAAAACGATGAGACCAAAGACAGCTTCTAGCACCTTGAAGAGTCCTATGAGCGCAGCCTCCACCACAACCAGTTTTGCCATATTTTTTTAAAAAAAAAACTTTAATTTCCAGAAAAAAACTTGTATTTTGGTGAATAAACTTGATATTAAAAATTAACTAAAACATGAAGTTTTAAAATGTGTGCTTTAAAACTTTTTGCAGTTCGATTTGTTCTCTTGTTGTCCCTTTATTTTGGCTACTTCATATTCTATGGAAAATATGGAAGACTTGATCGTCAACTCTGAATGTATGTAAACTGAAGCGTCAAGTTTAAAAAGGAATGCCAAAAATTGACCGCCAAGACTCGACGAAGGGAAACCGAGACAAAAGAATAGAAACAATGACAGCAAAAATAATAGCAACAGCGCTGCCATATAAATAAACTTTGAAAAGGAGTGAAAATTAATAGTAGCAGCTTCAAATGATACTTATGCTTTTGTAGTAACATACAATTTAGTTTATCTATTTGACTCATAAAACTGAAATAGAAAGTAAACTAGAAACCATCGTTTTAATCGTAAAAACTTGAAAAACTGGGTAAAATAATATAAAACTTTATTTTTTTAGGGAAAAACTTGAAAACTTTCTACCCTCTCAAAAAACTGGCAAAACAAGTTTTATCTGCCCACATGGCAACACTGACCACAACATAAAAATCGTGCTTGGTGACTTCAACGCCAAAGTGGAAGAGAAAATATGTTTGGTCCAACAGTTGGAAAGTTCAGCCTCCATGAAAATTTGGTCGTTAGTAGCACTAGATTCAAGCATCTCAATATTCTGAATCTAGTGCTACTGATTCAGAGATAAAGTGGCTTTATCCACTTGGCTGTCACCTGATCAAAAGACGCGCAACCAAATTGATCACGTTTTGATTGATGGAAGGCACTCTTCCAGTGTTTTAGATGTACGCACGATCCGTGGTGCCAATATAAACTCGGATCATTATCTTGTCGCGGCCAAGATCCGTACACGTCTGTGCGCAGCCAAGAATGCGTGCAATCCAGCACAGAGAAAGCTAGACGTCGAAAAGCTGCAGTCAAAACGAACAGCCGAAGACTTCGCTACTCAACTCTCACTCCTGCATCAAGAAAGCACTTCTCCAATCGACGATATATGCGCGCAGTGGAATCATATTTCCCACTCTATGCGTACGACTGCCGAAGAGGTGATTGAATATCATCGCCTTCGCCGAAACCAGAGGCACGACCAGGACGCCACGCCACTGTCGCGACGCCACTGGAGAAAAAGACGCCGCCTACAAAGCCACCCTGCAGTCGGTTGTAACGCGTGCTTCTAAACAGCAATACAAAGGGAAGAGGAGGGAAAAGAGACGCATTTCAGGCGAAAGAAAAAGGAAGCGGAAATGCGTGATTGCGAGAAAATAGAGATGTATGGTGACAGGAATGAGATCCAAATTTTTCTAAAAAATTAGACGCCTGGCCGATGGTTTCAAGACCGGGGCCTATTCCTGCAAGGATGAAAACGGGAATCTAGTGACAGATATCCAGAGTATACTGATGATGTGGAGGCTACTTCTGAACGGCGAGGACGACAACAATCTCGCTAATAGAGATGATATCCCGGAAACCCAAATTGAGGACGACAGTGTTGAAGTTCCGCTGCCCGACCATAGTGAAGTCTTGAAAGATATGGTTCGGCTTAAAAACAACAAAGCCACAGGAGCCAATGGCTTACCTGCAGAGCTCTTCAAGAATGGCGGCGAAGCTCTACTTAAATGCATTCATGAGCTTCTTTGCAGAAAATGGTCGGAAGAATGCATTCCAAATGATTGGAACCTCAGTGTGCTCTGCCCAATCCACAAGAAATACCATCACAACATTTGCGCCAATTACCGTGGTATAAGCTTTCTTAATAATTCCAACAAAGCTCATCCGTCTTTGCAGAATAACACTGAGCAACACCAGCAGCACAGTTAAGATCGGGAAGAATCTCACTCCTCCATTCGACACCAAACGAGGTTCCAAACAAGGTGATTCTTTATCGTGCGACTTTTTCAACCTAATGATGGAGAAGATCATCCGAGCTGCTGATTTGAGACGCAGTGGCACTATATTCTACAAAAGTATTATGCTGCTGGCGTATGCTGATGATATCGATATCATTGGCCATAATACGCGCGAAGTCAGTGCAGCATTCTACAGATTAGCGAAAGAGTCGAATCGAATGGGTCTTGCAGTAAACGCAGATAAGACGAAATACCTAGTGTCAACAAATAAACAGTCCCAGCGTCTTGGAAACCACGTCACTGTTGACAACATCTCCTTCGAGGTTGATAAGGACTTCGTCTACCTGGGATTCAGCATAAACTCTTTCAACGATGTCAGTATTGAGATAAAACGAAGGATAACTCTTGCCAACAGGTGTTACTTTGGGCAATTGAGAAGCAGAGCCCTCTCTCGACAAACAAAACTCAGGCTCTATAAGTCACTAATCATGCCCGTCCTAGTATATGCAGCACAAACCTGGATGTTGAGCAGTTCTGATGAAAAGACATTGGGAGCCTTCGAGAGAAAGATCCTTCCTTCCTTCGGTCCAATCTGCGTCAATGGCGAGTACTGAATTCGATGGAACCACGAGCTGTATGAGCTGTACGCTGACATCGACGTAATTAAGCGCATTAAAATCGAGCGGCTCCGCTGGCTAAGTCATGTTGAGCGAATGGAAAATGACGCTCCAGCGAAACAAATATTCCGGTGGTGGTCAACGCAGAAGAGGATGCCCAAATCTTCGTTGGAAGGATCAGGTGTTGGATAACCTGACTACGGTTGGAGTTTCCAACTGGCGCCAGCAAGCACAAAACAGAAATGGCTGACCTATGGTTGTAAGCGCCGGATAAGTAAGTAAGTAGGATATGTTTAATGCAACATCGTTGCTCAATAATGAAAAAAAAAAGAAAACAATAAGAAATTCAATTTTGTGACTTTCGATTCAAATGTCTCCGCTGTTTTTTATACATTTTGTTTAATTTCTTTTTTGCTTTAAGGCTTCGTAAAAATACTCTGAAAGCCTTATTCCAAAAATACCGTTAATTGAATATATATATTTTATATATATTAGAGTGGAACGAAATGTATCGAAGCAAAAAATATGCATGGACTTCATATATTTTTGAAAACTACGCTTAAAAAAATTAATTTCTACATCTTTAGTTTTTTTTCAGCTATATAACTTGTTATAAAATTGTTTGCTATAAAATTGTCAGACTTTTTTTTCTGAAATCCAAAAAAATTAAGAGCTAATTTTTTTGATGCAAATCTCTTCATTTACTCATTAATAACAACATGTCATGTATGCGATAGAAGATATTCAGGTTCAGAGATCACCAAAATCGGTAATTTGCTTATATCTCCGCTCTGCTCAAAGTTAATATGAAATTTCTACTTTGCGTTATTCAAACATATCTAGTCGCATAGCGTGGAAACTGTTTGTTTTATGTTAAAACTGTTAAGGGAATTTTTGTAGAGAATTATCTGATCTACAATTTTGTTCTGACCACATTTTCTGTCATACAAAGAGGAGCGGAAATATAAGCGAATGACCGATTTCGGTGATCTTTGATCTTTGAAACTAAACTTTGGATTTAAAAAAAAAAAAAAAAGAAGTCTGGCATGAAATATAAGTTAACGATGCGGCTTAAACTCTGGCACTTATCACCCTGTATTTGATATTGGCTACATAATTTTAAACTGTATTCGCGTACACGATATGCGTACGATGGAGCATTACACTTGGCAACAGCATTTGGAGGTCATCTAGCACAGCGAGAGACTGCATCAATAGAACAACAATGCTAAAAGCTAACGCTGCCAAATATTGTTTTTAATACGTCTGTCCATACCCGTATTACCAGTATTTATCATCCAACATGATCAATCGTGTGGCGAGAGTGTGCAACAACAATAAGTTAAAATTAAAATAAATTGATCTCTCTTCGACCTACTGAGGGTACATCAACAACACACCAGCTTTAACTGGATGGCAGCAGCAAGTTAAAGAAATTGTAATCATTCATTATAAGATTAGGAGCAATAAAGGCGATTCGCTTCGCAATAAAAATAAAATAACTTTTAGCAGTCTTCTTAATTGGCGCCCAACTTGACGGCTTTATTAAAAAACAAAGGACCATAAGATCCCTGTAAAGCTAAGAAAATTTTTGTAAGTGGTTTTTCAAAAGTGAAAAGTGGAACATTAAGTAATAAAATAAAATAAAATAACCATATTATAAAATCTTTATAAAAGTTACAAAATCTTTTCATAAAATGTAACTTGTCCATTTTCCTAAGAACACTTCATAAAAAAATCTAGAATATTTCAATTTTGTGTTAAAAAAAATATTCTTCGCTAAAAAAATTTTAAGATCTTAAAAAAGTAGTGATCTTATAAAACCTATTACTGGCTTACTTTGTGTGCTCTTTATTAATTTTGTTTTCCATAGCGAAATTTATGAATGTTTTTGTTATAAAAAATACCGTATCAGTTATTTTTTTTTTATTTGCATAACTATTTTCAGAATTGTATTAAGTACTTCAAGCAAATGAAGTAAAAAGTAAATTAAAAAACCATTTTTCTTGAAAAGGTTCTTTTACTAACGAAATTGCAAATAATTTTTCCATAAAATTTTGTGATAAGTTTGATTAGTTTGTTGAACGTAATTTTGTGAAAAATATGAATATAATTAAAAAAACTAACAGTAAAAAAATTTTCGGGGTTCAATAATTTTCAGTTTATATTAATTTTTTGCATTTGCGTTATAAATAAAACTTCAAAGACCTTGTGCAAATCTTTGGTGGATCTTCTCTTACAACAATAGCGTATTTTTTTTCAATTAAACGTCAATTTTGTTTCAAAATCAAAAACTTTGATTGAAGGTTATTTTAAGTTTGTTATAACTAGACGAAATGTTTGTCAATCGAGAACAGGTTCTAGAAATTGTGAACGCTAATAATGAGCGCACTAAAAACGAACTAGAACAGCAGATAAGCCGCCTTACTATAGCGCTTGACCGATTGGCGCCGCCTTCTATTCAACCCTTCTTGCCTGTTACTATAAACCCACAAATTGTAGAAAATAATGCAAGCTTAGATTTAGTTAAGTCTCTACCAGAGTTTAAAGGTGATTCTTCTTCATATCCGGCTTGGCGTAGTGCCGCCAATTTTGCCATTAATTATTATACTGAGGGATCTGAGAAATATTATATCGCTATGGGAATTTTCAGAAATAAAATAGTCGACTCTGCTAACACTACCCTTGCATCATTTAACACAATTTTAAATTTCAACGCTATTATTGCCAGGCTAGACCAAACGTATTGTGACAAGAGACCGTTGTACGTTTTGGAAAATGAGCTTAGTGTTTTGAGACAAGATAGTTTGTCTATCACAGCTTACTACGATAAGGTTGATAAGCAATTAACCTTAATAATCAATAAGCAAATCATGACACATGGTAGCAACAACGACGTCGTTACAGCCATTAATGAACGTGCTAGAGAGAACGCATTGCGTGTTTTCATATCTGGTCTCCGTCGCCCATTATGCGATATACTTTTTTCTGCTAGGCCCAAAGATCTGCCAAGTGCCCTTGCAGTTGCACAAGAACTTCAAACCAGTCACACGCGTTATGAGTTTGCTCAGGCCTTTGCGGTAGGACAAGCGATGAAACCTTATACACCTAGACCACCAATGCCCCAGTATCAATCAATAGAACGTGGCAACAAATCAAATGCACGATTTTATCCAAATGCTTCGAATAGACCAACGCCTATGGAAGTTGATAACGGTTCATAATTTTATAGGCAAAAAGCACAATTTCATGCACCACAGCGTCAGCATAACAGGAACCCGTTTCAGTCAAATTCAATTGCAAATGATTTTAGGCCACATCAGCCTAATCCAAACCAACCAGTGGCATTTAAGCGCTCTCGTGAACATTCACATTCAAACCAATCACCCATTTACAAAGCGCAGCGCGTTAACTTTATGCCATCAGACATTGAAACATTTTCGACCGATGCTGAATATGAAAGTTACTGTGACGATGACTGTCAAGGTGCTGAAAATACTAATCACTTTTATTCTGGGTATAATTCGAATTATGATCGTTACAGTAGCGAAGATTTGGATGCTGTTGAAGATCATGGCGATGAAATCAATATTTTAAACTAAATTCGCTCCTGCCGTTTATAACAAAAAAAGACAGAAACGGTCAGGAGCTGCGCATTTTGATTGATACTGGCACATCTAAAAACTATGTTAAAAATCTAACATTCATTCAAGGCATTAAGGCTTTAGATAAACCATTTAAATTAAAATCAATACACGGCACAAATGTAATAGACCAGAAATGCTTGATTAATGTCTTAGGTCATACCTCTACGTTCTTTCTGCTTTCAAATTTAAGCACGTTTGATGGTATCATAGGCTACGATTTTCTTAAGCACATTAATGCGATAATTGACACTGAGAGGGGGTTTTTATTTTATCAAGATGGTAAAATCAAACTACAGCATCTCTCATGTGATCAAGTGAATTTAATCACAATAGAAGAAGACTCAGTGCCAGCTAATTTTCAATCTCAGTTTCATATAATTATTAACAAAAATGCAAATGCTTTCGCGGATCCCAATAGAGCGCTTCCGTATAATACCGCAGTCGAAGGCCAAATCCATACAAAAACGCAGGAACCAATTTACAGCAAAAGCTATCCGTATCCCATCTCAGTAGCTCCTTTTATTAATAATGAAATTAAAATGCTTCTCAAAGATAGCATTATCAGAGAATCTTGCTCACCCTATAATTCACCAGTCCATGTTGTTTCTAAGAAGGGTCTTGATGAAAATGGTAAGCCGAGGTTTCGTATGGTGATTGATTATAGGAAAATTAACGAAAAAACCATCCCAGATAGATATCCCATTCCTGACACCTCGGTCATCCTGGCTAATTTAGGCAATTCTAAATATTTCACAACATTAGACCTTAAATCAGGATTTCATCAGATTATCATGCGTGAAAAAGATAGGCAGAAAACTGCGTTCCGCATAAATAATGGCAAATATGAATTTTGCCGGTTGCCTTTTGGTTTAAAAAACGCGCGAGCTATATTCCAAAGAGCGATCGATGATGTTTTACGGGAAGATATAGGAAAGTGCTGCCACGTTTATGTGGATGATATTATCATCTACTCGCCCGACGAACAATCGCACTTAGAAAATATTGATAATATCCTTCAAAAGCTTGAGAAGGCAGGAATGAGGGTTTCCTCAGAAAAATCAAAGTTCTTCAAAACTGAAGTGGAGTTTTTGGGGTTTGTAGTTTCTGAAAAGGGCATAAAGACCTGCCCAGACAAAGTTCACAATATAATTAATTATGAGCTTCCAAAAACCCTTCCATCATTGCGTTCGTTTCTCAGGCTTTCCGGTTACTATCGACGATTTGTGTCAAATTATGCTTCCATCGTCAAACCCTTGACCATATATCTTCGTGGCGAAAACGGGCAAGTTGGGAAACATAGCTCAAAAAACGTAAAAATCGACCTTGATCCCCAAGCATTACGAGCGTTTGAAAAAATTAAACGGATATTAGCTTCTGATGACGTTCTGTTGCAATATCCCGACTACGAGCGACCATTCGATCTAACAACGGACGCCTCCTCTATCGCTTTGGGCGCTGTTTTGTCTCAAAATGGTCGTCCAATCACTTGGATTTCCCGAACGCTTTCTAGAACTGAGCAAAACTACGCCACCAATGAGCGGGAGCTCCTTGCGATTGTCTGGGCGCTGAAAACACTTCGACATTATCTATATGGAATCACAGATATAAATATTTATACTGACCACCAACCGCTTATATTCTCCATTTCAGAGAATACCCCAATTCAAAAATGAAGAGGTGGCGAGCATTTGTGGAAGAGTTTTCCCCAAATTTCCATTATAAGCCTGGGAAAGATAACAAGGTAGCAGACGCACTTTCCCGACAGTTCTCTCACAATTTGAATGAAACTGACTCAAGCGAAGCTGCACACAGTGAAGAGTCATCAACGAATGTAAAAAAAACAGTTCACTGTCCGATTAATCAGTTTAGAAACCAATTAGTGCTCTCAAAATCAAACTCACCTAGTAAAACCACTAAAGTCATTTTCCAAAAATTTATTAGACACACAATTTCTTTCAAGACTGTCGAAAGTCTTGTTCATTGCTTACGGTCTGTTATGAACCCGAATGTCACTAATGGTATCCACTGTAACCTTCCAATATTGGCAGACATACAGAACACTTTGGTGTTAGCATATCCTGGCGTTAAATTTGCCCATACCGAACTCCTTGTCATTGACTTGATGAACAAATCTGACCAACTTGAAGCAATAACAACGGAGCATAACCGTGCTCATCGCGGCTTATATGAAAATTATAAACAAATATCCCGAGAATACTATTTTCCGAAGTTGAAAAAATCGCTGAAACAAATTATTGTGAACTGCAAGATATGTTTAGAAAATAAATACCAACGTAAACCGCCTGACTCCGGAATAGGAAAAACTCCGATTCCTCACCTCCCAGGGGAAATCCTGCATATAGATATTTTCATAACTGACAGGCAGCTTTTTCTGACATGCGTTGATAAATTATCCAAATTTGCCATAGTAAAGCCTATTTCATCAAGATCGACAATCGATATAAAAGACGCTTTGTTAGAGGTTTTGTTAAAATTTAATATTAATATTTTGTATACGGCCTCTAATTATTTATATTGAAAACAATTTTTTCGAGCTCTAGGCCAAGCATGTTGTCAACAAGACAACATGAAGAACAAAGAAGGCAACAACCAACAACAACAACAACGGCTCTGTATAGAGCAAATCACACATCTTGACTATACAGACTGTTTCATTGGCCGCTACACCAACTCATCAGTAGCCTTTGTATGACTTTACACTGTGATCCACTCAAGCTACTTAGGTTCTACATATACTGCCAATATGCCGAGAAAGTTACCCGGAATTTCTTTTTGGCAGAGAACGCTGGAATTTTTGTAACTCAGTTCTTATCTACTTTTTGATGCATACTGTACTAAGGTTAACAACCTAGATCGTATCATACTTTTAGGCATAGCCTTAATTCATGTGCATCTTCGAAATTCGATCACAGCGGTTTACTGCTATCAGAGCATATTGAAGTTGTTGTTATTTTTGCTGTTTAGCTCCTCCCTTTTTCCACACTTTCATTTTAGGGTTCAGTTAGTTTAACTGATGGTACACCTAAGATGGCGTGGAGACCATTTTTTTGTTATGAAAGACTTTGTTGTTTTTTTTTTTTATGTGATAAACACACAACCAATCATTTATCTTAACATTTTTATGGGCGTGCTCTCCCAGAATAAAATTTTGTTAAAATTTAATAATACTAAATTCATCGTCTCTGATAATGAGAAAGCATTTAAATTAAATTTTATAAAAAGCTTTCTGCGAGATAACTTTTCAATAGAACAATTTTTTATACCAGTGAGAGCAACGGTGAGAGCAACGGTCAGGTGGAAAGGTTCCACTCCACTTTATTAGAGATAGCGCGATGTACCAAAGAGCAACAACAAATTGACGAAACCATTGAATTAGTATTGCTTGCTACGCATAAATATAATTCCAGTATCCATTCAGTTACCCAAGCTAGACCAACCGATGTATTTCATAATTATTCGCCAGAAAAGTTAGCTGCTGTTAGAAAAATGCTAATCGAAACGCAGGAAAAAACTCTTAACAGAAACAATGTAGGAAAAATATTAAAAACTTATAGCCCTGGAGAAAAAGTTTTCCTTAAGCGAAATAAAAGATTAGGGAACAAATTTGACAAAATTTATGTCGAACGAGTTGTTGAGAGGGATCTTGGCACTGCGGTTTTGATTGGTGGTACAAAAATTCATAAAAGCAATCTGCGTTAAATGGTTTTTATTTACTGATACTTATAAGTGTAAAGTTTTGATACTGTTGTGTTAGGAATGTAACAAAAATAGAAAAAGAATATGAATAAGAATTAAACGCACATGAAACCAAAACATACTAAAGTATCCACTTTGCACTTGTGAATTATCATATTTTCGATAAAATTTAACATCTAAATTCATAAATATAAATCATAAATATTAATACTTTTGTCTATTGTTCGAGTCCCTAACTGTAATCGAAAACTCTTTAAATTTAAAAAAGTTTTTTTATTAAAAGCAAGCGGCTAAAGTATTTAGATATCAGTTAAGTAAATTCCTAATTCTAGGAAGAACAAAGTTTGCAAAAGCTATATGCTGAAAACATATAATGTTGCGAACCGAGGACGTTTCGAGCTTAAGAAGGGGAATAGTTAACGATGCGGCTTAAACACTAGCACTTATCACCCTGTATTTGATATTGGCTAAATAAAAAAATAAATAACTGGCCATTTCAGCCCTTGAAAGGACTTTGACCTAGCTTCTTATGATCAATTGTGTTGTGCGTGTTATTAAGTTTGTACACAATTGACCGAGAACTGGACCTACATGCTTAACGCCGACTCCGAACGGCGATGAACGGAATGTTCTCGTTCTCAAGAAGCTTTACATGGCATTTTGATTACTCTCTGAGGTTTGCCATTGTCTGCAGAGAGGTGGCGGCCGTACAGAAAAATTATTTTAATTCAAATAATTTTCTGTCGCTGCTGGGGTTCGAACCTGGGTCTCCAAGTTCTTTGACATAGCGGCCACGCACTTTAACCAACTACGCCACGGACGCCACGTTTGATATTGGCTACATAATTTTAAACTGTAGTCGCGTACTCGATATGCGTACGATGGAGCATTACACTTGGCAACAGCATTTGGAGGTCATCTAGCACAGCGAGAGACTGCATCAATAGAACAACAATGCTAAAAGCTAACGCTGCCAAATATTGTTTTTAATACGTCTGTCCATACCCGTATTACCAGTATTTATCATCCAACATGATCAATCGTGTGGCGAGAGTGTGCAACAACAATAAGTTAAAATTAAAAGAAATTGATCTCTCTTCGACCTACTGAGGGTACATCAACAACACACCAGCTTTAACTGGATGGTAGCAGCAAGTTAAAGAAATTGTAATCATTCATTATAAGATTAGGAGCAATAAAGGCGAGTCGCTTCGCAATAAAAATAAAATAACTTTTAGCAGTCTTCTTAATTTATATAAACCCTCGGGTGCAGTCAAAAGTTATGTCGCAGAAAAAAGCTAAAGATGCAGAAATTTATTTTTTCACTCGTAGTTTTCAAAAATATACGAAGCCCATGAGGTTAAAAATTCGTTCCACTCTAATATATATATATATATATTTTTTTTTCAAAAAAGGTCTTAATTATCGGAGTTTTCCTCAAAAAGAGGCAAACAAATTTTTTATTTTATTTTTTATTAGAAAAGGGGGTTGGCCCGATTTTCGATACCGAATAGCTGTGGAAGTAAAAGTCACAGAACATTGGAACTCATAATGGAATGGCCACATGCGATTGATGTCCTGCTACTGGTAAACTGTAACGGGCAGTGGATCATGAGCGTGGTGTCAGACTAAAAATCTAATAAAAGTTTCTAAGCGTAAAGCCTTAAACAGTGCGCAACTAAACAAGCGTTTAAATGTTGTTTAAGGAAATCTATTGAATAAGGCTGTAAGTGTGTAAAGTGCAAGTGTATTTTGTTATGTGCATGTGGCTGTGTGTCTTGTGAGATCACCACATTATTCCCCCCATAGACTTTAACCGAGTTGGCCAAGAGATTAAAATGTTCTTTTTTTTCGGTCTGTGTGAGGAGGATAGTGTCTTTGTAGTGTCTCTTTCCATGAATGCTCATGAATACTCTGTCGATGTGAACTGTAACTATATTATTATTTTTAAGAATTGTAAAATTTTTTATTTTCTCTTTGAACGGTCCGTCGTATTGTGTCTTTTTGTACAAACGAGTATTTACAATTCTTCAAGGTTTGCGGTAAATATTGGCCATAATTTGTACTATAAAGTGAAATGTTGTAAACATTATTTTGAGTTTTGTTAGAGTTTCGCTAATGTTTCCGATGCATCAAAAGATTTGTAATTCTGTACTACTAGCTGTCTAGGTAGCTTTAAGTTTTGAGCGAAAACCGTTTCAACCGATGACGCTTTGATGTCTTCTTTGACTGTGGATCTAATACCCAAAAGGAATCTGTGGATCTAATCTGAGGAATTTCTGTGTACCAATTTGTTTGGTTATTACAAGCCATTATTGACGCTTTTAATTGTCTGTGGAACGCCAAATCCTGAAATGAATTCTCTATAGAATTTATCGACTATTGTTGTGGTCTCTTCGTTTTTGAGTGGGTAAACTTTAGGCCAACGTGTATTTCGGTCAATCGCAGTTAGCAGATATTTGTAGCGGAAAGGTCGTCTGGAGTGTGTATCTTGTGCGGTAATGTCTTGTATGTCTATGTACCTTAGATTTCTGACAACTAATGCATTATTGAGTCCAGTTGTTAATTTGTGAATTCATGTTTGGCCAAATATATCTATTTATTAATTTATTTATTTATTTATTTATTCAGTGTTTAAGTCTTTGGAATACAATATCCTTACAGACAACTTAGGAATAAAGCTTACTAACTAATATAAAAAATAAAAATAATAGGTAACAATTCAATATTGTAATATTAGAAATAAGAAATTAAATACGAAACAAAGTATTAAGCAAATTCTTAAACAACAATGTCGAAAAAGAAAGATCTAAGTTATGTTCGATAGATAGTTCATTATACAATGATAAGGCCCGAGTAATAGGCTCATTAAGTGCATAAAGAGTTCTATGAGTTTGAGAATGAAATAACGCGTAGTGCCGTAACAATCTTGCAGGAATATTAAAATTTACAAATTGTAATAACTGATCACAATCGGTTTGACCTGATATAGGGTGTTTTTTTTAAGGGTTTGTTTTTCGAATAGAGATAAAACTGGCATTTTGTGGTCAAATCTGGCAACTCTAATGTCATTTATGTTCAGTTTGGTTTGCCATTTTATCATGAACAGGTTGACAAAAGAACAACGCTTGCAAATGGGACGAAAATGAGATTGATTTTCATCGCAAAATTTTTTTCAGTGATGAGGCTCATTTTTGGTTGAATGGCTACGTCAACAAGCAAAATTGCCGCATTTGGAGTGAAGAGAATCCACATGAGATCCTTGAGACGCCATTACATCCACAAAAACTGACTGTTTGGTGTGCTCTATGGGCTGGTGGAGTCATTGGGCCATACTTCTTCCGAAATAATGCTGGAGAGTCAGTTACCGTTAATGGAGACCGGTATAGAGCCATGATAACCGACTATTTTGTTCCCAAATTGGATGGCATGAATGTGGATGAGTTGTGGTTCCAACAAGACGGCGCTACATGCCACACACCGCACGTCACAATCGATTTATTGAAGGAAACATTCGATGAGCGCATAATTCACAGAATGGACCTGTCAATTGGCCACCAAGATCGTGTGATTTGACACCATTGGATTATTTTCTTTGGGGATATGTGAAGTCGCTCGTCTACGCCAACAAACCAGAAACGTTAGGGGACTTGGAGGCCAACATTCGTGGCGTTATTGCCGACATACGGCCCCATATGCTCGAAAAAGTAGTTGAAAATTGGACCTGTAGAATTGGCTTTATTCGAGCCAGCCGCGGCGGCCACATGCCTGAAATCATATTTAAACATTAATGGCATAAAATTATCCTTCCAATAAAGCCAAATTGATGGACATTAAAACGATTTTCTTGTGTTTTATCTCTATTCGAAAAACAAACCCCTAAGAAAAACACCCTGTATAAGATCATGAATAAATGTTAACGATTGAATCTTCCTCCTTGTTTCGAGAGTTTTGAGACCCAACAGCATGATTCGTGCTTCATAGGGAGGCGAAATTTCTTCAGAGTTCCAAAAAACGAAGTGCAAAACGTGAAAATGATTTTTGAATCTTTTCTAATCGCGAGCAATGAATAAAATAAAAAGGACTCCATATGAAAGAAGCATATTCCAATCTTGACCTAGCAAAAGATCTATAAAGACAAACAAGAGTGTAAGGATCAGTAAATTCTGAACTATTTCTTCGTACAAAAGCAAGCAAGGAGTATGCTTTTGGAACCACATAATTTATGTGATCAACAAAGGTGAACTTAGAGTCAAAAATAACTCCAAGATCTTTAATTGAATGAACCCTGTGTAAGGAAATACCCGAGAGGGAATACGAAAAAGTGAGAAAATTGTAACATTTCGTGTAAGTCAAAGCAAAACACTTATTGAAATTTAGCGGTAAAAAATTCAATAAGCTCCATGTGAGTAAGTTATTAAGATCGCTCTGTAAAAGAGCAACATCGTTTAAATCAGATACTTTACTGAAAAGCTTTAAATCATCAGCATAAAGTAAAAACTTTGCTGACTGAAAACATTTACCAACATCATTTATAAATAATGTAAAGAGCAAAGGACCAAGAATACTCCCCTGTGGTACTCCAGACGTGGCAATAAAATGATACGATTTGACGCCATTTATTTCCACAAAACAAACTCTATTTTGACTGACAAAGACTGGACCCACTTCAAGAAATTAGAATGGAAACTCATCTTAGCAAGTTTTGCTAATAAAACATTATAAGGAACCTTGTCAAAGGCCTTAGAGAAGTCCGTATACACCCAAAAAAATCCATGCGTAAAATACACGAATTGTAGCGTATATACAGGGTGTTTTTTAGAGGTATACAACTTCGAATTGAAATAAAACACAAGAAAATCGTTTTAATGTCCAGCAATTTGGCTTTATTGGAAGGATAATTTTATGCCATGTGGCGTCCGTGGCGTAGTTGGTTAAAGTGCGTGGCCGCTATGTCAACGAACCTGGAGACCCGGGTTCGAACCCCAGCAGCGACAGAAAATTATTTGAATTAAAATAATTTTTCTGTACGGCCGCCACCTCTCTGCAGACAATGGCAAACCTCAGAGAGTAATCAAAATGCCATGTAAAGCTTCTTGAGAATAAGAACATTACGTTCATCACCGTTCGGAGTCGGCGTTAAACCTGTAGGTCCATTTCTCGGTCAATTGTGTATAAACTTAATAACACGCACAACACAATTAATCATAAGAAGCTAGGTCCAAGTCCTTTCAAGGGCTAAAATGGCCAGTTATTTTTTTTTTTTTTTTATTTTAATTAAATGCCATTAATGTTTAAATATGATTTCGGGCATGTGGCCACCGCGGCTGGCTCGAATAAAGCCAATTCTACAGGTCCTATTTTCAACCACTTTTTCGAGCATATGGGGCCGTATGTCGGCAATAACGCCACGAATGTTGGCCTCCAAGTCCCCTAACGTTTCTGGTATTATAACGAAATATTTCGTGGTTTTAGTCTACGAAAGTCTTTTGTAAATAAAACTAAAAAATTTCGTGCATATTACGAAAATTTTGTTAAAATTTACGAATTTTTTCATGAAATTATATGAAAATTTCGTAAATTTTTGTAAAATTTTTGTTAAAATTTACGAATTTTCTCTTGAAATTTTACAGAAAATTCGTAATATTTGGACCGAAGTTGCTGTTCTCACCGCGTGGCGACTAGATATCATGGGGGTGATGGCTGCGCATCCTCTAGTGACTGCGGAATATGAGTGCATCCGCACTATGTGCTTACTCTACGACTGGATGCGCAAGACAATTTCTTACTGCTGAACAAAGGTAGCTCGGAGCAATCGCGAGCAGAGCTGGCAAAGAAACGAAACAATTAAAGTACCGTTTGCCAAATGTAAAAGCAAATGAAATGTTTGATTTGTGTTGGTGACCGCGATCAGAAACAAAAACGAAAACTTTTGAACAACAAGGAACGAAATAAAACCGTTAGCACTTTGTTCGTCGCTGCTAGGAAACGTTGCGAAACAAAAAGAAAAGCAAACGTTTGAGTTCACCTAGATTTCTTTTAGTTTTCTTTTGAAAGAGTGAAAGTGAAGTGTGCTATCAATATGCCGCGTTCAAAAAATGATTTACTGCGTGATTTATTTAAAACAATAGAAAATGGACAAATTTCGTGTAATAATGGCGATTGTAGCAATAAAATTTTAAAAGGTCATGCTGGCAATTTGAAACGGCATTTAAAATGTGTGCACCCCGATATTTATGAAGAGTATTTAAAAAAGGAATGGCAATCAACATTAAGTAAGGCAAAAGCAGATGTTAAAATGTCTTTCACAGTTAAAAAAGAAAATGCAGAAATGGCTATTTTAGAAATGTTTACGAAAAATGGAAGGCCTCTTTGTATGGTTGAAGATAGGTCATTTAAAATTTTAACCCAACCTGTGTTCGACGCTCTAGGTATAAAGTTAAATAGACATAATTTGATTGAAAAAATTGTTCATTACTCAAGCAGTTTTAAAGAGGAGCTTATTTTAAATCTTCGTGGTAAACTTCTTTCTCTAAAAGTGGATGCAGCAACTAGACTGCATATGAGTGTGCTTGGTGTGAATATCCAATACATAGATGACAATTGTATCAAAATAAAAACGCTTGCCGTACGTGAGTTGAAAGATCGGCACACTAGCCAATATTTGAAAAATATAATTCTAGAAATTCTCAATGAATATAAAATACACAAACATCAAATATTGACAGTCACTACAGACAATGGCGCAAATATGGTAAAGGCTGTGAGAGATTTAAATGACGATGATGAAGTGGAAATGTATGATGACTTAACTGAACTTTCTGAAGCAGATATTTCGCTAGATAACGTTACTCACATACGATGTGGAGCTCACACTATTCAACTTTGTGTAATGGATGTGATTAAAGACGCAGAAATTAAAACTAAAATTGAAAAACTTAGAATGGTTGCCAAGAAACTTAGGACTCCGAATATCTTAACGCTGCTAAAAAATGGTATTTATAAGAAACCTATCATCGATTGTCCAACCAGGTGGAATTCTACTTATCTTATGCTTGAGCGGCTACTAGATTTGAAAGATTTTATTAATTTAATGGGTAAAGATGCTTCGCACATAAGTATAACTAATGACGAATGGATCTTTGTTGATGACTTTTTAACATATTTTAAAGTCTTCTACCAAGCTTCATTAAGATTGCAGGCGAAAGACTTGATCTATAGTGATTTATACATAATAGTTATGAATGTCTTATTAGAAATCGAAAGTCTACCAAGGAATTATATAAGTTTGGCATTGATCAGTGCTCTACAAAGGCGAAAGGAATGTTTGTTTGATAACGACTTGTTAGTTACTGCTGTTTTTCTAGACCCCAGAATTAAATCAATACTAACAGCCGAACAAATTGCCAGGTCCAAGATCTGCATTGTACAATTGCATACGCGATTGTCTTCATTGAAAGGTAAAAAATTAACATATCCTTTTGCAAATTTTTAACTATTTATACCACAGAAAATGCAAATACCACCACAACACCATCAAAATCAAATTTAGGGACACCTCCTCCTACAAGGGGATCTTCTTCTTGTATTATTGAAAATGCACTGGAGGCATTTTTGCAAAGTCACGACATGCAAAGGGATGCAGATCAGTCTTCGGAACGCAGTATGATCGAAGTGAACCTCCTATATTACCACCAACAGCCAAGAATAGGAATACATGAAAATGTTGTGAAATTTTGGTCAGATCAAAATAATTCCTTGGCCAAAATAGCTAAAGTGGTGTTGGCTATTCCATGCACCCAAGTAAGCGTGGAAAGACTTTTTTCATCCCTTAAATATATTTTATCTGACCAAAGAAATAACTTAGACCCCAAAAATTTGGAGCATATTTTGTTAGTCAGAGTAAATTTTGATTTTACGTATGATTAGTTTTTATAGTTTTTTTCTTATTATTTTGCTTCATAATTTTTTTTTTTTTACTACTTTTAATATACTATTATTTTGAATTGAATATTGTTTTGGGTTGTGTTTAGTGAATTAAATTTTTTTTTTCATTTTTGCATACATTTTTTATTATTATTAGAAAAAATAAAAACTATTGGCAAACACATTTTGTTTCAAATATTTTGCCACTCTGCTGATCTGATCTTACTGAAAGGAAAGAAAATAACAGAAACCTGCATCGTTTACGCCGAAACAAATCAAAAAAGAAAAATAGAACATTCCACTTGATACTCAAAATACAAAATGATTTCTGCAAGTTCTTCTCACTCCACGAAATCTGCTCCACGAATGCTTTTGTTTCGTTTTCTGCCATAGAACGAAAAAAAAAACGTTTCTCTTTCTTTCTTTGCCAGCACTGCCAGCAGTAGATCAACCACCAAACGTTTGCGAACTGTTTTTCTCGAAAAGTTTTGCTCTTTTCCTCTTTGTCTTCTGCAGAAGAGAAATAATATGACTTTTGGGTTCTGCTTGCGTTTTCGAACAAAAACCAAACAAACACACATTCTTAGCTTGCTCTATTGCATTGGTTGTGTTTGTGTTTCATTTTCTGTCATAGAACGAAACAAAAGAATTTGCAATCGTTTCGTTTCGTTTCTTTGCCAGCTCTGATCGCGAGTACTTGCTAGCAAAAAGCCTTGTACTTACTGTAAAAAACGTTCAAACTTGTTCAATGTAACGCTGCAAATGTGTGATTTTTGACCTACGTTACATTTCACTTAGAATTTTGTTTTTTATTACGAAAATATTTCGGTTAATATATGAAAGTTTCGTTCAAAAAAAATTGAGTTAAAAAATATAATAACGAAATTTTCGTAATATAAATGAAAGTTTCTTGTATATTACGAAATTAGTTTTTACGAAATTTTTTTTCGTAAAATAAAGCAGGGATTATTTTGAGTGTAGAGAACATCAACTTGATGTCCTAATTCAAAAGATGAAATGCAAAATCTCGAGAAAACTGCTAAATTAGTAACAGTAGACCGACCAGCGAAAAAGCCATGCTGTTGAAGATAAATGTGTCGCTTAACTAAGAAAAATAATTTATTCTTAATAACACTCTGAAAAAGTTTCGAAACATTTGAAAACTTGGAAATAGGTCTATAGTTGGAGACATCATTCTTATTGCCATTTTTGAAAACCGGTGTTATGGAGGCCATTTTCCAACGTCTATAAAAGTGCCAGTCATTAGAGATTTATTGAAAATTTCACTCAAGGGCTTTGATAAAGAAGACGCACATTTATTAAGCGAGATAGATGATATACCATCAATATCGGCTTTGACCGAAATTTTCGTTCTCGACATAGCATGGAAAATTTCCTCCTCCGACAAAACAACAGAACCAAGATTTAAAAAAGAGTATACATTGTTTAAAATAGACACATCGAATTCAGAAGTGCCCATGACATAATTTGATTTAAAGTAGTCAGCAAATAGATTCACTGTATCTTCAATAGCAAAAGAATGAGTGCCATTGTAGTATGTCGATGTAGGAATGCAAGAACCATCCAGTTTGGATTGAATGAAATGCCAAAATGATTTCGGATTGATTTTAATATTGCTCTCACAGCTTAAAATATATTGTTTGTAGAGAAACTTATTTAAAAAATTAAACTCTCTCATATAATGAACGTACATTAATTGATACTGAGGATCATTTGTAGTCTTAAATAATTTTATATTTTTATGGCGCAAATTTTTGAGCTTTTTAAGACCCTTTGTGTACCATGGTAATTTATATACTTTAGGCGCAAAATGTGGAATATTCTTACTGCATATAGTAGTCAAATTGGCCTTAAACATCTCAAAACAATTTGCCCCATTATGATTCAAAAACATCTCGTTCCAGTTAACATTAACAAAAAAAAAACATTTTAACGATCGAAATTACAAAATTTCAAATTAAAATAATTATTTTGCGGCGTAGATTGCACAAAATCATAGAACTCAAATGATAAGACAAGAGGTACATGATGTATCCCTGATGGAGAAATAGGGCATAAACACTCAGATAAAGATGACTTCAAATTTTTTGAGATAAATATTAGATCTAACAATTTGTTCAGAGAATTGAAAAAAGTATTAATTTGAATTAAATCAATGCTTAAAAGACTATTAATAAAATAGATTTCATAAGAATTATTGATATTAGACGGAATCAACATATCAGCAAGAAAACTCCAAACAATCTTACTGAGATTGAAATCTCCCAGAAAACACAAGTGATTTTCAGCATTCAGAAATGAAGATTGTAATCGAACAACATTGTCAACATGTGCCGCATATAAATCATAAGAACTGTTTGGTGGTAAGTAAACAGCACCTCTTGTATCCTTTATTGTAACACAGAGTTGATCTAGGAGTGTGTCACTATTCTGTAATAAAATGATTAACGAGCAAAGATTACGTTTAACCGCAATCAAAACACCACCACCCCGAGTGAGACCAGTTTTGTCAGCATCTCTGTCTTTACGATAAACATGATAAATATTTGGATCAAAAAATTCAACGTCAAAAAAATCTGCATTCAGCCACGTTTCGACAAAGACTATTATGTCAAAATCACCTTGTGAGGTCCAGTTGAAAACAGCATTTATTTTTGTCCTCATTCCAGACATATTATTGAAAAATAAATTAAATTTAAATTAGTACTATATCCAACAGCACTTAAACTAATAGGTGAAGATGAAAGAGCCGATAGAACCGGAACAGGCAAAGTTGATACGTTTGGCAAAAGTGATACGTTTGGTGATAACGAAAGGGATGAGTTTAAAACATCATGTACAGCAGTTAAAGAGGTATCCAAACAATTTTCTAAGTCTTTGATCGATGTTCGTCTTCACTAAAAAAGAGAAATGCCGCACTTGAACATCAGCCGTCCACAAAGTCGGATTCAATACTTTATTTAAATTATTCAGCGATATAACTAATTTAAAGCTAACTCTCTTTAGAGTAGTCTCATCCACACCTCTTTTAACAAGACGATAACAAGAAATTTTATCTTTAGGAATATTTGTATGCAATATATTTGTATGTATATAAATATAATTTGTTTTTTATATACATACAAAGTTTTTTTTTCAGGCTGTTTACAAAATTTGAAACAATTTTTTTAAAACAGTAATAATTTTAAACCAAATATACAAATATATATCGGAGGACGATCCTCACAAGGAAACGCGTGAGGGTCAGGGGGGCGATCTTCACATGGCAACGTCTCTGACTGCCTCAACCTGGTGAGGCCAGTATTATCCATGTCGAAGTCGACTCAAACCTCTGCGTGGTGTCCTCTAAAAACGGCAAACTGGCAACCGTTAGTTTGACGGCTAATCTGAGCGGCGGGCTCCCTGCCTTTAAAGTGTTTTGCGTTGGGTTTGAAGCCCACCACGTAAATAATAATTTCAATGAAACGAAAAAGAAATAAGATAAAACTATCCCCATATCTGATGACGACTACAGCAAACAAAAAACTGACAATGATTTACGGATATGCATTTGGAACGTCTGAACGCTTAATTGGGATGGTGCCTCTATCCAACTAGAGCACTAGATTCAAGCATCTCAATATTCATAAGGCAACTTGGCTGTCTCCTGATCAAAAGACGCGCAACCAAATTGATCACGTTTTGATTGACGGTACCATTTCTGGTACACGAGATATAAAATCTTATATTCATTTTTTTTGAAAAAGTTACAAAATTGCATTCAAGTATACATTTCTCAAAAATAGGTAAATGCAAATACAAAAATTATGCTAATTATTAATTCGGCAACTTTAAGGAATACGTTAACAGTATAACCTATACCACCAAAATTTAGACTAATGGGTAACAATCAAAAGTTCTGTGCTATCTCGGTTACAACTTTTGCCTCGAATATCCTTCACACAGGACGCTGTGGATAAGAATCGTGAGTGGCATCGTGTTTACCAATATATTGTTAGTTTAAGCCTATACCTACTTTTGCTTTAAGACATACGTAGTTTTTTTTATAAAAGTCAAAGCATTTTAAGGTCGTTATTTTTTACTGTTTTCCTCAAAAAACAACTTTGTCCTTGCGGGATAGGAATACATCCTTTTTTCCTTAAAATTTTTTTTGGGTGATCTTGACAACTCCATACAACTTTTGAGACCTCTTAGAATACGATCTAAATTTTTTGATAGCCCTAATGCACATTGTAACTTAGAGAACAAACTTGACTTGCGTATTGCAACTGAGGACACACAACCGCATAATACAACATTGTAGTCGTAATCATGAATTCTTTGGCCCAGCGTTTAATAAATCTAAGCATAGAAGACGCTTTTTTACAGATTTTATCAATATGCATGTTAAAGGAAAGCTTAGAATCCATACATATTCCCAGATCTTTAACGACATCCACACGAGATGAAGCAGTATCTTTTATCTTATAATCAAAAACTAAATTGATCCTTTTTCGAGAAAAGGACATAGTTTGGCATTTATCTGGATTAAGAAACATATTATTTTTAGAACACCAAACTTCAAAAGATTTCAGATCAAACTGGAGTTGGGCTGAATTGTCTTGAGAATTTATTTTTCTGTATATTTTCATATCATCTGCATAAATTAGCAGATGAGAGTTTGCAATGATATGGGTCACATCATTAATAGCTAAAATAAACAGAAGTGGACCTGACTTCTCTGAGGAACACCTGATAACGCTCAAACTCGGCGGACAAAACTCCTCGGAATCGTATTTGATAAGATCGCTCTGTCAACTACGATTCAATCTTACAAAAAGCTTACAAAATATTGTGGAAATCCAATAGATTTAAGTTTAAATAAAATTAAACTGTGTGGTAACTTATCAAATGCTCTGCTTAAATCAGTGTAGATACAGTCGACCTGGTAATCAGATTCAATAGTGTTTAAGCAAAAGGTTGTAAAATCGAGTAGATTAGATATCGTAGATCAGGCATTAACAAAACCATGCTGACGGCAGTGAATTTTTACCCGATCATACACTATTCGCTCAAAAAGTTTTAGAATCGATGACAGTTTAGCAATGGGTCTGTAATTAATAACATCATTCCTGCAATCTTTTTTATAAATACAACTAATAAATGATGTTTTCTAAAACAGTGGGAACAGTGGATATTCTTAATTTTGTAAGTGACTACATAATACAGTGGATAGGACTTCATGCTCAAAAAAGGTAGACAAGTATACCCACTATTTCAAATCATACTTTGAGCGCTTTTCTGTACTATAACAATTTTTTGTGTTGAACTTTTTGTCACGACTTTGTATATATATATAAATAAACTGGCCATTTCAGTCCTTGAAAGGACTTTGACCGAGCATCTTATGATCAAATTGTGTTGTGCGTGTTATTATGTCCCTATAATGTATGACAACCCAACTTAAGTTTACTTCATTCAACACAACTCAACTGAACTTTTACTCATATTACATATAACATACATTTTCAGTTGAGTTATGATGTAAAAATGCTTTTATTGTTTGGGCATGCGTACACCGAAATTTTGAAACTTAACACAAACAGCTGTTTAATTTTCATAAAATTTGTTTTGTGTTTTTTGAAATTTTATATTATTTAAAAGAAATGGATCCAAGTTTTGATTTATATTTTAATGATGCAGATGAAAATGTGGCTAATGTACAAAGAATAAGAAGGCATATCCGTGATCATTCTAATCCTTTGGAGCTACCAAATGATAAGTATGCAATATATACAAAAACTAACAATTTTAATACATATAATTTTTAAACAGATTTATTAGCTATTTTCGTCTCAACAAAGATGCTTTGCGGTACGTACTTGACGAAATACAACAATTTTTTAAAACTCGAGAGCAATCTAACTCAATACCTCCAATATTGAAGCTATGCGCAGCGTTACGGTGGTAGCGGAAGGTAGCTATCAAAAGTGCAGCGGAAATGACTTTCATTTGGGACTAGCTCAACCAACCATTTCAGTTGTTCTAAAAGAAGTTGTTGGCGTTATGAAACGCAAAATTTGCCCGAAGTGGATAAAATTTGAAATGACTGAAGAAGAAAAAAATTTTCCAAAATAAATTTTTTGAACGATCGGGATTTCCTGGGGTTGTAGGCTGCGTTGATGGAACCCATGTGCGCATACAAGCCCAAAAAAAAGAATTGCAGCATTTATATCTAAACCAGAGAAGGGCACGAACCTCAAATTTGAGGAATGACGTCACATTTCTGTATACACATATAGCAGTCAGCATTGATCAGCAGAGCTCAGTATGCTACGAAACTTCAAGCAGGCAAGTTCGCGTTCGTCTGTTTCGCTTTTTTATATGATTTTTTATGCTCTTCTCTGCTTTAGGTACACTGTAAAACAATCGACATGGAATTTGAAATGGAATGCTTTTTTTCGTTAAATGCTAAAAATGAGTTGGAATGCTTGCTGTGTGACAAAATAACTGCTGGTGATCGAATAGACAATGCAAGAAGGCATTATAAAACATTTCATTCAAAATTTCGAAAAATTAGCAATGATGATCGCAGGCAGTTATTTATCATATTGAAGCAAAGTTTCGCTGATTCTGTGGTTGATAATAATGTACAACCTGACTTTAATTTGATAAATTTTGAAACTTATAAACTTAAAGCGTCATATGTTGTCGCTTCAGCTTTAGCAACACAATGCAAACCCCTTGATGATGGGTTATATATAAAAAAAGTTATGAAGTCTGTACTTCATTAAATTATATTATTTGAAAGTCCCTTAACTTGCACTATTGAACACTTTTCAAAGGATATACAAGCGGAGTTAATGGGTTTGCGAAATAATGGCATTGACTTTTGGAGACATATTGATGAGTCGATTTATCCGAATGTTATGGAAAGTATATGGACAGAGCTTTGCTCAATGTTTGGAAGTACGTACATTTGTGAAAGTTCGTTTTTTTATTTAAAAATTATCAAGAGCAAGATTCGTAACAAATTATCAGACGAACATCTCTCAAACTTGATGTTAATCAAATGCTGCGAAGAAGAATTAAATTTAGACGAGCTGATCGAATGGGATCATAAACACAACAATGTGTAAAGTTTGCATGACTAATGTAAATTTTAGTTTTATTTATTTTTTGCCTTTTCTGCACAACCGCAGCTTTCAGTGTAGCAAGCTGAGTGCGACACATATACATTGACATAATGTCGGTGTGTGGTGTGCCCATCTCCGATCTAAACAGAAAAGGATAGTAAATAAAAAATAAATAACTGGCCATTTCAGCCCTTGAAAGGACTTTGACCTAGCTTCTTATGATCAATTGTGTTGTGCGTCCACAGGGGGGACAGGCAGGGGGGGCACTTGCCCCCCCCCCCCCCCCTCAACTGAAAATTTTTATATATCTTTATTTCATATGTGTATATGTTACATTTTTGTTTATATGTTACAAAGTTTTAAGCTCTTAAGTTCTGATTTCTTATACTATGTTTACATTACCTCGAAACTACACAGTTAACTTTGAAACTGGATACTTAACTGCATAGTTTCCCATACAAAACCTTAACTATCTCGAAAGCAGTTAAGTTGAAACTGCGACCGAAACCATCTCATTTTGCTATGCAACACTGTGTTTTCATCAAGAACAAAAGGAAATTAAAGAAATGACAAGGAAATGTTACATAAAAAAAGCAAAAAAATATTTGAAAACAATTCACTAATTTTCAAGTGGTCTAAGACCACTATTTCCAAACTATTAAAGTCAAACTGCATAGTTAAATGTGTAATGTAAGCATGATAGGTGGTACGAAACTTAGTTTTATCTGAGTTTTGTAACTTTTTGTTAAGATTTCATTAACTACTTATGTGTATTGTTCATATAGCAAATTTGAGTAGCGCTACGACACGCTCCGTTACGTTTGCATAACCAGCCCTGAGTAACGATAAACAACCGATTTTGTTCTCTAATTATCGTCTGTTGTGCAACTTTTGTTTTTATTAATTGTGTTGTATATGTGGAGTCTAAATATTATTTGAGAAATCAATACGAAGTTCTTTGATGTGTGAATGGCAAAGTGTATCAATACTTTGTTCCTCCCAAAAGTTGCGAGGCGGCCCGCAACCTTTGTTAAAAACAATATTAATAATTTTAAACAAAGTGTCAACGCACTTTACCAAAGGGAGCTAGAGACGTGTCGGTTTCAAAAAAGCCACTCAGTCCTGTCTGAGTCCGTTGTCTAGTGGTATGAGTCTAACGATGTCTGAGTCCTTATCTAACTACACTCAAAGTGAGAGCAAAAATAACTTACTCTCACCGAGTATGGAATGAGAATAAAATCATTCTGATCCCAAGTCTAGCTATTGTCAATTATTTTTACTAATCAAAATCTAATCTGTTGTTATATATAATTCTGCATATAATTTTAATTAATAAAATAATTAAAAATTGTAATAAAATATATAATAAATAAAAAATATATAATAAAATAAAAAAGACCAAAAATAGACATAAGTAATACACAAAATAATTTTTAATTAGTAACTGTATGATAAGAAATAAGTAGCGATTAAAAATAAATAAAGAAGAAACTTACGAGAAATAATATATAATATACTATAAATAGTAAACACTGTATAATAAATAATAATAATGAATAAAAATAAAAATTAAACAGATAATTTACTATCTGAAATAAAAAAATTGTTTGAATATATATTAACAAAAACCTAGCTCATCTAAAAAAGAGAATGAGGTTTAATGAATAAAAAGTTGGATACTAGGATAGGATTTTCCGATTGCTAAGTGGGAGCTTAACAATAGGAACGAAGGAAGCCGAAAAAATATAAAAAAGATATTCAACCCGATGAAAAAAGTGGAAAACGACCTATTACCTAATGCCTGGTTAAAGCCGTGTAGGCGCGTGTGTTTCCTTTAAGAATTCTTTTCGCTTACCACCAAGTAAGCTCATCAGAAGGATTTAAAAATAAAAATTATTCTACCGACCTCCTATAGACTGAATGTTACACATTCGATAAAACTAAGGCTAATCAAAAGAAATTTTTAAAATTATAACAAACATTCATATCTAATTAAGGTACTATTACCGTCTAGAATACTAAAAATTAACATATATTCAACAATTTTTTTCTTTTTCTTTATTATACAGTTCTTAAAGATTACGAAAAATTTTTATATTTGTATTTTCTATTAATTGTACATTTAATATAGGGCGCTGAAATTGCTCTTTTCAAAAAAACACTGCTGCTAAAAAAATTGCGGACATTTGAAAATGTTCTTAAAAAATCGCCTTTTTTCAACCTTTTTTCAGATTCAAAAATTTTATATATTTTTTTGTGGTCAAATTGTGGTAAACTATCACACAGAATATAAAAACAAACAAAATGCTACAAAAATTATTAATAACGGCCTAGTAAATCTGGAGATTAACTGTCCGCCAGTTAAAAAAATCTATACTCGGTAAAAATGCGTGTAAAGTTTTTTTTACTCCTGCGGGCCGAGAGCGCGCTTCAATTGAGTCGTTATATCTCGGCATTGGCTTCGAGTTTCGATTTAATATTTTGGACAGTTATTATTGAAGGTATAAGGAATCTAAAAATGTAAAAAACCAAAATTTATTTGTTTAAATTTCTAAACGGTAGTAGTACCTTAAAAAACATTAAGCATGTTTATCTGTTCATAACTGAACCAGCATTCAAGAAAAACGAATATAAAAAATTTTTAAAATACAAACACAAGATAATCATGCACTCTTTTTATAAATTATACACACACACACACACATTCATACGAACAAAAGAAAAAATCAAAAAAGCTATTCTAAATGATAATAAAATAAAATAAATACCTTGAAAATATCTTTTTCAGTCTGCACGGATCTTTAACTATATTTAAAAACGAACGACAATTATTTTAAATATTTTGAAATACATTTAACAAATGTAAATATGATTTTGTAAACCAAAAGTTCGTTATACTGGAAGTTAAATTAAAAAATATAAATTGTCATATAATAACAGTGTATACAAAGTTTGCACAGAAAATCTCAGGCAATAAAATTTCATAGGTAACATTCCAGTCTCATTTTCATAAACTCGCACACCAATACATACCTTTTCCCCCGCCCCCTCGACAAATTCCTGCGGACGCCCATGGTTGTGCGTGTTATTAAGTTTGTACACAATTGACCGAGAACCGGACCTACATGTTTAGCGCCGACTCCGAACGGCGATGAACGGAATTTTCTTGTTCTTAAGAAGCTTTACATGGCGTTTTGAATACTCGGAGGTTTGCCATTGTCTGCAGAGAGGTGGCGGCCGTACAGAAAAATTATTCTAATTCAAATAATTTTCTGTCGCTGCTGGGGTTCGAACCTGGGTCTCCAAAGTTCGTTGACATAGCGGCCACGCACTTTAACCAACTACGCCACGGACGCCACAAACAGAAAAGGATACTATTGTTTAAATGTTATGATTGTAAGTATATATTGAAAATATTCAATTTCGTGATTATTCATATAATTTTAATTTTAATTAGGTATGCGACTGAATGTAACCAAAATTCCTTTATTTGGAATTCAAGCGCATTAAAGGAATCTCTTACAAATCTAGGCGAGAATACGTGGATTTTGGGTAATGATTCAGATTTTGCCAAGATTTATTAATACTTATAAAGATTCATTTTATTTCAAGGCGATGCTGGATTTCCCTTGCATCCTTTTTTAATGACTTCAATTCGATCAACTGATAACGGTAGTCCTGAAACATGGTACAACTGTTTCCATGCAAAAGCAAGCAACATCGTCGAAAGAACGTTAGGTGTTTTTAAAAGTAGATTCAGGTGCCTTCTATCTTCAAGAGCAATGCATTTACCACCTGCAAAAGCAACAAAAGTTGTCAACGTATGTTGCGCTTTACACAATATTGTTCAACATTTTAATGCTGGCTACTTAACTGATGACACTGAAATTGATGGCTCTGAAGAAATTGTTGATGAATCTCATACTGGCAATAACGAAGAATCACGAAATAACGAATCGCAAGATAAAAAAAAAAATAAATAACTGGCCATTTCAGCCCTTGAAAGGACTTTGACCTAGCTGCTTATGATCAATTGTGTTGTGCGTGTTATTAAGTTTATACACAATTGACCGAGAACCGGACCTACATGCTTAACGCCGACTCCGAACGGCGATGAACGATGAATGTTCTTATTCTCAAGAAACTTTACATGGCATTTTGATTACTCTCTGAGGTTTGCCATTGTCTGCAGAAAGGTGGCGACCGTACAGAAAAATTATTTTAATTCAAATAATTTTCTGTCGCTGCTGGGGTTTGTACCTGGGTTTCCAAAGTTCGTTGACATAGCGGCCACGCACTTTAACCAACTACGCCACGGACGCCACACGCCACAGAAATCGCAAGAACCATTCGGAATAATATCATGCATTCTTTGTAAAAACAATAACTTATATCAAAACATACCAACAACCTATACACCTATATCATTACAAAATAAAGTAAACAACCAATAAAGTTAAAATATTGAAAAGCATTGAAATAAAATAAATTAAAATTCAGTTTTCTTATAAATACGTTGTATGTTTTAAGTAATAAAAGGAAAATTAATCACATCCATAAAAACTTATGAACTAAAAAGACATGTATTCATTCAGTTCATTGCTTACGTAAAAACTTAATACAAAATTTAATTATGACTTCATTATAAAAAATATATAAAAACCAACTACGTTTTTCTATAGCTCTTTAAATAGAACTAAGACATTGAAGAAGAAATGATCGGATTAAGGAGATGGTTATTCAATGCAAAATTTTTTATTTTTGATAAACGGCTAACTGAGCATCTACAAGTGCAATTTTCTTTCTTTTTAATTCATCGCCCAAACATTGACTTTTTGATAGCAAAGCCAACTTTTGTTTTTTTAATGCGAACATTTTTTATTAATGTCATAGTTCTTGTAGTTGGTTTTTTCTATATTTTTTAAAACTCTGATTATTGCCTGCTGATTCGATGTTTGCCATTTTATTGCGTCACGTCTTTCTTGTTCTACATATTTTTTTTTCTAGAAGCCACTCTTGGACGAGCTGGAGTAACCTGAACATTGGTTTCGCATTCTTCGTGGTTCGCATTATTGCAAGCGGCCGCAATGTCTAAGCCGAAAGCATCTCCCTGCGGATTGTTGTTGTGATGGAAATTCAACAAGCTCGCCACACTTTCTTCCAATGCTGTTTAGCTTATTTCAGTGGTTGGGCCTCCACCAGTCGCAGAGACACAATGCTGAGAAAAAAACACACACAACTTTGATTTACATAGTTTTCAACTGACAGCAACTATTAACCTTAAAGTTGTTATCGATAATACTGATTTTGAAATTACATACAAAATCAAAACAAAGTTGTCATATATAGGGGCATTAAATGTTTGGACACAATTGATCGAGAACTGGACCTACTAGTTTTATGCATACTCCGAACGGCTAATGTGCATGTTCTGAATAAGCATTACATGACATTACTTACTCTCTGAGGTTTGCCATTGTCTGCAGAGAGGTGACGGCCGAACAGAAAAATTAATTCAATTGAAAAAAACCTTCTGTGTCAAATGGAATTGAACCAGGGTTCTCTGGCGTATGTATCACGCACTCTACCCACTACGCCACGGCCGCCATTTACGACTTTGTATAGTTGGGCTTAATTTTAGACCCCCAAAACTTTGAAATTTACCTCAAATTAACCCCTTGACGTATTTCCACGAGTTTGACTCGTGGTACAATTTTTGTGCCTAACATGATTATCACGAGTCTGACTCGTGGTACAATTTCTGTGCCTAACATGATTATCACGAGTCTGACTCGTGATGTGTAGAAGTGTACATTTGATGAAAAGAGAATTGAAATTTTCCCGTTATTTTCAGCTAATAATGTAATGTGAAATAATGTAATAATGTAAAAAAATTGTTGCAGTTGCTTACGAACAGTCGCACAACATCTAATCTAAAATAAATAGTTTTGTTACATGCATTCACATTTCGTTTCGTTTTGCGACTGTTCGTAAGCATCAAAACTGGTTTGTTTAGTGCAAGTTGTGTGCGAACAGTTGGAAGCGAACTTTGTTGCGCTAATTGATACGTCAAGGGGTTAATGCTATCAAAACATTATTAGAGAAGAAAATATTTTTTTATTCGATAACTAAGAAGTAAATAACTTAAAAGTCTCAATTTAGGGTAGTATAGCTGAACTTATATAGAGTTTACATTTGCTATCACGTTTTTAATATTTAAAAAGTACTTTCTTTAAGAAAATTTTCTTACCTACTGTTTTAAAGCTTTATTTTGGTTTTATAATGAAATCCTAGGGTTAAAGGGCAAAAATACACTTATAATTAGTAAATACACTTGAAGGTGATTTCAGAGAACAATAATTACTAAGAAAATAAAATATTATTATTTTTTATCTTTACAACTGATAAAAAATTGCAGCACTTAAATCAGAATAGAATCTACATCTGATCAAATTATAGGTTATAACAAGAATATGTATAAATAAGAAATAATAATTTAATTAAAAAAAAAATTTTATTTTAAAAAATTAAAAACGTGGTATTTTTAAATCAAACTAAAAAGTATAAAATAATTTCTGCTAGAGTGGGGCTTTTAGTTCTCATAAAAACGTGGGGCGCATGCTAAAGAGAATAGTGAGGAGTGTTATTAACAATTCTAATACGTAATGAATTGTTAACAAACAATCAAACTTTAAAAATAACTAAACAAATTTATTTAAACTACTTTTATACATTTTTTTTTCACCCTTGGTGGTGAATTTTAAAAAATTTGAATTTGTTTCATAAAAACAAAAAATTTTATTCACATTGTTGAGGCTCGAACTCATTACCCAGCGTATGATAAGGCGATTGCTTTACGTTTTGAGCTACAAAGCTCACAGTAAAATACATTCTGAATGAGGTAATAAATTTACTTAAGTCGTGAATTTTTAAAATTTGAAAATGTCAATGAGCTCTTCCATATTTTTTTGTTTGATTTTCAATATGTATGTATGTATGTATCAAATAATTTCGAATTTTAGCCAAACATAATATTGTGTTGTCATCCAGATGTGAGCTACATTTTAAGTTTCAAAACTCTAGCTCATCGGGAAGTTGGTCAAAAATCGATTCCAAGATTTGTTCGGGACAGACAAATGAAGTGAAGCTAATAAAAACGTTTTAAAAAAGAGTAATAAAGAAAATGTCTAAGAACAAAGTGAGTTGGCACATTATTTGTTTCAACACTCTCACTTTTTGAAGCATAAACTTTGATAATACAAAAAAAAAAAAAATATTAGAAATTAAAATGAAATTAAAAATATTAGAAATTAAAATTAAATTAAAAATATTTTAAATAAAAATAAAGTAAATCTTGAATTCAATCTATTATACCCAAATATATATTTTATTTGGTACAAAAATTCGATTTGTTGCTAGAAACGGCTTTCGTCAGGCTATTAGCGACCATCAGTAGTTATATTAAAAAACTTTGATCATACCTTCGATAATAGGATCGCGGATGAAGTGGTAGTGCACATCAATATGTTTTGACCTCACTCTGTAGGTGTCTGATTCTGCTAAAGGAATTGTGCTTTGGTTGTTACATCCGATTTCTACAGGTTGTTGACTCAAAGATGGATCAAACTCTTTCCCAAATAACTTCTTGAACTGCTGACGACAATGCCATGTATTCGGCTTCAGTGCTAGATAAGGCGATTGTAAGCAGCCTCTTGCTGGCGCAAGACATTGCACCGCCCCACAAGGTGAAAAAATGGGAGGTGCCAGACCGTCGCTTGTCGATGTCGGATGCCTAGTCAGCGTACCAAGCAGACCTTCGGACCTACCGTAAAAAAGTTTGTGATTAGTAGTTCCCTTAAGGTACCTGAAGAAACGCTTGAAGGCAGTCTAATGAATCCTCACATTTTTGGCTATTGGCTAACAAAATTAACTGCATAGGCAATACCGAGTAGAGTACTCTGTGCCAAGTACAAAAGACTACATATTACCTCTTGATATGGTACGTTCTCCAAATGTTGATCATCATCGCTGAATTTTATAGATAATTTCTGATTGAAGTCACATGGTGTTGCAATACGGTTAGAATTCTGCATTCCAATTAATTTCAACATTTCTTCCGTATACCTTGCCGATACAGCTTTTGGCAACGCGTAAGTATTAAATTTAAAAAGTACTTCTTAACTTTTCCTTGATTTGGTTGCGAACTGTCAGATCTCGCCAAAAAATCGAAATAACGTCGACATACCTATATTTTGTGAATCACTTATATAACACACGCAAGGACTTTTCTACCCTTGACTTTTGAAGACCAAACGATCTGAGTGCTTTCTCCAATAGAATATTCCATTGCCACAGAATTAGCTTAAACTCATAAATGGCTTCTTCCAATTTACAAATTTTCTATTTTCTTCGCCGCATCCATCCGATAACTGCATGAAAATTTCTAAATTACTTTGTAGATGTATGTGGTTATAGCATCTAATTGGTGAATTATCAGCTTAAGCTTCACGGATAGGGCAATGAGGTATCGAATGGAGGTGTCAATGGCAAAAGTCATACATTAGCTCATCAGTAGTAGCCATCAGGTCAGCTAAATTGTTATTCAACATAGCCAGACGTTGAATTAACTGTCAACTTCTGGGATAAAGGTCTTATCACTGGCAGTGTTAAAGGTGTCTCCGACTGCTTCTTTAAGAAATTACTCTGTGTCTTATTGATAGAAAATTCGAGTGCGGTTACTGAAACGAATTCTCCATTAGTATCTATTGGAACACAATATATTACCTTTGGCTAAGTTTTCATAACATGACGTCACGACTTGTTTGGATTTCTTTTTTTTTTGAGGGTCTATACAACAACAACCTTTCGTTGTCTCACTGTAGCCTACAAATGTCAGCCGCTTCGACTTGGGATCCCATTTGCATCTGCGCTGTTTCGGTATGTAAATTATGACAGGTGAACCAAAAACTCGCATTGTACGACGTCAGCTTCTGACCATTTTGATTCTGGTCAGAATCAATCTAGTTGAGGGATTGATGATTTGCACTGCGGTGTTAACTGATTATCCCCAAAATTATTTTCTCAAATCTGCATCGATGGTACGGTTGTATCGCTCCGCGAGCCTATTCCGTTCCGGCGTGTAAGCATTAGTCGCTTGGTGTAAAATTACTTATGTGGATAAAAAGGCTTCAAATGTACTCGATAACGTTTTTTTAAAATATTTTAAAGTATCTTATTTGTTTTTTAAAAAGTAAACAAATACTTTACGCGTAAAGTCGTTAATTAAAGAAATATAGTATTTAGCACCGCCAATCAATGCTGTCTCCATTGGCTCACACAAATCCGAGTGTGTAGATTGGAGTAATTCTGTAATTCATGTCCCTACGTGCTTAAATTGCATACGCGACTGTTTGTCTTTGAGACATGCTTCACACTTTGTCAAACAGATTGGATTACATTTAAATGTTACAGGAATGAAGTTATAAATTATAGGCCTATCACTAAGCTTTCATCGATTCCCAAACTTTTTGAGCGAATGGTTTACGATCGCGTTAAGGTTCACTGTGGAGAAGTTTTAACGACTAGTCAGCATGATTTTGTAAATGGCAGATCCACTGTGTCTAATCTTCTCGGTTTTACAACATTTTGCTTTAATTCGATTGAATCTGGTAATCAGGTCGACTGCATCTGCACTGACTTTAGAAAGGCATTTGATAAGCTTCCTCACAATCTAATTTTATTTAAGCTCACGTCTATGGGATTTCTACAATATTTTGTTAACTGGATTAAATCGTATTTGTCAGAGCGATCTTATCAAATACGATTCCGAGGTGTGTTGTCTTCTGAGTTTATTGCGTAGTCCGGTGTTCCTCAAGGTAGCCACCTTGGTCCACTTCTGTATATTTTAGAAATTAATGATGTAATTCACATCATAAAAAACTCTCATCTGCTTATTTATGCAGATGATATGAAAATATACAGAACAATAAGCTCACAAGACAGATTAGCCCTACTCCACACACTGCTCCTGTAGCAACTTCAAGTTGACCTAAAATGGCAACGTAAACTGAATGTCTCCAAGTGTTTGTAATGTTTTTCTGATGAAATATCACTTTGAATTAAAATCCCAGCTGATTTCGTTTTGAAAATATCTCAATTTTTGCATTTTCACGTGATTGAACCACCTTGTACATTAGACAGCGCAATAGATTCAAGTATAAAACTGTTTATATATGTATGTATGTATGTATATATATATATATAATATACCTACGTGTGTGTGTGTGTGTGTAAAATATTGAGAATTGGGATATTGTTTCCACACCATCTACGGAGATAAATATCGCGGCGCGTTTTTTTTTAAAGTGGTATCCCCTGTAGGCCAATTCCACTATCCCGTCCCGTCCATAAATTACGTAATCACTTTTATACTTGAATTGGGTCAAATTGGACGGCCTCTAAGAAATATACATCTATCATTAATTACAAATGTTGCGAAGTTAATGTCACTGCAGTATTTTTTGAGCGACTTGAGTAGGATGAATCTCAAGCGAATCCATTCACAGGGAATTTAACAAGTTTTGGGAGAGATTTAAAATTAATCTTATCGAAGATTCTTCATACTCAAGTCGCTTAAAAAATGCTGCAGTGACATTTACTTAGCAACATTTGTAATAAATGATAGATGTTTATAGCCCTAGTCAAAATTATTTATACTTTCAGAAGAAATAGATTAAAGAAAGCGCTCGCCTTTTTTGTTGTTTGCATAGTTCGCAAAGAAATTTTTGGTTGTTGTATTCTTTGTAGCATGCAAAGTAAAGAAAACATGTTTTAAAAAACCTAACGAAAAATATCATTAAAAAAAATTAGCAAAATATAACTATTCTCTGGCCTATAAAGTTTTCGCACAATGTTTTGTGGACTGATGAGTCTTCCTGTAAATTCGAGGAGTCTTTTGGAAAAACATTCATGTATCTTCCTTAACCTTCCTATACTCGCGTCAAATAGTGTAATTCGTATATCCGCGTACGATCTGTGACACCGAGATTCCTAGGTCCAATTTAGCATGTTTTTAATAACATATCATTATTAGTTAATTACATAATATTGGCTAATAACAGTCTTTTAACGTCATTTGTTATGAAAATAATAAGTCAAACGTAAATCGTCGGTCTGAGAGACCGTATGCGCGAGTATAGGAAGGTTAAATCCTAAAAAGTACGGTCGTGCAGCACTTATGTTTGTAAATAATTGTGTTTATTGACTCCAAGAAAGGCTGTGTAAATACTTATGACGCAGAGAGTAGTTATCAATTATTAGTTTATTTTGTGATATATATCGTTAGGTTTGCTAAAACTTTTGTTATTATTTAACATACTGCATAGAATGCAACAACAAAAAAATATCCTTGGAAAATTTTTCCAACAACAAATAAAGTGAGCTCTTTCTTTAAAACATTTAAAAATATTAGCGATGTGTAAATAGTTTTGACTATGGCTGAATTTCTTAGAGGCTGTCCAATTTGACTCAATTTAAGTATAAAAGTGATTACGTAATTTATGGACGGGACGGGATAGTGGAATAGGTCCACAAGGGATACCACTTAAAAAAAAACGCGCCGCGATATTTATCTCCGTAGATGGTGTGGAAACAATATCCCAATTCTCAATATTTTACACGCACACACACACACACACACAAACACACACGTAGGTTTAATATATATATAAATATATACAAACATACATCCATACATATATAAACACTTTTATACTTGAATATATTGCGCTGTCTAATGTACAAGGTGGTTCAATCACGTGAAAATGCAAAAATTGAGATATTATTAAAACGAAATCAGCTAGGATTTTAATTCAAAGTGATATTTCATCAGAAAAACATTACAAACACTTGGAGACATTCAGTTTACGTTGCCATTTTAGGTCAACTTGAAGTTGCTTCAGGAGCAGTGTGTCCAGTCTAATCTGAAATCTTTTGAGGTTTGGTGTTCTAAAAATAATATATTTCTTAACCCAGATAAATGCCAAACTATGACCTTTTCGCGTAAAAGGAGCAATTTAATTATCAAATAAAGATACTGCCTTAAGTCGTGTGGATGTCGTGAAAGATCTCGGTGTATACATGGATTCTAAGCTATCGTTTAACATCCATATTGATTAAAAATAAAAAAAAAATAAATTACTGGCCATTTCAGCCCTTGAAAGGACTTTGACCTAACTTCTTATGATCAATTGTGTTGTGCGTGTTATTAAGTTTGTACACGATTGACCAAGAATCGGACCTAGGGTATGCAACTATTCAACAATATAAAAAAACCGGTTTCGAATAGTATAATTTTTACAAAACCGGTTTTCGAATTATTCGACCAGAAAAAAACCCGGAAAAACCGGGTTTTTTAAATTAAATAATTTTTTTAGTTTCTTACCTAAATATATATTTGTAGTTTTTATTTAAAAAAATAGCAACTATTTTTTAATAAAGTAAAGAAAGGTACTTATGCAGTACCACCCACTGAACCATAAGCGAAGGTTTTGCGTAAGGTGAGAGTTTTGCGAAAGTGTTTGGTCAGAATTTTTTTTTAATTTTTGATTTTTTATATTGTTGCTTAAAAGTACTTGCTATAGAAGATTATATTCGTGAAAATTTTTCCCATAAATAAAAACTACTAATTTTTTGAAATTCATAAAAAATTTATTTAGAGTTAAAAAATAAAATTTTTTTTTTATAATTTTAGTAGGTAAAAATGTCTCGTAAATAAACCATTTTTGTTCATAAATGAGTTCAGAAAATAATCATAAATCTTTCATCGAAATCATCATCGATATGTAATAACAAATATTATTATTATTATTATTATTATTATTATTAGCTTAAATACACAAGAAATAAACTAATATAATGGAAAAAAAAAGCTATGGCATCGTAGGCCTTCAGTTAATAATGAGTAAAAGTTTTAAAACTAATATTAACAGATATGAATTACATAATATCGTAATTGAAATAAATTATACAATACACAATTTAGGAAAAGAAAATAAAACAAAAGGAATATATTGGTCGATTTTATATCAGAATGTAAAGTGGCTGATGATTATATCAAATTGTAAATATTGATTGACTTAAGATAGTTGGAAATTAATTTAATATTGTCTGGGGAAGGTTGAGATAGGGATGGGATAGGATTTGCGTTTGGAAATGTATTCCTCCTGACATTTTCGAAGAATGGGCATTCAGATAAGATATGTTTAATGTTAATTGGGTCGGTGGAATTGCAGTATTGACATGAAGGATGAGGGGTGTTTTTGTCTAGAATATGAGAGTGTGTTAATTTAGTGTGGCCTAATCTAAGGCGTTCGTATTTTATGAGGTCAAGCCTGTTAACGTCGTTGTCTTGGAATTTAAGGAAACAGCTTATATTAGATTTGTTGGAGTTAATGTCCTGATACCAAGGTGAAGTATGTGTCCATAGTAGTAAGTGATTGTTATTAATATCTGATTTTATGTAGTTTCGTATGTCGCTAAAATTAAAGTTTTCAGTGGTGATTAGTGGGGATTTAGTGGCAAGTTTAGCGGCTTTGTCCGCGAATTCGTTACCGGATATTTGAGCATGTCCGGGAATCCAGATAATTTTTATTTTAGGGTAATATTCTAATAGTATGTTCCTAATTAGAGTTGGGTAGAAGTTAGTATTGCTTATGTTTGTAATTGCGTCAATGGATGATAGAGAGTCAGTGCAAATGGCAAATTTACCTGATTTGTTTTTAACGTTGATAAGGGTCTCAAAAATGGCAATTATTTCGGCAGTGAACACTGTAGAGAAGTGGGGTAGAAGAGCGTTTTTAATTATGGAGTATTGGTTGGTTATACTATAACTAGTTACAGCTTTTGCTTTTGATCCGTCAGTGTATAGATAAGTATAGTTCGGGTGTTTTTCTTGAATTTCCGCGAAGTATTTTTTATATATTAGAGGATCTGTGGTGGCTTTTGGGAATTTCCGGAGGGAAGAATTGAGACTTGATGGGTTGAGATACCATGGAGGAAAGTTGGAGTAGGTTGATGCTGGTAATTTTATTGGCTTGAAAGGTATATTGAGATTTTTGCACAAATAGATTGTTTTGTGTATTACTGAAGGAACTTTAGGGGATTTTTTTGATTTTGATGCATTAGTTATTTTCTGTGCTAGAGGAGTTTTACCACTTAATATGAATGATTTAGAAAGCTTTAGAGTTATAAAGTCTCTTCTATTTTCAATTGTTTTGGTATTGGTTTCGAATAGCATATTATTGATTGGCGTAGTTCTGAGCGCTCCTAGGGAGGTTCTGAGCGACGAATATAGGACTGTTTTAATTTTATTTATAACTGATTTGGGAGCATAGCCATAGAGAAAAAGTCCATAATCAACTTTTGATATTAATAAGGAATTAATTAATGTGATTAGACTATGGGGACTGCAGTTAAATTTATAATTTGACAGACATTTTATAATGTTAAGTCTTTTTGACAAGGATAATTGCAAGGAGTCTATATATTTATTCCATTTATATCTGTTATTAAAAATTATTCCTAAAATATTTAAATGGTTTACGTTTTCAATTATAATGTTGTTGCTTTGAATAGAACTGTGGCAATTTCTTTTACGGCATATGTGAAGATGCTTGGATTTTGAAGTAGAGAGCTCGGCACCGGAGAGGTGGCACCATCTAGAGATATCACGAATAAGGTTACTGATGTCAATGTTTATATTTTTATCCTTATTTAGTTTCTTAGTGATGAAAAAATCGTCTGCATATGCACTGAAGTCGTAATGTTTGTGGGATGAAATAATATCACAAAGCTTGTTGTAAGCAATCAGGAATAGGATCACTGACAGGGGTGATCCTTGGGGTATCCCGTTGTGGATTGGCCGCGGATGGGAATAGGTAGAACCAATACGGACTTGAATCTTTCTATCAGACATGAAGTTCCTTATGTAGTTGATAATTTTGGGTCCTATTTTCCAATCTATAAGCTGATCGATGATGGTGTGAATTCCTATTTTATCGAAAGCTTTAGAAAAGTCAAGAGATATTATTGATATGTGGCCTTTAGTTGATAAAGAATTTGTTATCAGATAATCTAGGTAAACTAGAGTATCAGATGTTGATTTTCCTTTTCTAAAACCCATTTGTCGACTATTGAGTAGATTGTTGGAAGTAACAAACCACCATAATCGGTTAGCAATAATTTTATCTAAAACTTTGGAAAAGCACAGGTTGAGAGAAATTGGTCTGTAAGATTTAAAGATTGTTTTGTCAGAACTGGGTTTCAGAATTGGAACAATAGTGCTAGTCTTGTAAATTTGTGGAATAAAGTTGTTAAATATATTATTATAGTGTTGTAGAAGTCTGTTTTTATTGAGTGTAGATAGATTTTTTATCATGGGATAGGAGATCCTATCTTTGCCAGGAGTATTACCTTTGAGGCTATTTAGAGCCGTTGATAATTCTATGAAATTAATGTTATTTTCTATTTGAAGAGCTCTTATGCATGGAGAGTAGTGTGGGTTTGTAGTAATGGATGCTCGTTTTTTTTCTCGAAAAAGGTTTGGAAAGTTATTGTCAGATGATGCATCGGACCAGTACTTACAAAATTCTTCGGCTATTATTGTTTTTTCGGTTGTGTAAGGAGTGGATGAGTTGGGAGTACGTAGAGAGTGAATGGTGTGAAAAGGTTTTAGACCACAAAAAAGTCTAATGTTTGTCCAAATTTTTGAAGTTGGTGTTGAAGGGTTTATATCAGATGTGAATTTGATTGTAGATTGCTTTTTTGATTGTTTAAGTGTACGACGAAAAAGTGCGTTTGCTTTTTTGAAATTTAAAACGTTTTCGGTTGAAATATTTCTTTTTAAAATATGCCATAATCTGTTTTTGTCTTTTTTTAGGTCATTAAGTTGCTTGTTCCACCAAGGGACTTTCCTTGTTTGCTTATTTGGGTGGAATTGGGGTATAGCTTCATTAGCACTTTTTAATGTTATTCGTTGCATAACTGCTGTGTCTTGGTTTATGTTGTTGGTTGGAGTTGAATTGGAGCTGAGTTTATCCGAAATATTTCGAAATAAAGGCCAGTTTGCGTTTGATATAATAAATTTGGGCTTAGGTTTTGTAGTGGAAGGGGTGAAGCATTGGAAAAGAGATATAAGAATTGGGAAATGATCGCTTCCAAAAATATCATCTTTTACTTGCCAGTGAGATTGGATAGCTAGAAGAGGGGAACAGAATGTAAGATCGATGTGTGTTAAGGATTTATGGGTACTCAAATGAGTTGGCGAGCCATTGTTAAGGAGCATGAATCGACTTTGATCTATAAATTTTGAAATAATGTTTCCTCTACGGTTGTTGTTGGGAGAGCCCCATTTTCTGTGCCAACTATTGAAGTCACCAGTTATTAAACATGGTAATGAGTCAGCGTTGAGAACGTTGTGTAAATTAGTTAGGTTAAAAGTCTTGTTCGGTGGATGTATGCGGAAAATATATTGAATTTTATTTTAGAGTAAACAGTCGCTGCGATTGCATCAAAATCTAGGTTAAGATTAATTTGTAGATGTTCAAGGGAGTTGTGAATTAAGAGTGCAACTCCACCGAATCGGGTCTGCTGGGAATTTACTGCATAAATTTGAAAGTTTATTGGAACAGGAATGTTAGCAACGGATTGAAGATGTGTTTCTTGTAACGCGATTATCTTAGGATTACATTCTTTAATCAATATTTGTAGGTGTTCATGGTTATTAGTATATCCATTAATATTCCTTTGAATTATATTTAAAGTCATGTTAAGAGTAAATAAAGAGATATTAATAATGATTTTAAGTAAATGATTAATCTAAGAAATGATTTCAATTTTGATTATTATTTAAGAGAGGGCTTGCATTGTCTTAAATTTATCCCATTGAGTGATCGTCGTCGTCAGAGAGAGTTATGTTTGAGACTGCGCTGGTATTGAACTGGCCTTTGCTATTGGTTTTTTTGTTGTTTTTTTTTTTATTTGAGATTTCAGACGGTTAGAAATACTTCTTGGGAAGATTTTAAGCTTAGTGTCTGATATTTTGCGAGATTGATATTGTGCTGGTAAGAGGGTAAGAGGATCCGTGTTTATATTTTCTTGAGGTTTGTTGATTGTAGCTGTGAGAGTGGACTGTGGGTAGTTGTTGGATTCCGAACTGTCGATGGCTTGTGTGTTTTCGTTGGTTTTATGTTGTTCTTCTGGCAGAGGGTCGTCGGCAAAAGGGTTGGGTAACGGGTATGCTTCATTGTTTAGAGAGGGTCGGAGCGTATGAGCGTAGGTTTGATAAGAGTGCTGGTGCCGTTCATTGTAAATTTTAATCGCCGTTTTATTGTCAGTTTTTTGGAGAGTTTTGATGGCCTGCAGTTCTTTTTCTTTAACAAAAGTCGGACAGTTTCTGTCAAAGGTGCTGTGTTGGTAGTTGGATATTTGGTTGTCTTTGCAGTTGATGCAGGTTGGTGCAAGTTCACATTCTTCATTATTTTCGGTGTTTATGTGATAATTACTGCCGCAATTAAAGCATAGTTGAGGGTTTTTGCAGAATTTACCAATGTGTCCAAAGTGATGGCAGTTTTTACACCTGAGTGGAAGCGGGATGTATGGGCGAACATGTACTTTTTGATATCCAATATTTATATCATTTGGCAGAGAAAGTGAAGCGAACGTAACAATATGCAGTCCTGTTTCTTTTAGGAGTTCTCCTTCTCTTTTACAAATTTTTTTGATTTCGATTACGTTTTGATTTTGTTCTTTTACTTCTTCAAAAATTTCTTCTTCTGGCATAGTTCGCAGTTCATTAGAATAGATCACCCCTTTAGTAGTGGTGAGTGATGTCTGTTCGGACATTTCAACTTTGATAGATTGAGTGATGGCTGTCAATTTGATTAACTTGTTGGCCTGAGTAAGGTTTTTGGTTTTAATAAGAATCGTACCGTTACGAAGTTTCTTGCATGTTTCAACCTCGCCGCCGCAAATATTGTCAATCGTTTTTTTTAACAAGAACGGGGAAACGTTATTGAGTGAATCATTGCTTTCTACGCGTGTCATTACTAGGTATTTGGGACCGGGCGTCATTAATTTTAAGGATTTGGAATTGTCTAATTTGAGTGCAGGGAGAGATGGGCCCACTGGCCTACTCCAATCCGGTGGCTTGTTCATTTTTGGGTCTTATATAAGACCAAGTTTATGAAAAAAAGCACTAGCACGTGGTTTATAAATGTATAAATTTTTTTTTTTACTGATTGTGTAGTTAAAGTTTGGTTAATATAAATTGGTTTAAAGTCTTATAACTTAAATTGAAGCTGATGATAATTATCTTTGGCGATAGAAAAATTATTGAATTTTTTCTTTATTTTAATTTTTTCACAATTTTTTTTTTTAAATGAAAATTTTTTCACAGCAAACACGACCGGTTTTAATGAAATCAAAATTCAAACTTGTAATAACAAATAATATTATGCAATAATTAAATTTATAATTCAAAAAGGTGAATTTTTTAACACATTTCTGAACAAAAAAGGTTAATTTTTTAAAGGCAATTCAGTTTGGCGATTAATTCAAAAAGGGTGTATTTCCGAATACCGAAAAATAACTTCTCTTTGGTTCTTTTTTTAAGTAATTTCCGAACAAAAAAAGTACAATTTATGGTTCTTTTTAACTCATTTCCGAACAAAAAAGAACAAAAAAGAAAATTTTAGAGAGACATTTTAGTCCGACGAATGATACAAAAAAGGTTCATTTATGAGTGTCGTTTGACGTTTCAACCCAAAATGGTTCATAAATGAATTCGAAAACGGTAGTTTCGATTCACTGGGTAGAATTATGTTTCGAGTTTTTCTTTAAGTCTTTTTAACACATGTTTTATATCTTTTAATGATTATCTCGGTATTTGTACTTAATGCTTTTAAATTTTTTTTTTGGCATTTCGTGCAAGAAGCCTTGTTGAATTTCCTACCTTTTTTTAAATATTTCCAGAATTCGGAGTTCATGTCAAGCTGTTGATAATTTAATATATTTTGTAAAAAAGAATGCATTATTAAATAGAAATCACGTTTGACTTACTTTAAATACGCCACCACCATGTAAATGCTGTTTTAACGAAAGCAAGCAAAAAGAAATGACCAAAGTATGTTTAAATGAACTGAAATAAAGCAAGGAAATAGAAGCCAGAGATAAGAAATGTTAGAAACGTTAGTGAAACGTAAAAACGTAAAAAGAAAAAAAACAGGGTCGCTCAAATGCAATAATAAAAGTGGTTTGAAAAAGTCGAATAATTCGGGCCAAAAAAACCGGTTTTCGAATTATTCGAAAATTGCGATTTTCAAAAAAACCGGCTCGAATAATAAAAAAAAAACCGAAACGCCGAATAATTCGAACCGGTTTTGCATACCCTAATCGGACCTACATGTTTAACGCCAACTCCGAACGGCGATGAACGGAATGTTCTTGTTCTCAAGAAGCTTTACATGGCATTTTGAATACTCTCTGAAGTTTGCCATTGTCTGCAGAGAGGTGGCGGCCGTACAGAAAAATTATTTTAATTCAAATAATTTTCTGTCGCTGTTGGGGTTCGGACCTGGGTCTCCAGGTTCGTTGACATAGCGGCCACGCACTTTAACCAACTACGCCACGGACGCCAACGTAATTGGCCATATTGATATTAAAATCCATATTGATTACATTTGTAAAAAAGCATCTTCAATGCTTGGATTTATAAAACGCTGGGCCAAAGAGTTTAATAGTATGCTTACAACTACAACGTTGTATTATGCAATTGTGCGTCCTCACTTAGAATACGCAAGTCAATGGTGCCCAAGTATTGAAAGGGTCCAAAAACGTTTTGTTAGGTTTGTTAGGTTTGCTCTAAGGGGCCTAAGTGGATTTGACATTATAAACCTTCCTTCTTATGAGGATCGTTTAAAACTATTAAAAATGCAATCACTGAGTGAACGAAGGAAGTCTGCAAATATTGTCTATTTACACCAACTCATAACCGGTGTATTCGTTTCTCCAGAACTTCTTTCTCTTATAAATTTTAACTCGAATCGAAGAAGCAGTAGAAACCCTAACAATTTAATTTATTTACCATTTAGTAGAACAAATTATATATTAGCTGCTACATTAAACCTCATGAGTAACTTAGTTAACAATTGCAGCTTTTTTGATGTTAACTTGTCAAAAGGGTAACTCAAAAATAGATTACAAACTATTATGTTGCATGGTTATGTCTCTGCGTGGTTAGTCGTGACGTCTTGTGTTGTCCTCGAGCCCTGTGTTGGTGGGTAAATTTTTCCACTACTACAAATATTGAACCACTATTACAAATATCGTTGAAAATCTCAAAGATTTTTGGGTTGTGGCTTTGAATAGGTGAATGCTGAGAACGTGCGAAAAAGCTGTAGTAGCTAAATTCTATTGTTATTGCATGTTACACCGTTGATGCCATCGTTGTTTTGTTTGTATAAATCGGCGTTGTGTGCCCGAATGAAATAAAACAAATTAATAAAAACATTGGCTTTGAAAAATTGAGCTCATGTGAGTGCAATACAATCATGACGAATTAAAGTAAACAAAGCAAATGTGACTAAGAACTACTTAGTACTCTCATATGTTTTGGTGCACGATCAAATAGTACTCTCATATGTTTTGATGCATGACTGAACGTGCTCACTGTCAGTGAACTACTGAACGCACTCGCTTTGTTTTGACGCCTATTGACATTTAGCATTTATGCTTCTTTTTGCCGAAAAAAGTTCTTGGCGACAGTTGTTTGTAAGCATGAATGGGGCTCGCTCAAAAATCGTGTTGTTATAGTTGATCTTAAAAAAATTTGGCATGGAAAGAGGCGATATCTTTCGGACCTTGCGACCACTCGGAGTCACTTGTAATTTTGTGTATCGTACTGTGAAGTTGTTTGAGGATACTGGTGGAATAATTAAGTGTCCAAAAACACGGCAGTCCGCGTGTTGTAAGAACACCTTGAGCCATTAAAGCGGTGAAGTTTCGAATTAAGCGAAAACCGCTGCAAAAGCAGAAAATCTTGTCTCACTGCAATCGATCTCGTTCTCACATTCTTAAATAAGACTCGGAGCTCACCGAGCTTCTCACGGTAGCGTTAAAGGAATAATGTAAACGAAAATCGAGAGCGTTAATTCTCAAGCACGCGGATAATGCCCACAGACGAATTCTGTTTATTGACTGAAAAATTTTCACCGTAGAGGAATCGTTCAATAAACAAACTGATAGAGTGTATGCTCTGTCATCAAGACATGCAGCAGAATTCGTTCCAAAAGTTCACAGATTTCACCACCTAGCTTCTGTGATGGTTTGGTGGGGAGTCGCCTATGATGGGGTCACCGAGCTCCATTTTTGTTAAAAAGAAGTCAAAACTTCGGTGAAAGGTATGAATCCAATATTTTGGAATTGGTTGCGAACTAGTGTTGCCAGATTTCTTTTCCAACAATACGGGACAAATGCAAAATATGTAAAAAAACAACGGAATTTTGGAAAATTTTACAGGACAATACATAAAGAGAAAATTATTTTTAAAAAGAATGTATTTCAGAAAAAAATTATTTAGGTACGCAGAATAAATATAATGTCAAATGTTGCGCTTCACATATATTTCGCACTCAGTGTTGCTTTAAATGTGTGTACTATATAATAGTTCTATGTATATAATGGTTGGCTTACACTTCTTTTCTGAATGCCTCAGTTCATGTGAATGCGTATTTGAAATCATAGATATTTTACAAAAATTTCAAAAATACGGGACAAATTTTTTTCCGCTAGGACACTTAAAAAAATCATGCAAAATACGAGACGTCCCCTGCAATACGGGACATCTGGAAACACTATTGTGAAGCCTTTTCGACAGTAAACACGACATTATTCCAAAACAAGCCGTGAACCTTTCAACAACATTCCGGCCTATAAGGCTAAATTGACTCAAGAGTGTCTCAAAACAATGTACTGGACTTCATTTCCACGGATCAATGTCCAGCGAGTAGCCCAGACCTGAACCTATTGGATTACAAATTGTGGTCCGCGTTAGAGGGTATGGCTTGCTCTACTCGACACCCTAATATCGAGTCTCAAAAGCGCGCTCTTGTCTAATCAGTGGAGAAATTTAGTATTTGCTGCGATTGACAGGCCGGATAGATTTCGATCGTGCTGGAAAGCAAATGGTGGCCATTTCGAATAAGTTGTTCTACAATTTGTAGCTATTGAATGACTCAATAAAAAATAAAAATAATTTTGAAAAATCTTTCGTTGTTTTCATTTTCTGAGCAAAGAACCGTGTACCAAAACATATGAGTACTAAGTATAAACAGCACAAGCAGTCACTTGCTTTGGTCGAACAATGATCCCAATGAGAGTAAAAGGAAAGTATAGATACTTTCAAGCAGGTAGTTTCAAGAAAATACAATTTCACACTTTTTTTATAACTCTTTTATAATTATATAACACTTTGTTGATTGTATATAAGCCCAGGATTTTAAAGCAGTTACAGAACTGGGGCGTTGGTTCCAAGGTCTGTAATATTATAAAAGCTTTCATGACCGGCCGCAGAATTCTAGTCAAATTAATGTTCTATCTGAATCCCACCCACTGTGCAATGGTGTATCACAGGGCTCACCCTTGTCCGTCGTGCTATTTATAATCGCCTTTGAGCATTTAAACAACATAATATTAAAATTTAAATATTCATTTATCCATTTATGCAGATGATGCCATTATATTTACTATTGTTAAAGATACTTTTTTAAAAATTTTGCAAGATATAAAAGAATGTCGCTCTACCGACATACAAAAACTTTGCACATATGTAAAAAATACGATTGTAATTTTACTAACCTTAATTTTAACAATATCGATTATCTCAACAAGAATGTGTCGATGAACTCAGTTCTTTGTATAACGATAAAGCACCATCAAAAACCATAGTATATCGCTGGTATAGTGAATTCAATCGTGGTCGCAGTTCGGTCGCCGACGAATTCCTTAAAGGTTGTCTAAAATCGGTTGTTGTGCCACAAAACATCGATGCAGTACATGAACTAATAAGTGGGATAGAGACATCCTTGCACTTTAGTTCAATTTCAATACATTCTATTTTGCATGAACACTTAACTGTAAAAAAAATTTGCTGTCGTTTATGGGTATCCCCCCATAATTTATCAATCGCTCAAAAATAGTCTCGCGTCGATTGGTGTAAGAAAATGATTACAAAGTTCAATCGTGGTGCTTCAAAAGACGCGTATAAAATCGTGACAGGTGACGAATCATGGATATATGCGTATGAGTCGGAAACAAAACACCAATCGACCGTGTGAGTATTCGAAGACGAAGCAAATTCAAAAAAAGTTGTTCGCGCACGAAACACTGCGAAGCAAATGGTTGCCCGTTTTTTCCACCGAATGGGTCATGTGGCCTCTGTTCCGCTTGAGCAACGTAGAACGGTCAATTCCAAATGGCATTCGACCACTTGTTTGCCGGAAGTCTTCGAAGAAATTCGCAAAACCAACCGCCTTAGACGAATCATTCTCCATCATGACAATGCGAGCTCTCACACATCTCGTCAATGTGTGATTTTTGAGCAGCCAAAACGTCGACTCATCCTCCATACACTCCTGATTTGACGCCCAATGACTTATTCTTGTTTTCGTATATTTACGAGAACCGCAGAAGCAGTTGAAGCGTTAAAAACCATGTTTTGGAGGTGTCTCAAGAGGAATGGAAAAACTGCTATGACAAATGGTTTGAACGAATGAAAAAGTGTATTGATCATCAAGGGGAAAAGCAATAAAGCCATTTTCATTAAAAAATCTTTCTTATTAATTGCTAATCCTGAAATATAAATAGTACCCCTCGTATGTGGTAATGGTTAGGAAAGTTAGAAAAGGTATATTCGTAGTGAATACAGGAATAAAAGTATAAAACAAATATAAAATTATGATTTATGGCATCATTTTATAAATTACCGTGATGAAACGCAACGTTAACGCGGCGCATCACTTGGATTAAAAATTTGCATTTTCTTAATCACTACGTTATTAATCACTACGTTAGCTATGTTACGTTACCCCGGTGAACTGTCAGTCAACAACAGTTTAGGGTTGTCACATGTAAAATAAAACTAGCATCATTACTGCAAATTTTTGAAATATTTAAGATTCACCAAATTCTGACTTGTTGACAACCATATCAGCTGTTCTTTTCAGCCATCATTAAATTGAAATTGCAATATAAACGCCAAACACTGGCGTACAATTTGCTGCCTGTGGTAGTTTTTTTATTTATTTTAGCAACATTTCGTTGTTGCTGTTTTGAACCTATATTCAAACGATATATGTAAACATTTAAGAATATATGCGTGAAACAAACAGTTATTTTCAATGTCAGCTTATTCGTTCTAACGGCAGCTTAAGAGCAAGTGATGAAAGTGACAGTTCAAGTGAACGAATTTCAAGTGCAGCGTTTTATAAAACGCGAACTTTGTACTGTTTTCACTAAGGTAAGAGTATTCGTAAAGAAATAAAAATAGATGAATTAGATAATGAAACAAAAAACTCAATATTAGAAATTTGAAATAAATATCAAAATATTTTCTATTTGGAAGGTGAAATTCTATCAAAACATAACTTTTATTAACAGAAAATAACCCTAATTGATAAATCACCAGTATACATCTGAAATTATAGAATTCCACATGCAAACTTAGCAGAAATAGAAAAGCAAGTTGACAAGCTCATATATGAAGATATACATAGTTGAACCATCAGTAAGTCCGTAAGTCCGTATAACTTAGGCAGCGCGCATAGTGAAGCATATGAGCGTTTCGTTGCTGTGCTGTGAGCGAAGCGTTTTGGTTGCGAAGAAACTGTTTACATGCTTGCTTATGAGGATGCGCATAGTGAAGCATATGTGCGAAGCATTTCGATGCGTTTCAAAGCTGTTATCGCAACCGTTTCGGAAGCAAACGCATCGTACCACTTCTTTGAAAGAAAACACCTGTGTTTCAGGTTTAATTGGTTGAATTTAATTTATTGAATATTTTTGTGTGGAGGAATATGCATGCTGAACAATAAATATCAGCAGTTTTTGTTCGAGTTCCTCTTTGGGATCAGAAACAAGCATTTTTCATGTTATGAACATAATGTTATGTTATGAATAATGTTAATGTTGTGAACATAATCGATTTTTGACAATATATAATCGAATTTTTCGAAGACATTCGAGTATATTAAAAATATTTTTGTTCATCATTGCGCAGATGGGGATACAAATAATGGTACTATCAGATTTACATTCGAAATGCATTTATTTCGTGCACTGGCTTTATTTTTATTTTAGTTTTTAACAATTTCATATAAATACTTGAATGCAAAAACTCTTCTTCTGAAGACAACTCCATCGATACTGATCGCACAGAAAAGCTTCACCGTAAGCACCCAAACGCTTTGCAAAACGCTTTCAACAGCACAGCACCAAAACGCTTCGCCCACAATACAGCAACGAAATGCTCATATGCTTCACTATGCGCGCTGCCTTACCTTTATTAATAGTACCACAAAAAATCAAGGAAAAGAAAAGAAATTAAGCCTTGTAGTTATATATATATGTAGGCAAATGAAACCAACCACATTGTTATTTTAACATTTTCAAATATTTTATTAGTTATTTAAGGAAAAGTTTACATTTACTTTTAAGTTCTGTTTAATAGTTAATTTACACTTAGTTTTAAGTATTCTTTAAAATTTCATATTTTCAATATTTTATTAGTTATTTAAGGAAAAGTTTACATTTAGTTTTAAGTTCTGTATAATATTTAATTTACACTTAGTTTTAAGTATTCTTTAAACTTTCTTATTGTTATTTTAACATTTTCAATGTTTTATTAGTTATTTAAGGAAAAGTTTACATTTAGTTTTAAGTTTTGTTAAACATTTTATTCACTCTTAGTTTTAAGTATTCTTTAAAATTTATTTATTTAATTCAAATGCACAACTTAAGTTTTATTTACTTGTTCGGTCCACGTCTCGTCAGCAACTGTTCGTTATCCGTTTTTTCTTGTTTAAGTTGTCCGCGTCGGTTTTGTCCGTCCGTTCGTTAGTTTTCAGTGTTGTCCCTTCAGTAGTGCTGTCCGCTTCTTGTCAACCGTCCAGTGTCAACTGTCACATGTTCGTCAGTCACAGGTTGCTCTCCCACATTCGGCCATCCTGCGTTATCATTCGGCTCGAATGACGGTTCCCATTTTTTCATATATTCGGCAACAGTAATGGTACGCCCTGGGCCCTCATGACCCCCGACTTTGACAACTTCATATCTACCGTGTTCCATTTTTTTCTCTACTCGGTATGGTCCAAAGAATTTTGGCTTTCATTTTAGTCCCGACCCGAACTGGGTTCGCTTAATGGCTACTAGCTGGTTCTTTTTATAATCAGTCTCCATTTTACGATTGGCGTTGAATGTCTTGCGATTTTCTTGCTGAATTCTGGAAATGTTTTCTTGGGCATCTTTTCTGATGTTTTCGCGATCATCGTTAAGCTCGTCTATTGTGGCACTATTTAAAAGATCTTGAAATTCTGGTACTCCTGGTATTCGCATTTCTAATCCCGTCAGTATCTTAAAAGGCGACAGTTTGGTACTACGAGGCGGAGTACTATTGATGTACTGTTGTACCTTTTCAACGTGTTTGTACCATTTGCTCGGATTTTCACCAGACAGCTTTGATATCATCGGTACTACGATTTTATGTATGCGTTCCACTTGGCCGTTCCCGCGTGGAACCCCTGTAGCTATGAGGAGGTGTTGTATACCTTCACGTTCGCAATATTCTTTGAAGCAATTTGATGTAAACGCCGCACCCCTGTCCGATATAATGCGTTTTGGGTTGCCGAATATCGCCGCCTGTTTTTCTAATTTCTCTACAACAGCTTAAACACCAGTGTTCTTGGTTGGGTATAGCCATACAAACTTCGAGAAGGCATCAACGATTACTAAAATATAATTGTAAGATTTGCTCGTTGTTTCCATCGGTCCCACATGATCGATATGGAATGTCCCCAGTGGCTGATCCTCTTTATTTATAGGATTTAAGAATCCTTCCTTCTTCCCAGCCTTACTCTCGACCATGATGCATTGTATACAACTTCTTACGATTTTGGACACCTTTGAACTTAACTGCGGAATGTAAAATGACCTTTCAATAATATCTTGTTGATGTTGATACCCTTGCTGATGCGCCATTTTAATAATTTCCTCCTCTATGAGCGATGGCACGACAATGAGTTCCTTGACGGGATCTTTATGAAGTACATCATGCTTCATGTAAAAATCGTAATAATCTTCTCGTTCCAATACTGTGCGAACCGCTCTTATCCAATCGTCGGATAGCTGGGCTTGCTTCAGCCGGTGGTTAAGTGAATCTTCTAACATGAGACACGCGACCCTACTCAACGCATCAACATGTTTCATTTTTGTACCGCTTCGGTGCTCGATATCGTAGTTGAAGTCTTGCAGGAACATCGCCCAACGAGATACTCTTAGCGGAACGTCCCGTTTTTTCATAGTCATTGTGAACGCATTACAATCCGTCACAATCTTGAATTTAATGCGCATTAAGTACACTCGCCATTTCTTTAGTGCTTGTATTATAGCCAAAACCTCTAGCTCGTACGAGTGGTATTTTTCTTCTCCGGGTTTTGTTTTACGGCTCATAAATTGAATTGGATGGAACTGTTGATCATCGACATCTTTCTGTAACAAGACAGCACCATATCCGAACATACAAGCATCTGTGTGTACTTCCGTAATTGCTTTTGGATTATAGAGTCTTAACACCGGTGCATGCATCAATGCAGACTTCAACTGTTCAAATGCCACTAGCTGCTCGTCTTTTAATATGAAGTCCACATTTTTTCTCAACAAATCGGATAATGGTTTCGCCTTGACTGCATAATCTTCGACAAATCTTCGAAAATACGAAGTCAATCCGAGAAAACGTTGCATCGTCTTTCGATCCTGTGGCAATGGAAAATTCCTAATCGCATTTGTTTTCGCCTCTGAAGGTTTTATTGATCCATGCTCAATAACATACCAAGAAATCGACTCTCGTTTTTAGAAATTGGCATTTATTCCACTTTATTCGCAAACCGGCAGCTGCTGCCATCTCCAAAACTGTTTTCAACTTTTGAATGCCCTCGACTTCATCCTTAGAGGGAATTATCAAGTCATCCATGTAAACTACGACCGTTCCATTTTGTATCAATTCTCTTAAAACAGCGAATATAAATCTTGAAAAAACAGCTGGCGAATTTGATATTCCAAATGGCACATACTGAAATTCATATTGGCCACTGTAAGTTACAAATGAGGTATATTTTCTTGAGTTAACTTCGACGGGAACATGAAAGAACCCATTGGTTAGGTCTAATGTTGAAAACATATTTGCTCCTTGCAGTCGCTCAATGACATCATCAATCAATGGCATAGGGAAATTATCCCTAATTATTTTATTATTTAGTCGCCGATAATCACAACAAAGCCTTTTTCCACCATCTTTTTTGGACACTAGGACTATCGGTGATGCATACTCTGAGGTACTTGGTTTGATAATCCCTTCTTGCAGCCACTGTTCAACCTGCTGATCAACTATGCACCTATCAGAGTACGACATTCGTCTGGGTCTTTCATAAACAGGAGTATCATCAGTAAGTAAAATCTTCATCTCAATCGGCGATACTACAATCTTTTCGGGGTTATATGTAGAAATCATATTCTTTACTTCTTCAGCGAGACCTTTATTGAGATGTGATACATCAATTTCGTCTTCTTTTAAACCGGCTACAAGGCACAAATCTCCAAACTCTTCCAAAAGTTCAGCAATTTGACTCTCATTTCCCTTTGAGTGTTCTTCTTCTGACTCTTCAATCACAGCCCTGCGCACGATTTCCCCTTCACAAGCTTCTTGAGTCACTGCTGCACTCGCGCTATTGTTCTTTCGTGGCTCTAGAGCCACCTGTTGCGTTTTATTACCGTTCACACCGATTTGTCCCTCCCATTTTGTCCGCATCAATTTCCGTCTGAATTCTGCACCGTTTTCAGTTATTATTAGATCAGCGTGTTGTAGCACATTGTTTCCGATAACTACTGCATAGCTTATATCTGTCTCTCTGGTAACATGAAAAGTTATGTTCATCAATACGTCATCAATCTCAACCAGCATGGTAAAGCTGCCTATTGTTGTAAGCTCGCTGGTACCAATGCCTACTAATCGCCGTTTCTTCTTACTCAACTCTACATTCAGCTTCAGCATGATAAGAGTATCATTGCGCATTAAGCACAAATCAGATCCAGTATCGATTAATGCCAAAATATTAAACCCATTTAAAACAATTTCCTTAAAAATTAATCCACACCTTTTCTCTGGTTTTCTCTCAACGAATTCATTATTCATGACATTAACTTTATTTTGCTCAGATTTAACAAATACTTTAGCTTCATTACATTCCGTTGATCGATGTCCTTCTTTACCGCATTTAAAACATTTGATCACCTTCTGTGGACAGTTTCTTGCAAAATGATTTGTGTCACCACAGTTAAAACATTTTTTTATTGCATCTTTAGGATTCGATGTCGCTTTATTTGATGACAGTGATTGGCTCTGGCTCTCGTTGGTGTACTGTGGTTTGTTAGTTCTTATTTTCTCGTAAATCTTAATTTGTTCTTTTAAATCTTTTATAGTCTTCGCCTGGTATAAATTACTCTTTCCTTGTTTCGTGTCTGGGATACCATCAATGAAATACTCTATTAGACTCGAATCATCTAAGCTTATAGGCTTTCCCATTTCCATTAAACTGTAGAGGTATTCCCGCAAATCTTCGTTTTGGCGCTTTCGTCGACTTCGCAGCAGACGGTGAACTTCTATTGAAGAAAATGTTGTTCCGAATTCATTTCGTAGGGCTAGCTTTAATGAACTCCAGCTGTTAATACCACTTTGACTTCTCACAAATATTTTCGCACCACCCTTAAGTAACTGTTTTGCGTATATGAATTTTTGAAGCTCGTTCCAGCATACCGCCTCAGCATTTTCTTCGAAACTTTCCAGCCATTGTTCAAAGCTTGGTTGACCGGATCCCGAAAATGATGTCATGGAATCCTCAACGTCACGGAGTGTAAACGCTGACCGTTCTACATTTGCTGCGCGTTCGACAAAACTCCGTCGGCTCGCTGCATCATCGTAGTCGGAATCTTCAGCCTCACTTACATTCAGGCCGAAGTGTTCCAGCAACCTATCCTGTAATGTCGCTTTTCTACCTGCCGTCGATAACCCCACCTTTCGTAATTCGTCCTTCAAACTATCAACCGTCAACCCAAGAATGTGTTCACTGTCCATGTTAATAGCAAATGGTATATTAAAATTTATAGCTTATTGGTTATATAATTTCAATAAAATATATAGGCAATATCTATTGCATTATCATTAAAACCTTAAATATTTCTTAAAAATATTTAGATTGATATTTCATTTAAAATAAAGATTTTATTTTCCTAGAAATTTTCTATTCATCTTTGCATTAAATAAAATTAAATTCAATTAAATTTTCTCCATTTTATTTAGTAAACACAAATAAAAAAAAAATGAGTTAATAGTTAATCTCAAAAGTAACCAAAGCCTTTTTATAGTAACTCTTATTATTTATGCCTTTATTTTAGGTTCAAATACTTTTAAATTCAAATACTCAAAACATTTGATATTAAATTTAAATCATTCACAAGAACATTTAATCATATTAAATTTGATATTAATTTTAACATCTTTTATATCAAATAGTTTTGTGTTTATTAAATTATCGCCTGGTCACTCTATTATAATACTTAAACTAAAATACCATATCTAACTACAACAGCTATACTCATCTGTAGCACTGCACATCATCAGTTTTATATATGCATCAGGCCGCCTCTCACGATTTCTGCTTCAGTCGTTGCTCTGCTTGATCTCTTCGCTACAACTTTCCACTGCTGTTTTGTTGTTGTCACTAGAATGTTCTTCAAAATTTGTTGAACCGAAGTTTCGTTTGCTTTTGCGCTGTTGCTTCATTAAAAAAAAAAAAAAATCCAACTGCTCTCAGTAACGAGCATAAATTTCAACCCTTATTTTTTGTTAGGCACTTAGCTTTGTCACCACTCTTTGCGCAACTGTAATCCCTCGCTTCAATCTCTTTGCCTTCGTTTTGATAATTTTGTCGTATTTGCTTTTAAAATAAATTTCTCGATGCTTCATGCGTCGCTCGTAATTTTCTTTGTTTCATGTGCGTAGTTTTGTTTCGTTGCTAAGCTTTTGCCATCGCTCGCTTCTCACCCTTCATTCCCTCGCTTCAGCCATTTCGATATTGCTAGGCTTCGTTGTTGCTACTTATTTTGCGTGTTGTTGTTTCTGCATTATTTGACACTGTTTAGCTGTACACTTTTGCTTGTTGGCTATGGTACAGCACGTTCATGGAATGTGTAAATGGTTCAATTTTTTGTTAATAAATTTATTATTTTCATTGGATTTTGTCAAAACACACAACAGCACTTCAAATTGGTTCTTTTTTGTTTGTTTTATTTCACTTCTGACACCATTTGTAGGCAAATGAAACCAACCACATTGTTATTTTAACATTTTCAAATATTTTATTAGTTATTTAAGGAAAAGTTTACAGTTACTTTTAAGTTCTGTTTAATAGTTAATTTACACTTAGTTTTAAGTATTCTTTAAAATTTCATATTTTCAATATTTTATTAGTTATTTAAGGAAAAGTTTACATTTAGTTTTAAGTTCTGTATAATATTTAATTTACACTTAGTTTTAAGTATTCTTTAAACTTTCTTATTATTTTAACATTTTCAATGGTTTATTAGTTATTTAAGGAAAAGTTTACATTTAGTTTTAAGTTAAGTTAAGTTAACTTAAGTTAACTTAAGTTTTATTTACTTGTTCGGTCCACGTCTCGTCAGCAAACTGTTCGTTATCCGTTTTTTCTTGTTTAAGTTGTCCGCGTCGGTTTTGTCCGTCCGTTCGTTAGTTTTCAGTATTGTCCCTTCAGTAGTGCTGTCCGCTTCTTGTCAACCGTCCAGTGTCAACTGTCACATGTTCGTCAGTCACAGGTTGCTCTCCCACATATATGTAGATTATAGATTATTAAACAAGAACATAGTAGATGATGATTTCCCACTGACCAGTAACAATCGTCTCGCTGTGTTCGTACAATGTGTAAAAGTTTGTTTTTCTGCTGTGCTTTGAATTTCAATTCAGTGTTATTTGTGCGTTCATGCGGTGAGGTTGTTGCTCGCTGTTTTATTTATGAATGTAAGTAAATATTTTGCAGTGTTTCAGTAAAATTGGTGGAATATTGGTTTCAGAAAAATAGTCAAGCATGACCTTGTCAGGCAGCCATTTAAAAGATTTGCATCGAATCAAGTGTTTTTAACAAGATATAAATTTGAATAAACTTCATTAAATATTTTCAAAACAATTTTAACTCTGATTGTGGTAAACTTTATTCGCTTATAACATTATTTTGATTTTTTTTTACGAACAATTTTATTGAATTAATTGAAAACTACTTTAATTTCGAATTTACTTTAATTAAAAATGTAGAAGTTAGCTTTGAAAGAACAACATATTATCAAAGAAATTTTTCTAATTTAAATCTATTATTAAAATGAAAACAATATAAAACAAAATAAAACATTTAAAATTTTAATAAAAAATTGGAACAAAAAATATATTATAGACATAAAAAATAAATAGATTCTATTTATAATTTTTATCTTTTCTAAAACTTTCTATGTTAAAATAGCGAAAAACAAAAACAAAAATAAAAAAGAAAACCTTGCACCAAATGTTGTGAGAGCTTTAAACAACTTCTTGTTTTAGTGTAAAGCTGTGCACTCGGAAAGCTCTCTTTGTTCTTGTTGTTTGAACCGTGCGTTGATCACCACTGCTCTAGGCATGGCGAGTTCTTTTCACCAAATCCCTCTTCATCCAAAATCAAAACCACTAACACCATCTTCAACAATTTCGGGTCACTTTTAATTTAAGCGTTTACCGTTTGGATTGAAAATATCAACAAATAATTGTCAAAGTGGTTTACCTTGGACATCTAATAACAGACAAAGGCATAACCACTGATCCTAACAAATTTTACGTCATAAAAAATTACCCAATACCTTCAGACGCAGATGATATAAGAAGGTTCATAGCTTTTTGCAACTATTACAGACTCAAACTGTCATTAAAAACTAGGATGACATTGCAAAACCTTTAAATAAATTGTTAAAAAAAACATTTTAATTTTCTTGTGGTCACAAAAATGTCAGCGCATTTGAATTGTTAAAACAAAAGTTCATGTCACCATCTATACCAAGCTAGGGCGCTTTATGCATGCAGTCAAATGATCCTCGGTCACGTCACTTCTACGCTCTTTTTTTGTTTGATGTTCTCTGTGACGAAAATATGTTATGCTGACGGTCATTTCATCCCTGAACACTAGGATATTTTTCTGCTACTTTTCCTATTTTATCCAAAAAAGTATCATCGAATTAAGCAGGGTTCATTACTGCTTTGATACATTTCGTACTAAAAGTGTACTATTTTCATGGAAAAACACAAATGTGAATAATTCCACAACGAATCACCGTTTTGATTCGATGACTTCATATTTTTGTCGAATCATTTGCTGATCGTGGTGGGAAAAATTTACACTCTCGCTCTCACTTTTTAATTTACATTGAAACAACGACAATGCATGACCGTGACGCACAGTGTAACGAGTGCAGACAAAAATAGCTTACGAAAAAAAAGTCGTAAATTTATAAATCGTGTTTACGATTACGTGTAAGAGGACTTTGCGGACTTATTTACGTGTAAGAGGACTATGCGATATCTTTTCAATTACGGACATGCCACTCTTTAAAAGTTGACTTGAACAGATGATGAAATTCTTCTTTTTACAATTTGACACTTTATATATCTTAATAAGGCGTGAATTTTAGTATACAAAATATGCAAAAAAATTAATTTATATGTATATATTTTATGTGTTTTAGCAAAAATTTTTTCATTAAAAGCAAAAATAAAAAATTATTTGTATAACTGAGGACAGGTTCGAGAAATCTAAAAAAAAACAAAACTTTGAAAAGCAATAACAAAAAATGTCGAATATCAACACTTTCTCAACTAACTTACTTACTTACTTACTTATCTGGCGCTTACAACCGAAGGTCGGTTTTGGCCTCTTATAAGAAATTGCGCCAGCCATTTCTGTTTTGCGCTTGCTGGCGCCAGTTGGAAACACCAAGTGTAGTCAGGTTATCCAACACCTGATCCTTCCAACGAAGATGTGGGCGTCCTCTTCTGCGTTGACCACCACCGGGTAGCGAATCGAATATTTTTTCGCTGGAGCGTCGTTTTCCATTCGCTCAACATGACCTAGCCAGCGGAGCGCTCGATTTTAATGCGCTTAACTATGTCGATGTCAGCTCATACAGCTCGTGGTTCCATCGAATTCGGTACTCGCCATTGACGCAGATTGGACCGAAGATCTTACGAAGGATCTTTCTCTCGAAGGCTCCCAAAGTCTTTTCATCAGAACTGCTCAACGTCCAGGTTTGTGCTGCATATAATAGGTCGGGCATGATTAGTGACTTATATAGCGTGAGTTTTGTTCGTCGAGAGAGGGCTCTGCTTCTCAATTGCCTACCCAGTCCAAAGTAACACCTGTTGGCAAGAGTTATCCTTCGCTTTATCTCAATACTGACATCGTTGAAAGAGTTTACGCTGGATCCCAGGTATACGACGTCCATAACAACCTCAAAGGAGATGTTGTCAACAGTGACGTGGTTTCCAAGACGCTGGGACTGTTTATTTGTTGACACTAGGTATTTCGTCTTATCTGCGTTCACTACAAGACCCATTTGACTCGACTCTTTCGTCGTATTATGGCCAATGATATCGATATCATCAGCATACACCAGCAGCATAATAGTTTTGTAGAATATCGTGCCACTGCGTCTCAAATCAGCAGCTCGGATGATCTTCTCCATCATTAGGTTGAAAAAGTCGCACGATAAGGAATCACCTTGTCTGAAACCTCGTTTGGTATCAAATGGAGGAGTGAGGTCCTTCCCGATTTTAACTGTGCTGCTGGTGTTGCTCAGTGTCATTCTGCAAAGGCGGATGAGCTTTGCAGGAATCCAAATTCAGACATGGTGGAATATAGATGATTCCTTATTGGACTGCCGAAGGCGGCTTTGTAATCGACAAAAAGATGGTGTGTGTCGATTTGTTTTTCTAGGGTCTTCTCCAAGATTTGTCGTAGCGTAAATATCTGGTCTATGGTGGATTTGCCAGGTCTGAAGCCACACTGATAAGGTCCAATCAGCTGGTTTACGATGGGCTTCAGTCTTTCACATAGTACGCTAGACAGGACCTTATATGCGATATTAAGAAGGCTTATCCCACGGTAGTTGGCGCAAATGGTGGGATCGCCTTTTTTGTGGATTGGGCAGAGCACACTGAGGTTCCAATTGTTTGGAATGCATTCTTCCGACCATATTCTGCATAGAAGCTCATTAATGCATTTAAATAGAGCTTCGCCTCCATTCTTAAAGAGCTCAGCAGGTAAGCCATCGGCTCCTGCGGCTTTGTTGTTTTTAAGCCGAGCTATAGCTTTCAAGACTTCACTATGGTCGGGCAGCGGAACTTCAACGCTGTCGTCCACAATTGGGGATTCCGGGATATCATCTCTATTGGCGGGATTGTTGTCGTCGTCGCCATTCAGAAGCCTAGAGAAGAGTTCCCTCCACATCATCAGTGTACTCTGGATATCTGTCACTAGATTCCCATTTTCATCCTTGAAGGAAGAGGCCCGGTCTTGAAACCATCGGCCAGGCGTCTTATTTTTTCGAGAAATTTTCGGACCTCGTTCCTGTCACCATGCATCTCAATTTTCTCGCATTCACACATTTCCGCTTCCCTTTTCTTTCGCCTGAAAATGCGTCTCTCTACCCTCTTCTTCTCTTTGTATCACTCCTTAGCAGCACGCGTTACAACCGACTGCAGGGTGGCTTTGTAGGCGGCGTCTTTTTCTGCAGTGGCGTCGCGACACTCTTGGTCGTGCCACTGGTTTCGGCGAGGGCGGTAATATTCAATCACCTCTTCGGCAGCCGTACGCATAGAGTGGGAAATATGATTCCACTGCGCGCATATATCGCCGATCGGAGGAGTGCTTTATTGAAGCAGGAGGAGAGTCGAGTAGCGAAGTCTTCGGCTGTTTGCTTTGATTGCAGCTTTTCGACGTCTAGCTTTCTCTGTGCTGGATTGCGCGCATTCTTGGTTGCTTACAGGCGTGTACGGATCTTGGCTGCGACAAGATAATGATCCGAGTCTATATTGGCACCACGGATCGTGCGTACATATAAAACACTGGAAGAGTGCCTTCCGTCAATCAAAACGTGATCAATTTGGTTGCGCGTCTTTTGATCAGGAGACAGCCAAGTTGCTTTATGAATATTCAGATGCTTGAATCTAGTGCTACTAACGACGATCTTTCGCGCTGCGGCAAAGTCAATCAGCCTCATTCCGTTATCGGAGGTATTGTCGTGGAGGCTGAATTTTCCGACTGTTGGACCAAAGATATTTTCTTTTCCCACCTTGGCGTTGAAGTCACCAAGCACGATTTTTATGTCGTGGCGGGGGCTGCGCTCATAGGCCTCTTCAAGGCACTCGTAGAAGCTGTCTTTGGTGTCATCGTCCTTATCTTCTGTCGGAGCGTGCGCACAAATCAGGCTTATGTTGAAAAATCTTGCCTTGACACGGATTATGGCAAGTCGTTCGTTCACAGGTATGAATCGCAGAACATGATGTCGTAGTCTCTTGCCAACCACGAAACCGCATCCAAATTCGTGCTTCTCCGCATGGCCGCTGTAGTAGATATCACAGGATGCTTGCCGTGAGCAACCCTGTCCCTTCCATCGCATTTCTTGGATTGCAGTGATATCAGCTTTGTATCTTTCTAAGATATCTATCAGGTGGATAGAGGCACCACCCCAATTAAGGGTTCGGACATTCCAGGTGCATATCCGTAAATCATTGTCAGTTTTTCGTTTGCGGCAGTCGTCATCAGATTTGGGGCTCATTTTTATCTTTTTTCTTAAAGTTTTCATTGAATTTTGTTTTTATGTGGTGGGCTTCAAACCCAACGCACAACCCTTTAAAGGCAGGGGGAGCCCGCTGCTCAGATTAGCCGTCAAACTAACGGTTGCCAGTTTGCCGTTTCTAGAGGACACCACGCAGAGGTTTGAGTCGACTTGAGACGAGTTCGACATGGATAATGCTGGCCTCACCAGGTTGAGGCAGTCAGACACGTTGCCATGTGAAGATCGCCCCCTTGACCCTCACGCGTTGCCTTGTGAGGATCGTCCACTACTTTCTCAACACGTTCCCAAAATTTGGTTTGCCGAAACTCAATAATAAGGACTTTATGCTCACTTTTCTGGAGCATGTTTTAGCGAAAATGAGCAATTATGTATGAAAAACTAAGAACTTTTTCACAAATTTCGAAACGTGATTGTTTAATCTATTTACTTGTTTGAACTTGTTAATTATAAATTTGTTGAATTTGTTCAGAATCATGTAAAGGGTGTTTTTTTTTTGGGGTTTGTTTTTCAAATAGAGATAAACTGGCATTTTGTGGTCAAATCTGGCAACTCTAATGTCATTTATGTTCAGTTTGGTTTGCCATTTCATCATGAACAGGTTGACAAAAAAACAACGCTTGCAAATGGGCCGAAAATGAGATTGATCTCGATGCTGATTTTCATCGCAAAATTTTGTTCAGTGATGAGGCTCATTTTTGGTTGAATGGCTACGTCAACAAGCAAAATTGCCGCATTTGGAGTGAAGAGAATCCACATGAGATCCTTGAGACGCCATTACATCCACAAAAACTGACTGTTTGGTGTGCTCTATGGGCTCGTGGAGTCATTGGGCCATACTTCTTCCGAAATAATGCTGGAGAGTCAGTTACCGTTAATGGAGACCGGTATAGAGCCATGATAACCGACTATTTTCCCGAATTGGATGGCATGAATGTGGATGAGTTGTGGTTCCAACAAGACGGCGCTACATGCCACACAGCGCACGTCACAATCGATTTATTGAAGGAAACATTCGATGAGCGCATAATTTCACAGAATGGACCTGTCAATTGGCCACCAAGATCGTGTGATTTGACACCATTGGATTATTTTCTTTGGGGATATGTGAAGTCGCTCGTCTACGCCAACAAACCAGAAACGTTAGGGGACTTGGAGGCCAACATTCGTGGCGTTATTGCCGACATACGGCCCCATATGCTCGAAAAAGTGGTTGAAAATTGGACCTGTAGAATTGGCTTTATTCGAGCCAGCCGCGGCGGCCACATGCCCGAAATCATATTTAAACATTAATGGCATAAAATTATCCTTCCAATAAAGCCAAATTGATGGACATTAAAACGATTATCTTGTGTTTTATTTCAATTCTAAAAACAAACCCCTAAAAAAAACACCCTATATTTTATTTTTTAATTATTTCTAAAATGAAAAAATAAAAACTGGTAAAACGAAAATAGAATTGAAGTGAAATAGTCAATTTGTTGTAAAACAAAAAATTATTAATTGGCGCCTAACAATTTTATATCCTTCGGAAACTAACTTTGAGAAAGTTGCTAATAGCGAAAAGTAATTTGCAAGCAAAAATATTATCGACAATTCAACATATTCAACATTATGAACTAAGAACAACAAGAATTCAACATATTCATCATTACAACCATCATCAATTCTATTTTCTTCGAATTTTCAACATCGCTAGCTAATCAGGAAAGAAAATTTCAATTAATAGTTTCAACACCATCCTGAAATCAATTAAGAAAGGAAATTTCAACAACACAAAAAAAGTCAGTTTCAAAAATTTACTACCAGGCGAATTTAAAGGATTTTAAGAACATTTTGCTAAGGAAGGGAAAACTATTGTAAGTAAATATTCAAATTGTTCCAAGTGCCTTTATTTCTCCCTTGTGCGTTCTCCCTTTATTGCGTGTTTTTATATCAGGTCTACGACGACCTATTTGCGATATCATTTTTTCTGCACGATCAAAGGATCTTCCAACTACACTTGCTGTAGCGCAAGAGCTTGAAACTAATCATAAACGATTTGATTTTGTACGTACTTTTGAATTTGGTGACTCGGTAAAGTTTAGGCCAACAATGCCCCAATATCAGCGTTTACAACGCAGTATAAACCCAGATCTCCATTCAAACCAAAATTTGAATAATTTCCCAACTCCAATGGAAGTAGACCGAGTCACTTCACTCTACTGACTTCAAACACGTTCACAAAACACACCTCAATTTAGACAAAACAGTTTTATTACATTCAAATTTAGTCACTAAACCACACCAGCAAAAAAGACCACATCAACCTATGACCATAAATACACCTCGTCAACAGGCAGAGTCTAACCAATCACCATTTACAAAATATCAAAAAGTAAATTATATGCCCGAAATAAATTATTTAAATGAGACTAATCATTATAAATATCAGCAAGAAGACTACTATCAAAATGATTTCTTAAAATCTAATTTTATCGATGAACCTAACTTCCAAGAAGACATTAGTCAAGGCTATACTCGAATGAGCTCGGATGACTCAAATAATGAAATAAACTATTTAAACTAGATTCGCTCCTACCATTCATAACAAAAAAAATTCTCGAATGGTCAGGAGCTACGCATTTTAATTGACACTTCCATTCTAAAAACTATATCAAAGACTTTAAATTTCTTAAGGGAGTGATTTCTCTTGAAAAACCTTTCAAATTAAAATCAATAAACGGAGATAACATAATAAGAAGAAAATGTCTGGTTAACATCCTTGATTGTACTTCTCCATTTTTTTTACTTCCAAATTTAAATACATTCGATGGTATCATAGGTTATGATATTCTCAAACAAATTAACGCAGTAATAGATACGAGAAAAGGATACTTATTTTATCAAAATGGACAACTTAAGCTACAACATCTTTTTTGTAATCAGGTTGTAATCAGTAACTTGATAACATTATAGCAAAGTTCCGTCCCGTCCCATATAAAATCTAACTTTGATAAAATAATAAACAAAAACATTAATGCTTTCGCTGACCCAAATAGTACAACAACAAGTGATCCCATTTACACCAAAAGCTACCCATATCCAATTTCAGTGGCAGAATTTATTAATAAGGAAATAAAAAATCTATTGAAAGATGGTGTAATTCGCAAATCGTACTCTCCTACAACTCACCAGTTCATGTTGTGACGAAAAAGGGGTTTGATGAAAATGGAGACCAAAAGTTACATATGGTAATAGATTTTAGAAAAATAAATGACTTAACCATTTCAGACAGATATCGAATACTTGATACATCGGTAATTTTGGCAAATTTGAGAAAATCACAATATTTTACAACTTTAGACTTAAAATCCGGCTTTCATCAAATTGTTTTGTGTGAAAAAGATAGACAAAAAACTGCCTTTAGTATCAATTACGGAAAATATGAGCGATTGATGACGTACTTTGAAAAGATATCGGCAAGAGTTGTCATGTCTATATCGACGACATTATCATTTATTCACCTGATGAACAATCACATCTAAAGGACATAAACAATATTTCAAATAAATTAAAGAAAGCAGGAATGCGAGTTTCTCCGGAAAAATCGAGGTTTTTTAAAACTGAAGTGGAATTTTCAGGTTTTTTGGTTTCCCAAAAAGACATTAAAACATGTCCAAATAAAATTAAAGATATCTTGAATTATAATTTTCCACAAACCTTAAGAGCATTACGATAATTTCTTGGCCCCTCAGGATATTATCGAAGATTTGTGAAAGATTATGCAGCGATTGTCAAACCATTGACTCGGTATCTTCGAGGAGCAAATGGTCATATTACAACAAACAAATCGAAAAATGTTAAAATAACGTTTGACCCGGAAGCAATAGCATCATTCGAAAAAATTAAGAAAATTTTAGCTTCAGAAGACGTTCTTCTTCAATATCCTGACTACAATCGGCCATTTGAACTCACAACAGATGCTCAGGTGCTCTTGGTGCTGTATTATCACAAAATAGTAGACCCTTTACCATGATATCTCGCACTCTTTCGAAAACAGAACAAAATTATGCAACAAACGAATGTGAGTTTCTTGCAATAGTAGGGGCACTTAAAAAACTCCGGCGTTATCTCTATGGTATTAAAGATATCAATATTTTTACGGATCACCAACCATTGATTTCGCTATTTCGGATAAAAATTCAAATTCAAAAATAAAACGCTGGCGTGCTTTTATTGAGGAGTTTTCACCGAAATTTCATTATAAACCTGGAAGTGATAATGAAGTGGCTGACGCACTTTCAAGACAGTTTGTCAACAATCTAAATGAAAAATCTGTCACAACACAAAGCGAAGATTCATTAAGTTATGTTATTAAATCTGTTAAAGGTCCTATAAATCAATTTAAAAATCAAATAGTGTTATCAAAATCGTCAAAATTTAGCAAAACTACCAAAATTATTTTTCAAAACTTTATTCGACATGCCATTTACTTCAACACAACTGAAAATCTTTTTCAATGTTTGAAAAACGTTATTAGTTAAAACAGGCTTGTTCAGATTCGATTTGTTATCGACTTAACGAACAAAAATGACCAACACGAAGCGTTAACTAATGAACATAATTGTGGACACCGGTGTGTACAAGAAAACTTTCAACAAAATTTAAGAGAATATTATTTTCCAAACATAAGGAAATCTTAGGAGTCTATAATTGCTAACTGTCGAATATGTTTAGAAAATAAATATCAAAGAAAACCACCAAATCCTAAAATTGGAAAGACGCCAACACAAAATTTACCTGGAGAAATACTGCATTTAGACATATTTATAACAGATAAAAAATATTTCCTGACATGTATAGATAAATTTTCAAAATTTGCTATAGTTAAACCTATTGCATCTAGAGCGTCAGTAGATATTAAAGATGCATTATTAGAAATACTTCTGAAATTTAAAGACACAAAAATAATTGTATCTGACAATGAAAAAGCCGTTAGTTCTAACATAATGAAAACATTTCTAAGAGACCATTTTTTTATTGAACAGTTTTTTATACCAACTCTTCATAGCAAAAACAATGGACAGGTAGAGAGGTTTCATTGCACGCTGTCTTAAATATCAACAACAGGTTAACGAACCCAATGAATTATTAGCTACACTAAGATAACATAAATGCTAAGCCAATCGATGTTTTTCATAACTATCCAACGGAGAAGTTAGTTGAAATAAAAAAACGATTAGAACACATCCAAAACTAAATTTAGAAAGAATTAATAAAAACAAAATTACTAAATCGTATGAACCTGGAGAAAAAGTATTTTTGAGAAGGTATAAGCGATTAGGAAATAAATTTAACAACATTTTCATTGAAAAGATAATTGAAAAAGATTTCAATCATTTCACAGTTTTGATTCATAAAAGTAACCTACGATAAGTATGCTTAAATTAGCAGCTTAAAAAAGTATCACACTTATGAAATAATTTCAAATTTTTGTGCATATCTAAAAATTAATTTGAAAAAATATATATATACGATCAAGCGTATAGCGGAAACGTAGTCTATTATGAATTCTGATAAAATTTCCCCAAGAAACCATAGGTCTAAAATCAATCCCAATATCGCGCATATCGAGGTCAAAATTTGTGTATGGATTTCATAGTTTTATATAAAAAGACTGTAGAATAGTGCAAAAATGGCAGCGTATATCATTGATTTTAGACTTGTTAGAAAGAAAATTTTGCCCGCTCTCCGAATCTGAATTTATTTGAAAAATATTTTGGCTTTTTCAACTAAATTTTGCCAGCATGATATTTAAAAATTGCCAAAAATGTAAAAATCATCGTAGAAACGCTTTGATAACTTTTAATTATACATTTTAATTCTTCATTTTTACTATTTTATTACATTCTTCACATTTTAGTATTTAAAAAGTAAGCAAAACTAGAAGTAATAACCTCAGCTATACGAGTTCTCTCATACAAAAAATTTATCTCTTAACGATTTGGTTGGAATTTGTTGCGATGGAGAAGTAAGCAATACTGGTACCGTAATGGCATTCTACGAAGGTCCGAAATTGCTCTAGAAAAATCATTACATTGGTTTGTTTGCTTGCTGCATTTTAATAAACTACCTTTTCGCCACTTGTTTGGTGCATTGGAAAAGTCGACTACAAGCGGACCTAGAACTTCTAGTGGGGATTTGACAAAATTAATTGCAACCTGTGAACAGTTACAGATAGTTTTATACTATTTTTAAAATAATTGGACTTTATTTTAAGTCAACCCTCTTTTTGTTATAGATTGTATCTGATTTTCAACACATTTTGTTTGGAAATATGCCTCCACCGTTAAATACTTAAGACGAACACGGTCTTTCTACTGATGTGAAGTATCTGTATCGACTAGCAAGGGCGTAGGCAATATGAAAATCTTTAAGACCTTATAATTTTCTCTTTACCATATCTTTCATATCTTTATCTTATCTTTTTACCATATCTAGCTTAAAAGAAAAAGGAAAAACCACATATTAAAACGGAATTACATAAAAAAACTACTTTCAAAGCCATTGATTGAATAGAAAATCTCAGGCAACCGCGCCACCCTTTCCCCCCATGGCTACGCCCTTATCGACTAGCCAAAGCCGTGTCTGGTTTTTGTGTCAGGTTTCTGTCCCGCAGATTTAGCCAGCATGAAACCCGGGCAAATAGTTCATTCTCGTTGGCTAACCAAAGCTAGTAGACTATTGCGACAATACGTAACTACAAATTTGCCATCAACAAACTTAAAAATTTTAGCAAACTATAATGAAAGTTTATGCACCAATACTTTAATGTAAAGTATTATAGTTCTGTTGTCTACGGCAATGCACTATTAGAAAAATTTATACTGTCAAGGCAATATTTGCCACCAAACCTTAGGGATATTGTTAACGCTGTAGTTCAAAATAATGCCTATTTCGGTCATCCAGAGAATGTTTTATTGCCAATGCTCTTTGATTATAGAAAACCGGTTCGCGAAAGAGCAATCAAGAAGATTTTGTATTATCGAGATAAGCTTTATGATCCAACAGTATTAAAAACTTATAAAAAGCATAGCAGTAATTTTGATTGATCAGACTATGTTGATTTGATAAACATAGACGATGACAGCATTTTATCCGAACCTCCATTCACCGCAAACATTCCATACGAGCACATGCTAAGTTATCTTGAGTTTGAAGATCCGCCGCTGCCAGACCCACAAATTCCATCGCATATTCAGGGAACTGAGCGATTTGTTCAGTTACTTTCAAGTGTTTCGCGACGCGTAATTGAAAAAAAAAATCGAGACGTTGTTATGGCAGTAGCTGCAAAAGTCGACCTAAAATACCCCGCAAACAAGACTTAAAAGTCTAAAATTATACTTTTTACACTGATTGCATAAAAGATTTTTTGTAAATTTAAATCGTTTTATTTTTGACAAGATTAAAATATTAGATTGGCAATATTTTGTTTAAAAGAAAAAATATTTTTAAAATGAATTCAGATTCGGAGAGCTGGCAAAATTTCCCTTTTAACAAGTCCAAAATCGATGATATACGCTGCCATTTTTTGACTATTCGTCAGAATTTTTATTTAAACTGTACAGTTGTGTTTTAATTCATATACAAGTTTTGACCTCGATATGCGCGATATTGGCATTGATTTTAGACCTTTGGTTTCTTGGGGAAATTTTCTAAGAATTCATCATAGACTAGCCTTTTCCCGGCGCGCCTTGCCGCACCCTGCAACTATATGAGAACATAATAGGTATATTCAAAAATTTTGTAAGACTCATAGTTTAACACCACTGTCATTTTCCGATGCCCGTTACAGTAAACAATTTGTCGTCTTGCATGCGAAGCAATTCGATCCAATTCACGATTTGCATCTCCGATAAAATAGATTTGCAAAAATTTATGATCAGCATCAGGATATGGCAATAAGGAACCAGCTCGATGATAAATCTAACCTTGAATCTGTAATATTAGTGAAATGTGATTAGATGCTGGGTCAGAATTCTTGAACAAGTAAACAAAAATGCTTCTCAGATCGCATTTTTCATATGATATTTCGCATGAAGTAATTACCTTCAACGCAGGCGCGGATACAAGGGGGGAGGGGGTGAAGGGGGTAATTACCCCCCTCCCCCCAAAAACGTTTAAATACTTTACTTTTTAATACTTTAATTGAAGTAAATAATTATGCCAATAGCTTAAGGGTACTTTTATGTATACATAAGCGATTCTGAAGGTGTTTTTTGAAAGAATACTACAAAAAAATGGTCAGAGATATTAATATAAAGTTCTTTTTATTGATTTCAACAATTATTAAAGTATTTTTGTTTTGTGACGTCATTTGCATGTGTGTGACGTTTCTATGAATCGATGCGATAAGAGTAGGACCATTTTGTTTATAGAATATCATGATCTGTAGTCACGAACTTGAACTTTATTTCTTAAATAAAAGCTTTAATATCGAATTTCGTGATGATAGCTTGAAAATTACTGCTGTAATCGTGATCACAGACAGACAGACGGACAGACGGACAAACAGACAGACATGGCTAAATCGACTTGGGTGGTAATGTTTCGAGAAGACTACTTTCGAATTCCCTTATTTGTACCATTACTAGATGATATCATTGCTGATATGGAGGCTCGTTTCAGCGAAAAATTTTTCCAAAAACTATGTATTAACGAAATCCTGCCAAACAAAATTGATATACACAACAATGAAAAGCTAAGCAATTTGAGTGTTAACATTTCTAAGATAATAATTCCATTTTGTGACGGTAATAAGGAACTAATTCCAATTCAATTATTTCATGAACTTCGAATTTGGCAGTGTAAATGGGCGAGCGAAACTAAGTTTAATGATATCAACACCGTTTACTCTTTCTGATAATGACATTTTTCCACTAATTTATAAAACGTTTGCTATCTTTGCAAGAAATAAATAAAAACAGATATCGGTGATTCCATGTCAAATCGGACGCTTTTCGAAACTCACATATTTGTAAAAATTTGGTACTTTGCACGTCGATAGTACTTTAAAAAATAATAATATTTGCATATTGTTTTTTATGAATTTTTTTTTGCAAGTTATACACAGTGGAAAATTAAAAAAATTATCAAAAATTGTGAATAGGACATGTAGTCAAATAACTATATCTGCAAAACCATTAGTCCTACAAAAAAATTATTTCAAAGATCTTGCATTAGTCTTCCTTTTGGTGTACTCTTTTACTAACACTTTCATAAAAAATTTTAATTTTTTTGGCTACTAAAAATGTCATTCACATTTGTCATGGTCAGCACCACTATTTTTTTGGCGTTTTGAAAACATTGTCGTATTGAAGCGTTCATTCTTAATGCAGCCTCAAAATTTCATGTTGGAGAATCAATGCATACTATCTTAAACGAATTTTTCAAAAACTGTCTTCAGAATATTATCATACAAAATACTTTAATTTTTCATTAAAAATATGATTTTTAGTATTTTTTTTACTTCTCACCGTATTTTATAGTTTTTCAGCTTATAATATATCTTGGACACCTTTTCCTGATACTTAAAATATACTAAATTAATATAATGCTACCAATTTAGAAATTAAGTAACTATTAAACTACGAGTATAATGCACTGCTGCTATAGACGGAAAAAATTCGCAATCGAATTTTTACATTCTGAATATTTAAAACTGTTAAACAATAACCAATTGATCTCAGGAATAATTTTTTTTTATTTACCTGCGCTTTCTACAAAAAATGCAAAAATTCTTGAAAGTTGGCCCAAAAGGTGATTTCTTGAAATTTTTGCTTATGATTTTTCTAGTTATACTAAATTATTTTTTTTTAAATATTTCCCGATATTCAAAAGAGTCGAAAATTGGCATACTTAATGACTAAGATAAGATCTTATAAAATAAAGTATGTCCAATAACCTATATTTTAAAATGTTCGCGCTATAAAACGGTATTTATCGATATAACTGCGTAAAAAATGAACATTTGGTAAAATATTTTGGAAAATAAAAAAGGACCATTTTGTATTTACAAAAATATATTTTTTATTTAACCATTATTATGTCTATTCTAAGGTCTAAAAGTGGCAAGGTGGGCAAACTGCCAGTTGCCTTGTTTTTTAACCTGTTTGATGATCCTAAAAATGCAAATTACCTAAATTAGGTCCTGACCGTTTTGTATGAAATGTATTGAATTTGCGGACGACTAGACTGTATGTGGTGTTTAAATATACTCAACACATTACAAAATATTTTTACACTAAAAAAAAATATTGTAATACATATCAAATGAAAAAAATATTTAGCTGAGGTTTTTTAAAGAAAAAAAAAAACGCAAAAATTGGTAAAATATTTTGTAAAATTAAAAAAAAGGACCATTTTATATTTACAAAAATATAATTTTTAGTTAACCATTATTATGTCTTATTTGCCGGATTCCGTTGTTTTATAACCTGTTTGATGGTCATAAAAATGCTATTTAAGTATTTTCATTTCAAAACCAGGTTTCAACTGGTTTTTATAATTGTGATAAGCCGCTAGCCCGAGCTGCTAGTGCTTTTAATATTCATTGTAGATTTAATTTATAACTAGTAAGAATGGTCAATTCTTCACATTGAATTTTACAATGGTCGCCAAGCTTAAAACGCAATTTTTAATAAGAAATAAAAGTATTTTTATGTAAAAATTGTGTAGACCGTTTTTGAAAAGTTTGTTTTAAATAGAAAGCATTGATTCTCCAACCTAAAATTTTGGGAGTGCATTAAGAATGAGTGCTTCAGTACGACAATGTTTTCAAAACGCCAAAAAAATAGTGGTGCTGACCATGACAAATGTGAATGAAATTTTTAGTAGCCAAATAAATTAAAATTTTTTATGAAAGTGTTAGCAAAAGAGTACACCAAAAGGAATACAAACTCAAGATCTTTGAAATAATTTTTTGCAGGACTAACGGTTTTGCAGATGTGGCATCCGTGGCGTAGTTGGTTACAGTGCGTGGCCGCTATGTCAACGAACTTGGAGACCCGGGTTCGAATCCCAGCATCGACAAAAAATTATTTGAATTTAAATGATTTGTCTGTACGGCCACCATCTCTCTGCAGACAATGGCAAACCTCAGAGAGTAATCAAAATGCCATGTAAAGCTTCTTAAGAACAAGAACATTGCGTTCATCGCCGTTCGGAGTCGGCGTTAAACATGTAGGTCCGGTTCTTGGTCAATTGTGTACAAACTTACTAACACGCACAACACAATTGATCATAAGAAGCTAGGTCAAAGTCCTTTCAAGGGCTGATATGACCCGTTATTTATTTTTTTTAACGGTTTTTCAGATATAGTTATTTGCCTATATGTCCTATTCACAATTTTTGATAATTTTTTTAATTTTCCACTGTGTATAACTTGTAAAAAAAAAAATTATAAAAAAAAATGCAATTATTTTTGTTTTTTAAAGTACTATCGACGTGCAAAATTTGAAAAAAATCGGCGTCATCAAAATCCATTTTTGGAGAAAAGCGTCCGATTTGACATGGAATCACCAATATATGTGTGTCTGGGAAAAATGCTTCTTAAACAATTCGAAGAAGCATTCAATTCTTAAATTTAATTCAAATTAAAAAGAGTACAATTTGTCTTTTTGTAAAAAGATAAAATTTTCTCAAATCAAAAAAGGGTGTCTTTGATAATTTACCCCTCCCCCCCAAGCTTTTTAACAGATCCGCCGCTGCTTCAACGTCGGCATGAAATTGTGTCTTACAATTTTGGTCGCACCAAAAGAAGTCATTTGAAATTCCGCATTCTATTCTTGAATGTGAGACAAAAAATGCTTAGACGTTTGCGACGTTCCAAAAATGAATGAATGAAGTGGATCGGGGGGAGATTCAAATGCTGGCAGTCTAACTTTGCCATTAGCACAACACATGCTAGGCGTTTCACCTTGAAATTCGGCTGCATCACAATGTGGACATCTCACCGTCATTCCACCAATATTGGCATGTTCATAATTTTCGCTATTGTAAGTGAAAGCAGCATATTCCATCTCTTGCACACCACGACGTGAAAGTGTATATAGGAAGAATTACGCGTACGTCGACCTATAGTTGATTGTCTTGTTGGTGGCATTTTTTACTAAATCAATGAAATTAATTCAATATGAATTAAGGATTGTTTATTTAACAATAATTTAATAAAGTATTGTTGTTGTGTGAGTGCTGTAATGCGTTGCATTCAATTAATTTTTCCCAAAAAATCATTAAAATAAAACAAATTTGTTTTGTTTATTTGAAACATATGTAAAAAAACATGGGCTTTATTAAATAAATGGTGTGTTTGAGTGATTAATTGAAATGATTCAATTTTCATACATAGCTTAAGATCATTAGAAATATTTATTTGGTTTCGCGTATTCATTTATTTATTTGTTGTAAAAGAATGAAAAAATAGTGTTTTCCAAAATTCAATGATGTTCCATTTTTTTTCCATAATTTCATCGTATTGGATCATCCATTATTGAAATAGGATGTAAAAAAGCACCGTACACAGCAACAACAATGTATACATTACGAACGATTTCGATATTGAGTACACGCTAAATGGATGATGCAATATGATGAAATTATGGAAAAAAATCACTTTTCACTAGGTTTTCTTGAATCCCAACACATTTATTGCACTGAACACACTTAAAATAACTTTTTAAATTATTAACACCTACCAATATTTATGAAACTGAAAAAAAAAAATAAAAAATCACTTGCAATAAAACTCCAATTGGAAAGCAGCGAATGTATGACCGGCCGTATCAGAATCCAAGAGTGTAAGAAAGTGATGGGCAAACATGTGCATTTTGGCAGGTTCATCTGTTTGACATGTGTATGCTGTCAATCAAATGAATGTGTGTATGTATGAGTTTGTGTATTCGTTTGGATCGATTTTTTTCGTTAGGTCAGACCGAAAATTAAATTTTTTTTTAAATGTTGAATATTTTCAGGAAAAAAATCTTAACTCGAGAATGGGTCGACCGATTTTGGATTTCAACTTACAATCGTCACTTCCCCCTGCACCTTCCCTAAAAATTTTATGGCAATCGGTCGAGCCGTTCTCGAGTTATGGAGAGACAATCAAAATGTACACTTCTTTTTTTAATATAGATTACATTTCTGCTATACGCATTTTTGGTTTTTTCTCATACGAACAAATTGACCCGCCCTAATGTACATACTTTAAAAAAATACTTGAAACATTTTGAATATTTACTATATTTACTTAACTGAATTTAATCTTAATAACGTAGACCTTAATTCACTCAGACTTAGTTAAATTAATTAAAATTTTCGACCTAATAATCAACACCGCCTTCAACAAATAAAAAATATCGAACCGAGGACGTTTCAAACTTGAGTAGGGGGATAGTTAATGGTTACAAGACATTATTAATATTAATCAACATTTTATTGTTTAATCTATTTACTTGTTTGAACTTGTTAATTATGAATTTGTTGAATTTGTTCAAAATCATGTTGTCTATTTTTTAATTATTTCAAAAATGAAAAATAAAAACTGGCAGAATGAAAATAGAATTGAAGTGAAATAGTCATTTTGTTGTTAAACAAAAAATTATTAATTTGTACAAACATTTATTGAAACACGCACAACACAATTTGATCATAAGAAGTTCGGTCAAAGTCCTTTAAGGGCTGAATGCCCAGTTCATTTTTTTATTATATTTTATGTATGAATTTATGTCAAGCGACAAAATAAACTACCGGCAGCAAAGGATTGATTCCTTAATCACCTCTAGCTAAACGTTTCTTTAATTTTGTACCAGGTTCACAGAATTAATAACTAGGTAAATGGAGCTCGATGGGAAGTTTATCGATTATTATATTCAGTAAACCTCTTCCAACCAAGATCGGTTGAGGCCTGATTGTCTTTTTATATATAATGGCCATTGTCAAGTCAGATCTGTCATTTAATACTTTATTAATATTACTATTACTATTTACTATACTATACTGCTACTATTATTAATTATTTACACTACTTACTACTAAAAAGTACTTACATTATACCAATTGAAATGTCAAACTACCTTAAAATGAATTATCGATTATTTTTTATTTGCTAAAGTTGGTACGAATGAAAAGTACCGTACGTTTAAGATTTTGATGTACACGGAAGAGGAAATAAAACTCGTTCATTTTGTTTGAAACCAGAAAACCATACGGTTGTGCTCAAGACTGCTTCTCAATAATCAAGAACTTAAATTAATAAAATAGCTATAATAGCTACATTGCATCAGTAAAAAAATCTTACAGATCGTTCATGGCGCCCGAGCAGGGACTTGATTTTAATAAATTGTAAAATTGAAATATTCAGTCTTGAGCCGCCGTTTTAAATATAATTAAAGTTTTTCTTTTTTGTGTGTTGTTACATTCGCGTTTTAAATCGAGTGTGTAACACGGTATATATAAGTAACGCGCAAGGTTGCCAGTTAAAATTCGGAAAAATTTCCACGGAAATTACCTTTTTCCCACAGAAGCATAAATTAAATACCACCAAAATTACCACCACGATTAAAAAATACCACAAAAAATCCCACGATCATTAAAAATTACCACAAAAATACCACGCTTTTTAAAAATACCACCAAAAATCCCATAAGCATTTAAAAATACCGAAAAAAATCCCACACGCATTTAAAAATACCACAATCAATCCCATAAATATATAAATAAAAAATCTATAAAAACCACAAATTTTTGCATTAAGGTATAATATACGTGTAGCAACCAAAAACAGGAGCTGTTTTCAAAAAATTTTTTTAGATGCAAGAAGTTATTATTTTTTTTTGTAAATTTATACAGGTTATTGTACATAAAAAATACTTTATAAAATATTTTTTTATTTTAAATACAGTTCTGGCTTTTATATAGAGGGCGCTGAAAATGGCATTGAAAAAAAGACATTTAAAACGGTTCGATGGATATGGCCTTTCCCATGTATGGGAAACAAAAAACTCAAATGACATTTTAAAGCATAGACATATTAAGCATTCCCCCTACGCAAGACCCCCGGGGTTTTTTTTTAATTATGGCGGAAGTTGAAGTAAAAAGTTCGAAAAATAGATACATTTTCGCGCGCTTTTTTGTTTGTATAAAAAACAAAAATAGATACTTGAATTTAGGGGGATGCTTAAAGGACAAAATAACGAACAAAATGCAAAAAAGTCTTTGAAATTTAACCAATAGATTTCAAATTATCTATCGAACCGTTTTAAAAAAACTAGTTTCAAGGAAATCGCGTTTAAAGTTTTTTATTTGTTGTATGGAGCTTAGACATAGGTTAACGAAAACCGTTATAACTTCTGTTTTTTCTTAAATATCGATTTAAAAATGTGTATGTATATTCTTAAAACTATAAAGAACACATTAAACAATTTTTTTTTCGAAAAATTTACACGTATATTATTACCTTAAAATATGTACAAATAAATGGAACACGGCTTTAATTAAAAATTTTGCATTTATTGTCTTTTTTCAAAAATATAACAGAAAATAAAAAATAAATAAAATGTACAAATTCTTGTACAGAACTTTTACATTATGTTCATTGTAATACATATCACTTTTTTAGTCTTATTTATATGAGATGGTGAATATCATTTGTTTGCTACCACAAAATAATTTCTTAAGCGAAATAGGTATACACAAAAAGTCAAAATAATAAAAAAATAACAAAATAAGAGAACTATGTACGTATATATTAACATATTCCTTAGAATGGTAAAAAGTGGAAAAGATGTGCATATTTTTAAGGAAAACATATCGCACACCGTTTTTAAAAGTGACAACTCAAAATTTTGAAATTTTCAGGAGAGTCAAAAAACCATTTCGTTTTCAAGCAACTTCATACAAAAAAACGATACAAAATTATTTTTTAAAAATTAATGCGCAATCATATTATATCAAAATTATGACAGTCGATGGAGATGTGCATAAAATAAATAAATAACTGGCCATTTCAGCCCTTGAAAGGACTTTGACCTAGCTTCTTATGATCAATTGTGTTGTGCGTGTTATTAAGTTTGTACATAATTGACCGAGAACCGGACCTACATGCTTAACGCCGACTCCGAACGGCGATGAACGGAATGTTCTCGTTCTCAAGAAGCTTACTCTCTGAGGTTTGCCATTGTATGCAGAGAGGTGGCGGCCGTACAGAAAAATTATTTTAATTCAAATAATTTTCTGTCGCTGCTGGGGTTCGAACCTGGGTCTCCAAAGTTCGTCGACATAGCGGCCACGCACTTTAACCAACTACGCCACGGACGCCACACAAGATGGAGATGTGCATTACGAATATTAAGCAGTGAAACTTGAAAAATTTCGATTGGACCTTCTTTTAATACCACCGTTTCTGAGGCTACAAAACCAATGCGCGCATATTCTACTGCCCTGTAATCTTTGGGCCAGTCGAGTACATCTTGCGTTGCCGTTTCAGTGGCAGACCACCTGTCCCGTAAGCCTGTTGAAAAGCTTGTGCTTTCAACTTCTTCAGCTTTGTTGCGTCCCAAACCTATCTTGAGTTTGCTTTCCATTCTTGTCGCAGATTTTTCAGCAGATTATTGCGCATATTTTGCACCTGAAAGACAAAGATGTTTTTTCACACGCAGTGGCGCACATCTTCGATAATTTGTTGCTTCCAGGCCAGTACCATGCGATCGGTTCTAGTCAACGAAATCTTCTTACATTTTTTGTGTATTAAAGCAATGAAGAAAACGAAATAAATAAAAATCATTCAAGTTTATCACTCGAATGGCGAACAGCTTATTGAATTTAATAACGAGTGCTGTCAAAACAAACGAGTAAAATGTATTGACCTCTTTTACATTGATCAAAACCATGATAAGGTAGGGCCGAGTCGCTCAGTGCCCTCACGCGTCAACGAAGAAAGGATAATAAAAAGGTTGGCTAATTGACGATCGCGAAGTTCGTAGAAACCTCAAATGAAATAAAAATATTATGTTTTCCAGTTGAAAATAGTGTGGACACGTGTGTTAAGTTTGTGTTAATTTGAGAGAAAATATTGTAAAAACGTTGTAAATAAATCAATGAAATGCCGAGGAAGTATTTAATTTGCTGAAAAGCTTGTAAAAAATTTAACCTAAAATCAACTGCGAAAAATTAACATAAAGAAACTCGAGATGAACAGCTGATTTTGACAACTAGCCCGCTTTTCTATGCCTTTTACTCCATTCTTCTCCGAGTCGGCCCTATCTTATAATTTTACCATGATCAAGACTTTAAATCAACTTTTTTTGACGTTCGTTTTTAGACTTGACGAAACCTTTTACAGTCAAGAATTGAATTCTGGCGCAAAAGAGATACATAATATTTATTGCTTTAATATATTTGCTCTGCTCATACACATGCACTATGTTCGCAGCCTTGCACCAAGCGCACGCAAGCAAACGAAAAATAATGTGAAGCTCTTTGTCAAAACAGCGAAAAGAACAAAAGGAATACAAAAAATTGACAAAAAAATTGACAAAAAATTTACTGTACATCGCAAGTGTTCTCTTACCCTTTCGTCGCTTCCGATGTGCGGCAAATTGCCTACAAACTCACAGACTTGAATTCAAGTCTTGACCAATGTAAGTCCCGGTTTCCACTCGTCAAGTCTTAATGTTCAATTTTTTGACATTCTCTTTTAAACTTGACGATTCAGTTTCCACACATCAAGAGTTGACGATGTGTATCATATACTGCCGTTTCATTTCATCTTATAGAAATGAAATGAAATGACGCCAATGATGCGTAAAATGAATAGAAAAAGTAGCGGGACAACGAACGAACACAAAATGAATTGCCCAAGAATTGACGGTACGGTCAATTTCTTTCTTTCCCTTAGTTACAATTCCCGCACCACCGAACTCAAGACTTCACCGCCAAGACTTAAGTGGAAACCGGGACTAAAAGGGGTCATACGAACTTCGAAAAAGGGTCGCAAACTGCTAAATTTAAATGCGTAACATACGACATAAAATCGTTGTGTAAACAGAGCGTATAATGGCAATGATTTCATATGAAGTTTTTGCTTAATAAACGGAAAAAAATCATTTGAAGAAAAAAATTCCCAAATCCCACGGCAATTAAAAACTACCACACTGAATTCCCACGCTTATTAAAAAATACCATAGGAATTCCCACACTAATTAAAAAATACCATGGGAATTCCCAAAAAAAAAATTCCCAAGGACAATTAAAAATTACCACAAATGGGATTTTTCCCACATAACTGGCAACCTTGGTACCTAGCGAAGAGAAACATTTATTTATGTTTAATATCAGTATTGTTCGGTTTATTTGTCAATTAATAGTAATTACAAACTGTTAACATTTGTGCAACATTGAATAGTAATAGTGTTTTTAATACTATTAATAGTAATAGTAATACGGCATAATAGTATTTTTAAACACTTAGAGATAAAAATTGCTGATGCTTTTCTTGTCGCACAAATTAACAGATTTATATTTATTTATAACAAAACAGACAACACAAAACAGAATTTGATTGCATATCTGCTTGCCTGCGCACACGAAGTGTTGTTGTTGCGGCGCACATACTTCTCTGGCCGAATAAATGATCGAACATTTGTTCGCGCATTTAATACGTATGCGGATACGTTCTCATTAAAAAATTTTTTACCGCATTAACATATTTCACGTTTTTAATCACATTAATTTCTTTAGTAATTATCAAATAGAAATTTAGTGCACAATCAATCATACAGCTTACAATTTTGTCCGTCGATTTATATACATTGTTCGAACAGCTGCCGAGTATTTCGAGTTGCCAACTTCACAATTGGAGTATTGCACTCGGCAAGTGATTACATAGCAATCGATTACAATTATTTTAATAAAAAGAGACTTGATAAACTTCCTTTTGAAATTCTTTCAGTTTTTGTATAATTTAATGGAAATATCGCGATATTGCGATTGAAGTTTTCAATCATTGGTTTGACGAAAACAAGTTTCGTGAATCAACAATAACATAGTGAAGTAACTAATACTTCCAAAATAGATAAAAGGCTTTTCAACAAGATTTAAGTCAACAACAAATAATAAATTTGGTCGTTGTTTATTGCAAATAGCGTAAGTGTTGCACAACATATCGATAACTGAAAAGTCAAATCGAAGATGTCAACGACAAAAAGTATTTGAGTCAGAATTCATTGAAAATTCGTTCGAGTTGAAATACTTCTCAAAATGTGTCCAAAGAAACGCCAATCTTCACCATCCGTCAAAAGGTTAAGTCTCGAATCTCTAAAACAACAAAAAGAAACAATAATATTAAATATTTTGCGCATCAAAAAATCAGTGCAAGAGAAAACAATTTCTTTCAATCCAGTTGAAATTGAATGTAGACTGGACATTCTCAATTCTTATATTGAAATGGCGATGACTTTGCAAAGTCAAATTGACCCTGCAAGACATGGGTAACTGAAACTCCAACACTTAAACGAATTTTTGTTCACTACTAATACATATGCACAATTTGTACTTTCTTAAAAATTAATATTTTCGTTAAGTAACCTATGATTTTCTCAATAATGGAAACGAAATTTTTCGATTCGAAATTCTGTCCGCGTTTAATAATGTTATCTCATTCTGGTGCTTGCAAATATGTATAAAAAGTGTGAGTGAATAAGCATAACTTTTGGAACAAATGTGGCCGATACTGGTTTATAGGCATAGAGTTCATTGAGCCAACGCAATTTTGAAATCGTGATTGAAAATCAAAAATCAAAGAAAATTAAACAAATAAAGGTTTGAAACCATATAATGAATAAAAAAACAATAAATAATTTAATCAGCCTTGACAAAAAAAATTTCGAATCAAGTGCTAAAAAATACATAAAAATTGATAAATTTGCAAAAACTGAATGCGTTACTGAAGTGTGTGTCCAGAAGGAAGTGAGGGGCGATGACTATGAGGAGGATAGCCAGGTACCTTCGATAGGGAGTGCAATTAGCCATGAACACGGTGTAGCTGACAGCGCTGTGAATGATGAGGAAGGTAGGAGTAGGAAGCCAGCCAATAAGGAAAAGTCGGGTGCAATTAAGTCATGGGCATTGAGGAACAACGTTTCCCACAATACGGTTAGTGATATTTTAGAGACTTTGAGAAGTTGTGGCGTAGATGGTTTGCCATTGTCTTCTAAAACACTTTTCCAAACAAGCAGAAAGATAGTAGAAATCCAATCTATTCCATGTGGTGAGTTTTTGTATCTTGGTATACAAACATATTTTCAATCGGATGCATTTGACTTTTTAGAAAAAAACAATAAAGTTATTATCGATGTAGGAGTTGACGGCCTGAACCTTTTCAAAAGCTCCAATCGAGTGTTTTGGCCAATAATTGGGGCAATCGTAGGTTTCCCTAAAGAAAAATTGTTCACTATTGCTTGTTTTTCTGGAACAGCAAAGCCATGGAACATTAACGACTTTATGAAAGACTTTTGTGAGGAAGTAAAATTGTTAAAAGAAAATGGACTTAAAGTTGGTTTACAACAGATTCGTAAAGAATTTGATGTTCGCCTTTTCACCTGCGACTCACCAGCTCGAGCGTTTGTTACTGGTGTGAAATCTCACAATGGGAAAAACGGTTGCCCCAAATGTTGCCAAGTTGGAAAATATATGGAAAGAAGGGTATGTTTTTCTAAAAGTCCAAGTGCCTTAAGAACAAATGCTTCGTTTAAAAGTAGGGATGATCTTGCTCATCATAGTTTGCCCTTTAAGCAGCAAGAAAATATTTTAGAATCTGCAAATTTTGGAATGGTTTCGCAATTTCCTCTTGACCCTATGCACCTAGTCGACTTAGGCGTGACTAAAAAGTTACTCCAGTTGTTGATGAAAAACGGAAATGTCAGTACAATGAATAAAAGATTACGATATCTCTCTAATTTTGTCCCGTCTGAGTTTGGGCGTGTATGCCGGACATTTGATGAACTCAAAAACTGGAAATCAACCGAGTACAGGCAGTTTTTATTGTACTTAGGTGTTTTCGTTTTGAAAGACTGCATTACTGACGATTTTTATCATCTTTTTCTTTTACTGCATTCCAGCATAAGGCTCTTATCCTGTGAAAGGTCATATAGTACGGAGTCCAGTGTCGCCCAACAAATGTTGCAAGATTTTGTTGAGTTATTTGGTAACAGTTTTGGTGATCACTTGATAAGTTTTAACATCCATGGTTTAATACATTTGACCGGCTGTGCTCAACAGTTTGGGCCATTGGATAAGTTTTCGGCGTATAAATTCGAAAATTATATGCAATTTTTAAAGAACCTTATCAAAAAACCCAACAAAATCTTGCAACAATTGCAATTAAGACTACGAGAAAGAAATAATTCGGATGTAAGTGATTTCAGAATTTCTAAAGAAGGCGCATTTAGCATTGACCCAAAAAAAGAAAAAGATGCATATTGTTTTAGTCAAAGTATAGGGCCAGTAAAAGTAATACGAACCAAAACAGAAAATGGTCTGAAGAGTTTCATTGTATGTAGCATTCAAAATGTAGAAAATTATTTTGATGAACCCTTGGAATCTAATACTGGGCTAGGTATCATATTAGGGAGCCATATAAATGCAGATGTACATGAAGTTAGGGAAAAAGATATTCAATACAAGTATTTTTGCATTCCGCATGAAAAAAAATATATTTTAATACCTTTATTACATCATATTTTTCATGAGTTTTCAAATTAAGTAGCAAAAAGCATTCAGTTTTTTTATATTTAAATTATAACTTTAATTATTTAAATTTAAATTCGGCACAACATGTAAACCTTAAAAAATACATTTAAATTATAACCTAATATATACCATATATATTATGCATTGTAAAATACATATCGATCATTAAGCCTACAAAATAAACAAATTAAAAATAAAAAGCGTAAAAACAAACAAATAAACTAGATATGGATTCAAGTGATGATAGCGATATGATTTTAGAAGGTTTTGAAGAGTCAACCTTTTCTCTGAAATCATCTTCCACTCCAACTGGTAATTAAACATTTTTACTGCAAAAATATCGCTTAATTTATAATTTAAATTATTTTTTTAGATCAGAAATGTCCTCAAAAACCACCGAAAAAAAGAAAATATGTTTCAATGATGAAATATAATGAAAGAACTAATTGCGATAACGAACCAATCATAATCAATAACAGAAAAACAAAATCAAATTCAATTAAGAATGGAGGGCATAGAAAAGGTCGTAAATGAAAATGTAAGAAATCGTTTTTTAATAATTTATAGTCTGCACCAAAAAATATATACATTTTTCTTTTACATGTTCTATTTACATATTTCAGATGATTCACAAGAGTGAAATAATGGCACTAAACCATTCCGTTCGAGAAACAAAAATTCTCACTAAAAAAATATTGAACTCTGTTTGTCGCATAACCGGTGAAGTGCATGACGAACTGCAAGTAGAGATCGCAAGCACTCTTCCTTTGAGGTCTATAGATGCTGCATTTGATGTTGAAACAAAGCTTGCGAGCAAGGAGTATGCTGAAGCAATGGTATAAAATTAATACATATAAGTGTTTCAACTGATTTAAGTAGATTTGTACGAAATTTGTATTTTTTCATTATTTTTTTTACTAAGAAAAAATACCAAATACGCCATGTATTCAGCATAGTCAAACTAGTAAGTGTACTTAATAATTGGTGTAATTTTTTGCAGACGATATATCTACACAAACTTAAAGGAGCCAATGGAGAAATAGACGGTGTCTTGCGACGAGTAATTGCAGACGATTTGCTAAGCAAATTTAATTGGGAAGGCCGATGGGAGAAAAGGGCCCTTAAAAAACTTGCTTTGATAAACGTAATTTTATTTGGTATGGCCTTGTCAATTTATAATTTCTATAACATTAATTATATTTGTGTATTTTTTGCAGATGTTTTCAAAATGGAGGGGAGACAACAATTTGAAAAGGATATCCGCAAATCCATTGACTTAGCTCACAATAGATATAAGCAGAAATTATATAAATTAAAAACGACCGGCAATTAAACTTAATTTTTATTATTTTTATTAATTTAAATTTGCATCATTTCATTACAATTTTTTATTAAAAATTTCAAATTTCAATTATTCATGTGAAATTTTTATTATTAAAAAATTAATGAATTTATTTAATTTTTCTTTTTTAATCATAATCATTATTTTATCATAAATAAAAAAATATGAATTAACATGTGTGACAGTCATTTTTTATTTAGAACGGTTTTAGCTATTTATACTAATAAACTAGTCACCTTTTTGTTACCTATAACTGGTATCAGTTACTAATTCTATTCTGTTAATTAATTGGTAATTTTTATGGTAGTTAAAATTGGTTTGATATTCGGATAATTTACTAGTTATATCCATTATAGTAGTAACTAGTTAATTTATCAAATAGTATTTGGGAATTACCTGGTTATTTTCATGGTAGAAATGGTAGAATGCTTGGGAATGGAATATGGTGCGAGGGAGATGTCTATATAATTATTATATGTAAAAAAAGCATAAGCGAGAATGGGATATAGAATCACATGTATGGAAGAATTTCGGTTACTTTTGTCCCGATGTTCTGTATAAGATGATGGGAAAATCGTAAATTTCTAACGGAAACTTTTTATATCGCTCCCAATTAAATAATAGTTGTTTTAACCAGTATCTGTCTTGCAGGGGAGGCTATCGATCTTACTGACTGTGGCCGAGTTGAGCTTGAAGAATCATTCGTCACTACTAAATCTTTGCTATTATGGATCATAAATAGAAATAAAAATCAAAGACCCAGTATACCTGAGAATTCTTTTGGGTTTCCGATGCACCAATCAAGACTTCCTAATATAAGACTTCTTAAATTCAGTGGAAAGTACTCGGAATATAAGAATTTCATAAGTTTATTTGAAAATTTAGTGGTTAATGATTCCACACTTACTGAAATTGAAAAATTCAACCATCTGATATCATGTTTATCAGATGAGGCTCTTGGTACTGTGCGAGCTTATCAAATTTCAGAAAGCAATTATCAATTTTTTGCAATTAATACTTTTTGATAATATATCAAAACTTTTTGATCTCCCAGAAATTCCAAAGCCTTCCGCTTCTGCATTGCGAAACGTGATCGAACTCAAAGCAAAGCTACCAGCAAGATAACCGGTGCGTGTTCTGTAATTCAAGTGAACACTCAATTCATTCATTTTCCTCATTTGTGGGTAAGTCTGTGACTGAAAGATTTGAATTCGCAAAGGGAGTTCCCATTTGCATAAATTGTCTAAAAAAAGGTCACACGGTTACAAAATGCAGATCTTCTCTTTGTTGAGTATGCAATCGAGCTCATCACTCACTTTTGCATAAATATTCACCAAACCTTCCAGAAACAAGTTCGAATCCAAATCCTGATCAGCTGTTTATTTCTCGGGCATTTGTGAATCATTCTTCACTTAATGATGAACAGATGATTCTGGCAACAGCAGTCGTAAAGATCAGAGGTCAAAATGGTGACTATCACTTAGCTTAGAACATTATTGGATTCAGGGTCTCAAATTAATTTTGTAACAGAAGAACTTGCTCAAAGATTAAAAATAAAAAGAGAAGAGAGGAATGTTAGCTTAATTGGTATTGGAAAATCTAATTCTACAGTCAAGCACAAACTTCATGCTTCTGTGAGATCGCGCGTTAACTCTTATGAGTTTTCGACTGATTTTTGGGTATTACGTTCAATATCCACATATCAGCCAGACCATGATATTTCTACAACTTGCTGACCCATACTTTTATAAACCACAGAAAATCGATCTCCTGCTAGGCGCGGAAACATTTTTTGAATTGCTTTCTGTTGGACAAATTAAACAAAGTCCAAATTTTCCTTCATTGCAAAAAACCGTATTGGGTTGGATCGTATCAGGAAAATATAAATCTACAGAGAAACAAGTGGCGTCCGTGGCGTAGTGGGTTAAAGTGCGTGGCCGCTATGTCAAAGAACCTGGAGACCCAGGTTCGAATCCCAGCAGCGACAGAAAATTATTTGAATTAAAATAATTTTTCTGTACGGCCGCCACCTCTCTGCAGACAATGGCAAACCTCAGAGAGTAATAAAAATGCCATGTAAAGCTTCTTGCGAATAAGAACATTCCGTTCATCGCCGTTCGGAGTCGGCGTTAAGCCTGTAGGTCCATTTTTCGGTCAATTGTGTACAAACTTAATAACACGCACAACACAATTGATCATAAGAAGCTAGGTCAAAGTCCTTTCAAGGGCTGAAATGGCCAGATATTTATTTATTTTTTACAGAGAAACAAGAAACATATTTATGCAAAAGTGCAAGTATTGTCGAAGATAACGACTCAATTGAATCTATTATAAGAAAGTTCTGGGAACTAGAAGAAATTCCCAAGGAGTATCTAAAACCAAAATATATAGAAGAGCAACAACTATGAGAAAAAAAGCTAAAGCCTGTGTTAGATAACACGGGCGCATAGGTCAGACGTAGAATACGTTAGTCATTAACAGCCTTATTCAATAGATTTCCTTAAACAACCTTTAAACGCTTGTTTAGTTACGCGCTGTTTAAGGCTTTACGCAGCTTCTATGCAACCTTGCTAACATTGTTATTCATAAACATTTTTTCATTTTCTGCTTATGATTGTAAGGTTTGTGTCTGAACTATAGAAAATCTCTACAAAAATTAAGAATTCCTATGGATTTATAATGGCCGCCGCATAAAATAATGCTGCAAAGGGCGCATATGGAGCATGTCTTTGATATTAAAAGAAAAGACAAACAAAAATCATGGTTGTATTTACGTAACCTTTAAACGCCAATTTCGGCGTTTAAGTTACGCAGCTCTTAAACAACTACGAAGAATGTTTATGAATAACGTTTTCTTGTTTAAAGCCCGTTTAAAGTTACGCTGCCTCGTAAATGTGTTTATGAATAAGGCTGTAAGACATTGAGGATGTCTTAAAGACGTGGCCAACTGGGTAAGCACAATTTTGTTTCTCTGCTTCGCTTATCAATGTTGTGTATGTACACATCGTTCGCTACTTCGTCATTATACTTCTTCTCTTTCTCACACTGGTTCTGTGATGAACACACAGATAATCGTACTGCTCTTACACATGATGTTATAATACATAAAATACAAAGAATATGAAAATTAATATAAAATTTGAAGGAGTTAAATTTTGATTTACTTATAGAATCAAAAAAATTATATGTAGCAATATGATTATTTAAATACAAATCAAAACAAGACATTAAATATGTTACGACCATACTTGAATTTTCTTCAATGCATGCATAAAGTATTAAAAACTTATAATGAAAGTGACCAACATTTTCTCAAAATTTTGTGCTCCAGATCAACACCCCCGTATAACGTATTCTACGTTAAAATATTTCATGGACACCGTGCAGCGCTTGCCAAATGGTCGCCTTCGAGTATCACTTCCATTTAAATCTGACCCTAGGTCACTTGTTTGTCGTATGAGACTGCCGAATTAAATACTGTAACCTATGGCACGGCTCCAGCCCCCTTTTTGGCAACAAGATGCTTAAAATACTTAAGCGAGGTATTTGAAAATTCTGATAAGCTAAGATCTAGTATCATTCAAAGCGATTTCTACGTAGATGATTTACTCACTGGAGCTGATGATTTTGAAGGGCTGGAAGTAATACGCGAACAAGTCACATACATTTTGGCATCAGCTGGATTCAAGCTAGCCAAGTGGTTTTCGAACCATATATCTTATAAAGAAAATAATATACTAGATAAATCGCTTCATTTTAATGATAGCGACTCCACAAAAGCGTTAGGAATACATTGGTTTCCAAGTAATGACATGTTTAAGTTTAATTTAGAGCAAAATTTGCATTACCTTAGAGCAACGAAAAGAAACATTTTATCAGTCTCAGGCTGTTCGATCCTCTCGGATTATTATGCCCACTGGTGACTAAAGCGAAAATGTTGCTTCAAGAGCTTTGGCTTCATAATCTTGACTGGGATGAGTCAATTCCCACACGTTTAGATACTTGTTGGCAAAATTTTAAAAAGAATCTCACACAGTTAGATGCTATCAGTAATCCACGGTATGTTAATACGCATCCACATTCGTCGTGTGAAATTCACGGTTTCGCTGACGCTTCAATAAGAGCGTACGGCTGCTGCATTTATGTTGTGAGCCATGAGAGTGATGGTATTTATTCGCAGCTTTTAACTGCCAAATCCAAAGTCGCTCCGTTCAAAACGAAGTCATTACCAAGACTTGAACTATGTGCAGCACATCTTCTGGCTTCTCTCTGGAATCGAGTCCGCCAAATGCTCAATTGTAAAGTCGAAAATGCATATTTTTGGACAGATTCTGAAATAACACTGCATTGGATCAGAACGCATCCATCTACTCTCACTACCTTTGTTGCGAACAGAGTTGCAGAAGTTCAGGAATGGTCTCAGAACGTTTCATGGCGGCATGTCCCATCAAAACAAAATCCTGCGGACATAGTTTCCAGAGATTGCAATACTGACGAGCTGAAGAGCTCGATTTGGTTTAAGGGTCCTGAATTTTTGCAAAAGGAATTTGTACATTGGAACCACCATTTGGAGCTGTCACCAGAACAAGAATCGCTAGAAAAACGAAAATCCAATGTGATCCTCATTGCACTTGAAGAAAATTGGAATGAGATTCTAAATTTAATTGCCAAAATTTCATCACATGAAAAATTACTCAGAATTTTCGTTTACATGTTTCGTTTTCTGAAAGGACATAACAAAAATAAGGAATCATATGCTTCTTCTATTCCGACTGCAAAGGAGCTAAGGTGGGCATTCCTGAAAATTATCGAAATTGTTCAGAGACATGAATTCGCAGACGAAATTCATAAATTAAAAAAGTCCCTAACTCTAGCCCCGGCGATTCAAAAATTAAATGCATTCATACACGAGTTTAAAGACGAGAATCTATCTTTTACATTAATTCTTGTTGGCGGCGGCTTTTAAATGCGCCTATTCCATGTGATGCTTAATGTCCTTTACTTATGCCAAAGAATTCACCATTTATAATAGCATATCAACGGTATCTGCGCTTAAAAATCACCATGCTGGACCTAAGGCTTTGGTAGGGCTTGTTCGCAAACAAATCTGGCTAATTAACGCGAGAGAAGCCTGCACCAGAACTGTACGAACATGCATACACAGTTTTCATTATAAGCCAAAATTACTTACACAAATTATGGGGAATTTGCCCTCTGAACGATTAAAGGCGCAACGCCCATTTCTTATATCTGGGGTAGATTTCTGTGGTCCTATATATACTTCGTTAAAGATTCGTGGTAGACCACCGATTAAAATGTATATTGCTGTATTCGTTTGTTTCACGTCAAAAGCCCTACATCTAGAATTAAAATAAAAAATAAATAAATAAATAACTGGCCATTTCAGCCCTTGAAAGGACTTTGACCTAGCTTCTTATGATCAATTGTGTTGTGCGTGTTATTAAGTTTGTACACAATTGACCGAGAACCGGACCTACATGCTTAACGCCGACTCCGAACGGCGATGAACGGAAAGTTCTCGTTCTCAAGAAGCTTTACATGGCATTTTGATTACTCTCTGAGGTTTGCCATTGTCTGCAGAGAGGTGGCGGCCGTACAGAAAAATTATTTTAATTCAAATAATTTTCTGTCGCTGCTGGGATTCGAACCTGGGTTTCCAAAGTTCTTTGACATAGCGGCCACGCACTTTAACCAACTACGCCACGGACGCCACATCTAGAATTAGTGAGCGATTTAACTTCTTATGCTTTTATCTTTTCTCTTAAAAGGTTTGTCGGAAGACGCGGACTCGCAACAAAAATATATTGCGACAACGCAACCAACTTCGTAGGAGCAGCCAGGAAACTTCGGGACCTTCAAGAGGCATTCGAGGCACATCGAGAGAAGCTAACATCGTACGCTGCAGGCGAGGGGATCGGGTTTGCCTTCATACCACCCAGAGCGCCTCACTTTGGAGGTCTTTGGGAGGCGGCTGTGTAGTCTACCAAACACCACATCGAGCGCACGATCGGCAACGTGCTCTTAACGGTCGAAGAGCTGTCAACAATCCTGGTCGAAGTCGAGGCCATGATGAACTCACGGCCTCTTGCGCCTTTAAGCACCGATCCCAACGACGGCGAAGCGCTCACTTCAGCACACCTGCTAATATTTATTTATTTATTTATTACGTCTACTGGGCTTGGCCCTCACAGACATTACTTATGATACAATATACAATATACAACACTAAAAATATATGATAACAGGATATTATGTATAACATTTAACAAGTTCAACTTAAGAATTAAGAAAATTGAGTTTAATCGAGTTAAATTGAGTATACATATTTAAAGACATCACGTTTAAAAGCATCTCTATGTGAACAGAAATCTAAATTATTACAAGCTAGATTGCAAAAGTAAAGACATTTGGATATAGGCTCATTGAAACCGTAATTAGTTCGGTGAAAATTAATGAAAAATAGACTTCTTTCTCGGAGCAATCTTGAAGGGGCGTAAAATGGGATAAGCGACAACAATTCGGCACAGTCAATTTTGCTATCCAGAATATCCTTGACGAATAGGATACTTTGAGCTTGCCTTCTCAGTTGCAAACTGTCTAGATTTAAGATTTTACAACGCATAGTGTATTCAGGCATATTTTCCCAAGAGAACGATCGACGGAGAGCAAATTTTGTAAATTGTTTTTGAATTCTTTCAATGCGGTTGATATGGTTATCGTAAATAGGATTCCATACAAGACTTACATATTCCAAATGGGATCTCACAATGCTTTGAAAGAGCGTTTTTAATGTTAAAGGGTCTTTAAACTCCCTCGAAGTACGCTTTAAGAACCCAAATTGAGAATTTGCTTTAGAAATAATATATTCTCTATGATAGTTGAAAGTTAGCTTTGAATCAAAATAAATACCTAGATCTCTAATAACATCGACACGATCAAAGATACAATTGTTTCCGTTACAATAATCATTAATTATAGTGTTCTCGCTACGCGAGCATGTAAAAATTTTGCATTTAGAAAAATTGAGGCTCATCCCATTTAAATTGCACCATTGCAAAAGAGAATATATATCATTTTGGAAATTAGCGCAATCAGATACATTATTAATGGTTTTGAACATTTTTAAGTCATCCGCATACAATAAGGTTTTGCATGAGTGAAGGTTATCGTTTATATCGTTAATGTGGATCAAAAATAGCAGAGGTCCAAGGTGGCTTCCTTGTGGAACCCCGGACGCTGCAAAAATAGTTTTCGAATAACAATTATTGATTTTGACTTTGAGCAATCTATTGCGTAAGTATGAATCCAACCATTTTAGAAAATCAGAATGGCAACCAAGTTTTCCAAGCTTATACAAGATCAGATTGTGAGGCTCTTGGTACTGTGCGAGCTTATCAAATTTCAGAAAGCAATTATCAATTTTTTGCAATTAATACTTTTTGATAATATATCAAAACTTTTTGATCTCCCAGAAATTCCAAAGCCTTCCGCTTCTGCATTGCGAAACGTGATCGAACTCAAAGCAAAGCTACCAGCAAGATAACCGGTGCGTGTTCTGTAATTCAAGTGCACACTCAATTCATTCATTTTCCTCATTTGTGGGTAAGTCTGTGACTGAAAGATTTGAATTCGCAAAGGGAGTTCCCATTTGCATAAATTGTCTAAAAAAAGGTCACACGGTTACAAAATGCAGATCTTCTCTTTGTTGAGTATGCAATCGAGCTCATCACTCACTTTTGCATAAATATTCACCAAACCTTCCAGAAACAAGTTCGAATCCAAATCCTGATCAGCTGTTTATTTCTCGGGCATTTGTGAATCATTCTTCACTTAATGATGAACAGATGATTCTGGCAACAGCAGTCGTAAAGATCAGAGGTCAAAATGGTGACTATCACTTAGCTTAGAACATTATTGGATTCAGGGTCTCAAATTAATTTTGTAACAGAAGAACTTGCTCAAAGATTAAAAATAAAAAGAGAAGAGAGGAATGTTAGCTTAATTGGTATTGGAAAATCTAATTCTACAGTCAAGCACAAACTTCATGCTTCTGTGAGATCGCGCGTTAACTCTTATGAGTTTTCGACTGATTTTTGGGTATTACGTTCAATATCCACATATCAGCCAGACCATGATATTTCTACAACTTGCTGACCCATACTTTTATAAACCACAGAAAATCGATCTCCTGCTAGGCGCGGAAACATTTTTTGAATTGCTTTCTGTTGGACAAATTAAACAAAGTCCAAATTTTCCTTCATTGCAAAAAACCGTATTGGGTTGGATCGTATCAGGAAAATATAAATCTACAGAGAAACAAGTGGCGTCCGTGGCGTAGTGGGTTAAAGTGCGTGGCCGCTATGTCAAAGAACCTGGAGACCCAGGTTCGAATCCCAGCAGCGACAGAAAATTATTTGAATTAAAATAATTTTTCTGTACGGCCGCCACCTCTCTGCAGACAATGGCAAACCTCAGAGAGTAATAAAAATGCCATGTAAAGCTTCTTGCGAATAAGAACATTCCGTTCATCGCCGTTCGGAGTCGGCGTTAAGCCTGTAGGTCCATTTTTCGGTCAATTGTGTACAAACTTAATAACACGCACAACACAATTGATCATAAGAAGCTAGGTCAAAGCCCTTTCAAGGGCTGAAATGGCCAGATATTTATTTATTTTTTACAGAGAAACAAGAAACATATTTATGCAAAAGTGCAAGTATTGTCGAAGATAACGACTCAATTGAATCTATTATAAGAAAGTTCTGGGAACTAGAAGAAATTCCCAAGGAGTATCTAAAACCAAAATATATAGAAGAGCAACAACTATGAGAAAAAAAGCTAAAGCCTGTGTTAGATAACACGGGCGCATAGGTCAGACGTAGAATACGTTAGTCATTAACAGCCTTATTCAATAGATTTCCTTAAACAACCTTTAAACGCTTGTTTAGTTACGCGCTGTTTAAGGCTTTACGCAGCTTCTATGCAACCTTGCTAACATTGTTATTCATAAACATTTTTTCATTTTCTGCTTATGATTGTAAGGTTTGTGTCTGAACTATAGAAAATCTCTACAAAAATTAAGAATTCCTATGGATTTATAATGGCCGCCGCATAAAATAATGCTGCAAAGGGCGCATATGGAGCATGTCTTTGATATTAAAAGAAAAGACAAACAAAAATCATGGTTGTATTTACGTAACCTTTAAACGCCAATTTCGGCGTTTAAGTTACGCAGCTCTTAAACAACTACGAAGAATGTTTATGAATAACGTTTTCTTGTTTAAAGCCCGTTTAAAGTTACGCTGCCTCGTAAATGTGTTTATGAATAAGGCTGTAAGACATTGAGGATGTCTTAAAGACGTGGCCAACTGGGTAAGCACAATTTTGTTTCTCTGCTTCGCTTATCAATGTTGTGTATGTACACATCGTTCGCTACTTCGTCATTATACTTCTTCTCTTTCTCACACTGGTTCTGTGATGAACACACAGATAATCGTACTGCTCTTACACATGATGTTATAATACATAAAATACAAAGAATATGAAAATTAATATAAAATTTGAAGGAGTTAAATTTTGATTTACTTATAGAATCAAAAAAATTATATGTAGCAATATGATTATTTAAATACAAATCAAAACAAGACATTAAATATGTTACGACCATACTTGAATTTTCTTCAATGCATGCATAAAGTATTAAAAACTTATAATGAAAGTGACCAACATTTTCTCAAAATTTTGTGCTCCAGATCAACACCCCCGTATAACGTATTCTACGTTAAAATATTTCATGGACACCGTGCAGCGCTTGCCAAATGGTCGCCTTCGAGTATCACTTCCATTTAAATCTGACCCTAGGTCACTTGTTTGTCGTATGAGACTGCCGAATTAAATACTGTAACCTATGGCACGGCTCCAGCCCCCTTTTTGGCAACAAGATGCTTAAAATACTTAAGCGAGGTATTTGAAAATTCTGATAAGCTAAGATCTAGTATCATTCAAAGCGATTTCTACGTAGATGATTTACTCACTGGAGCTGATGATTTTGAAGGGCTGGAAGTAATACGCGAACAAGTCACATACATTTTGGCATCAGCTGGATTCAAGCTAGCCAAGTGGTTTTCGAACCATATATCTTATAAAGAAAATAATATACTAGATAAATCGCTTCATTTTAATGATAGCGACTCCACAAAAGCGTTAGGAATACATTGGTTTCCAAGTAATGACATGTTTAAGTTTAATTTAGAGCAAAATTTGCATTACCTTAGAGCAACGAAAAGAAACATTTTATCAGTCTCAGGCTGTTCGATCCTCTCGGATTATTATGCCCACTGGTGACTAAAGCGAAAATGTTGCTTCAAGAGCTTTGGCTTCATAATCTTGACTGGGATGAGTCAATTCCCACACGTTTAGATACTTGTTGGCAAAATTTTAAAAAGAATCTCACACAGTTAGATGCTATCAGTAATCCACGGTATGTTAATACGCATCCACATTCGTCGTGTGAAATTCACGGTTTCGCTGACGCTTCAATAAGAGCGTACGGCTGCTGCATTTATGTTGTGAGCCATGAGAGTGATGGTATTTATTCGCAGCTTTTAACTGCCAAATCCAAAGTCGCTCCGTTCAAAACGAAGTCATTACCAAGACTTGAACTATGTGCAGCACATCTTCTGGCTTCTCTCTGGAATCGAGTCCGCCAAATGCTCAATTGTAAAGTCGAAAATGCATATTTTTGGACAGATTCTGAAATAACACTGCATTGGATCAGAACGCATCCATCTACTCTCACTACCTTTGTTGCGAACAGAGTTGCAGAAGTTCAGGAATGGTCTCAGAACGTTTCATGGCGGCATGTCCCATCAAAACAAAATCCTGCGGACATAGTTTCCAGAGATTGCAATACTGACGAGCTGAAGAGCTCGATTTGGTTTAAGGGTCCTGAATTTTTGCAAAAGGAATTTGTACATTGGAACCACCATTTGGAGCTGTCACCAGAACAAGAATCGCTAGAAAAACGAAAATCCAATGTGATCCTCATTGCACTTGAAGAAAATTGGAATGAGATTCTAAATTTAATTGCCAAAATTTCATCACATGAAAAATTACTCAGAATTTTCGTTTACATGTTTCGTTTTCTGAAAGGACATAACAAAAATAAGGAATCATATGCTTCTTCTATTCCGACTGCAAAGGAGCTAAGGTGGGCATTCCTGAAAATTATCGAAATTGTTCAGAGACATGAATTCGCAGACGAAATTCATAAATTAAAAAAGTCCCTAACTCTAGCCCCGGCGATTCAAAAATTAAATGCATTCATACACGAGTTTAAAGACGAGAATCTATCTTTTACATTAATTCTTGTTGGCGGCGGCTTTTAAATGCGCCTATTCCATGTGATGCTTAATGTCCTTTACTTATGCCAAAGAATTCACCATTTATAATAGCATATCAACGGTATCTGCGCTTAAAAATCACCATGCTGGACCTAAGGCTTTGGTAGGGCTTGTTCGCAAACAAATCTGGCTAATTAACGCGAGAGAAGCCTGCACCAGAACTGTACGAACATGCATACACAGTTTTCATTATAAGCCAAAATTACTTACACAAATTATGGGGAATTTGCCCTCTGAACGATTAAAGGCGCAACGCCCATTTCTTATATCTGGGGTAGATTTCTGTGGTCCTATATATACTTCGTTAAAGATTCGTGGTAGACCACCGATTAAAATGTATATTGCTGTATTCGTTTGTTTCACGTCAAAAGCCCTACATCTAGAATTAAAATAAAAAATAAATAAATAAATAACTGGCCATTTCAGCCCTTGAAAGGACTTTGACCTAGCTTCTTATGATCAATTGTGTTGTGCGTGTTATTAAGTTTGTACACAATTGACCGAGAACCGGACCTACATGCTTAACGCCGACTCCGAACGGCGATGAACGGAAAGTTCTCGTTCTCAAGAAGCTTTACATGGCATTTTGATTACTCTCTGAGGTTTGCCATTGTCTGCAGAGAGGTGGCGGCCGTACAGAAAAATTATTTTAATTCAAATAATTTTCTGTCGCTGCTGGGATTCGAACCTGGGTTTCCAAAGTTCTTTGACATAGCGGCCACGCACTTTAACCAACTACGCCACGGACGCCACATCTAGAATTAGTGAGCGATTTAACTTCTTATGCTTTTATCTTTTCTCTTAAAAGGTTTGTCGGAAGACGCGGACTCGCAACAAAAATATATTGCGACAACGCAACCAACTTCGTAGGAGCAGCCAGGAAACTTCGGGACCTTCAAGAGGCATTCGAGGCACATCGAGAGAAGCTAACATCGTACGCTGCAGGCGAGGGGATCGGGTTTGCCTTCATACCACCCAGAGCGCCTCACTTTGGAGGTCTTTGGGAGGCGGCTGTGTAGTCTACCAAACACCACATCGAGCGCACGATCGGCAACGTGCTCTTAACGGTCGAAGAGCTGTCAACAATCCTGGTCGAAGTCGAGGCCATGATGAACTCACGGCCTCTTGCGCCTTTAAGCACCGATCCCAACGACGGCGAAGCGCTCACTTCAGCACACCTGCTAATATTTATTTATTTATTTATTACGTCTACTGGGCTTGGCCCTCACAGACATTACTTATGATACAATATACAATATACAACACTAAAAATATATGATAACAGGATATTATGTATAACATTTAACAAGTTCAACTTAAGAATTAAGAAAATTGAGTTTAATCGAGTTAAATTGAGTTTACATATTTAAAGACATCACGTTTAAAAGCATCTCTATGTGAACAGAAATCTAAATTATTACAAGCTAGATTGCAAAAGTAAAGACATTTGGATATAGGCTCATTGAAACCGTAATTAGTTCGGTGAAAATTAATGAAAAATAGACTTCTTTCTCGGAGCAATCTTGAAGGGGCGTAAAATGGGATAAGCGACAACAATTCGGCACAGTCAATTTTGCTATCCAGAATATCCTTGACGAATAGGATACTTTGAGCTTGCCTTCTCAGTTGCAAACTGTCTAGATTTAAGATTTTACAACGCATAGTGTATTCAGGCATATTTTCCCAAGAGAACGATCGACGGAGAGCAAATTTTGTAAATTGTTTTTGAATTCTTTCAATGCGGTTGATATGGTTATCGTAAATAGGATTCCATACAAGACTTACATATTCCAAATGGGATCTCACAATGCTTTGAAAGAGCGTTTTTAATGTTAAAGGGTCTTTAAACTCCCTCGAAGTACGCTTTAAGAACCCAAATTGAGAATTTGCTTTAGAAATAATATATTCTCTATGATAGTTGAAAGTTAGCTTTGAATCAAAATAAATACCTAGATCTCTAATAACATCGACACGATCAAAGATACAATTGTTTCCGTTACAATAATCATTAATTATAGTGTTCTCGCTACGCGAGCATGTAAAAATTTTGCATTTAGAAAAATTGAGGCTCATCCCATTTAAATTGCACCATTGCAAAAGAGAATATATATCATTTTGGAAATTAGCGCAATCAGATACATTATTAATGGTTTTGAACATTTTTAAGTCATCCGCATACAATAAGGTTTTGCATGAGTGAAGGTTATCGTTTATATCGTTAATGTGGATCAAAAATAGCAGAGGTCCAAGGTGGCTTCCTTGTGGAACCCCGGACGCTGCAAAAATAGTTTTCGAATAACAATTATTGATTTTGACTTTGAGCAATCTATTGCGTAAGTATGAATCCAACCATTTTAGAAAATCAGAATGGCAACCAAGTTTTCCAAGCTTATACAAGATCAGATTGTGAGGTAGAGTATCGAAAGCTTTCACAAAGTCAGTGTAAAGGATATCGACTTGTTGTCCTTTTTCGACCTCATTTATACAAAAATTTGCAAACAAGGACAGGTTGGTTGTGGTGGACCTACCTGCAACAAAACCATGTTGTTGGGGAATGATAAAGTTTTTTACCTCAACAAAAAGCCTTTCATTTACCAATTTGTCCAGAATTTTCGGAATCACCGATTGTTTTACAATGGGTCTATAGTTATTTATACAAGATTTAGGACCGGATTTAAAGATTGGCGAAATAAATGCAAACTTCCAATCGTCCAAGAAGATTCCACTAGAAAGGGACTTATTAAATATAATTGTAAGGGGTTTCGATAACGAACTGGCGCATAGCTTGAAAAGCAATGGAGGAATTAAGTCTGAACCTGCACCCTTGTTAGAGTCAAGACCAGCCGTGGTTTCAAAAACTTCTGATTCGGTTAGCACCATGCTACCTATATTTAAAATTTGTTGCAGATTGGAAAAATGCTCTGGTAAGGTTGAATGGTTTTGCGAGTTAAATACTGAACCGAAGAAGTCAGCAAACAAGTCACAAATTTCTTGCTGGTTACTAGCTGTAATACCCTCTAATTCCATAGTCTTAGGAAAACCGCTAGTATTTCTTTTTAAGTTATAAAATGACCAAAAATTTTTTGCATTTGATTTAATGTTAATTTCAACAGTGAATAAAAAATTCTTATACAAGAAATTAGAGAGAAAGTCGAACTCTCTTCTACGGAGATAAAATAGATTCTTAGCATGAACAGAATTTGTTAGTTTGAAATTCTTATGAGCCTTGTTTCTTAAATTTTTGAGGTTAAGCAAACGACGATTATACCACGGCAAGGTAGAGTTTAGTTTACAATTTTTTAGGGGTACAAATAAATGAAATGCTTCTTGAAGAGCCTTTTGGAAAATAAAGTACATATTATACAGATCTCGATCACCAAAGATAAGATCCCAATTAATGGAGTTAAAGAAGTTATTAATACCAGCGTAATTTGCTTTTTTAAAGTTGGACACTAAAGTTGTATCTGGTGTAGATGCATTTAAAAAGGTGAAAAAACTAAATGTCATTATAATTGCTTTGTGATGAACTGATTCGTTAATTAGAGGCAAATCACAATGAGAAACATTGAATTTAAAATCATTAGAAACAAAAATTAAATCAAGTATTTTGTTGATATCGTTTTTTATAAAATTAATTTGAGACAAATCAAGAGAGTAAAGAGAATCACACAATAAAGATTCGATTTCATTGCAAATATTAAAAGGCATTAAGATTTTATCATTTAAATTAAATTTCCAATCAATGTTTCCTCTGTTGAAATCGCCGAGCACGCATGGTGTTTGATGCGAGTTCAATGAGTTGATAATAAAATTAATATTAGATATATGAATATTAAATATGTCTATACAAGTATTAGGAGGAATATAGCTTAGAATGAAAACCATCTCGCTCTTACTCGAGGGTGTGGCTCCGTTGAAATTTACAGCAACGCAAAGTTGTTCGACGCCTTGTTGATGAAGTTTAATTTCCCTGCTCGCATACACAGAAGAGACAGCAAATAACACGCCACCGCCTCTCGTGGTGTTGGGAGAAAGCTCACGATCCCTGCGGAACACCTCATAGTTGGGATCAAATAACTCCGATGACAGAAAATGAGAAGTTAGCCAGGTTTCGACTATAGCTATAACGTCATAATCATGAGCTGCAGCTGCAGAGAAAAGGCTATTAGTTTTGGTCCGAAGTCCACCAGCATTATGAAAATAAAGTGAGAATTCATTGCTTTGTAGATGAGGTAGTTCAGATGACTCCAAGTTGTCGTAGTTGATGAGTGTAGGCTCAAATATTTCTACTTGATGAGGCGAAAAAGATTGATTGTTGGTGATAGAGTATGACGGTGCCAGGCAAGAATTAAGCTCAGATGACTCCAAGTTGACGTGGTTGATGAGTGTAGGCTCAGCTATTTCTACTTGTTGAGGCGGAAAAGATTGATTGTTGGAGATAGTGTATGACGGTACTTGGCAAGAATTAAAGGCGTTGCAAGTATAAAGAAAAGAGTTTTCTAGTTTTTTGGAAGGACTACTCCAGCTTTTTCACGAGAAATAAATTCATGCACCACAATCCCAGCAGGCCAGAATGCTTCAGAGACGAGAGTTTCAAAAAATTCAACAGGAGTGTAGATCTTGAAGGATGAGATGACTTTCTGTAAGTGCGGGCTAAGTTTATAGCACTTGATTGATGCCGCAGATTTCTGTAGCTTTTTAGAGATGAATGAGAAGACTGCGTCAGCCGAGGTGGTTCCCAATAGGCGAGACAGAAATATAACCTTACGTTCCGTTCTTTGCACCACGATAAGGTCAGATGGCGCTGGCGAAGGTGGAGGTCCATAGGATGAGGCGGTAGTAGCTGAAAATTCAGCAGAGTGTGACGTTGATAACACCTTACTCAACTCAGTTTGAGAGCTAGAATGAGTTTTGGCTGGAGATATAGATGAAGATAACTGAGGAGTACTTGCAGAATTCTCAGGAAGACATAGATGAATAGAAGATGACAAGGAATGTGATAAGTCCGGTACTGAAATGCAACCACCACCATGCGGAGAACTGTTTACTATGGCTGGTGCAGCAGCGACTGAAGAGGCAAATGAGATCGCACTAGTGGGTTGATCAAGGATCGCAGGCCGAGAAGAGGGACTGGACCCAATAGCACTATCCTTCGTCGCATTGGTATCTTTATCAGATCGAGCGGGAGTACCCTTTCTAGGTTTAGCATTGGCTCTAGTGGCCTTCATAGCCGGTTGAGTAGAATTGACAGATCTAGTAGCAGGGATAGAGTTAGCGTATGATTTGTTGCAGTTTTCCGCGTGAAGTTCCACTATATTCTGTAGGCGCGCTACTTCCTCAGCCAATTCCGCCGTTGACTTCTTCAAGGCAGACAGCGAAGCGAGTACAGTGCTAGCCGGCACACTGCGACATCCTGAGCAGCGCCACTCTAATCCATTAGTCATAGAGCCAGACAGGGCATCACCAATTTTGGAAGACAGCCCAGCGCACTTCGCGTGGAAGAGTTCCGAACAGCTAGAACAGGAGATAAAAGCTCCAAAAGTGTCCCACTCTGACTTGCAAATAAAGCAGCAGCCGACCATAATGGCTGCAAAAGTAGGGTTATGTTGCACCAGCAAAACCACGCAAGTAGATGATAAAGTTAATATGATAAAGTTAATAAAATCAGCAGCAAGACAGGCTCCTATTATGCGGAAGCTGCCAAGTATCCGCAATTTGATAGTTTTCACAATAAATTTGGTTTAATTAACTAATTAATCAATAATTAAAAGAAACTTAAACTCAGAGCAGAAAAAATATGTCGTAGCAAGAGAACAGAGTTGCCAGGATTTTGGCAGACATCTTCGTTCGCTGCCGCACGAATCTGTGCCAGACAGCAAAATGTCATACTTGAAGAGATGGCGGTTGCTATGCTATCTCAAGCAGAAGTTCTAGGCGAACTGGTCCAGAGACTATGTTCTGGAGCTGCAGCAGCGCAACAAGTGGGACACCGGCCAACCCAATCTGGTAGTCGGCAAGCTCGTTCTCATTCACGACGACAACCTTCCACCGCAACAGTGGGTGATAGGAAAAGTGGTGGCAACAACAACCGGTCAGGACGGCAACGTACGTGTTGCGGACGTCCAAACCAAAACAGGCATATTTAGGCGCTCCATTCATAAACTGACTATGTTACCTGTGTCTTGAAAACATGAAGTTCTTCAGCGCGGCCGGTGTCAAGTCAGATCTATCATTTAATACTTTATTAATATATTCTATTCAATTTCATTTTAATATCATTTACTATTATTACTATTTACTATACTATACTCCTACTTTTATTAATTATTTACACTACTTACTACTAAAAAGTACTTACATTATACCAATTGAAATGTCAAACTACCTTAAAAGGAATTATCGATTATTTTTTATTCGCTAAAGTTGGTACGAATGAAAAGTACCGTACGTTTAAGATTTTGATGTACACGGAAGAGGAAATAAAACTCATTCATTTTGTTTGAAACCAGAAACCATTTTGTTTTTGTAATTTAATCAAGAACTTAAATTAATAAAATAGCTATAATAGCTACATTAAATCTGTAAAAAATCTTACAGATCGTTCAGCCATCATCAATAAATAAAATAAAAATAAATAACTGGTCATTTCAGCCCTTGAAAGGACTTTGACCTAGCTTCTTATGATCAATTGTCCATCATCAATAGCTATTTATAATTTTCTGATTAGAGGTTGAGAGTACAGTGATTAAAAACAAATAAAATTTTTTGATTATATAAGATTATTTTAGTAGTTTTCATAATACGTTTCTTAAAACAGCATCAGACAATTAAAAAAAAAATATTGATACACAGTTACACATAGCATCACATAGCATACGTCACAGTTCATTACTACCGAACACTATTCCCTATCTTATTGTAGGACCTTCAAATTGTGGAAAAATAAATGTAATAATAAGCCTTACTGAAATGTCAGTATGTAATGATAAACCTTACTGAAATTCAGTCCTAATTTCAAAATATTTTCTTATACTCAAAGTCAGCACAGCATCTAAAGTATCATTACTTGAAGCGTCTAATAAAACCTATAAATTTGATACATTTTTTAACATTTTCCTACAGCGATGAGGTCATATCCTCAGACGAAGTAAAACCGAACTCGCTATTTATATTCGATGATGTAGCATGCGAGAAACAAAATCATATACGATCTTACTTCTGCATGGACCGTCACAAGTTTTTACTTGTTTTAAAAGTATACATTAGGGTGATTCATAAAATTCAAGTATTTATTTCTTTACCTCTCAACTTATAATTTCATTCTATCTACCAAAATATTTTTTTGTTTTTAATTTCGGAATTTTAAACTAATATTTAGGGGTCGCTACCGACTTTCGAAGTTTTTAAATTATCTCCAAAACAGCACTTACTGCAATATTTTAGAAGTTGAATTGAAGACAGTGATTTCTTAACCATTTCAAACCGCAACTATCCTTTCAAATCATCCAGACTGAAATCTTCCTAGTACACCCTTTATGACCCAGCATTAAATTTTTGTCTTGCCGACAAAAATGCAGAAGAAGCAACTTTCGTTGTTATTCTTCCTTTCATTGGTGCACTTCCACACAGCGCGCTTTGTTATGTTGAACTGTTCTTTTTAATAATTGTTAACGACATGGTAACCATATATTTTTGAAAATAACTGACGCACATCAAAACAGCTGATCGCTGACAGAAAGTAACGGACCTACGCAATGCATAATCAATTTTCTATCATTCTTGCACTTATTCAGTGACGCTGATTAGCCGCGTGTGAGTGTGAATTATTTGATTACTTTCGTTTGTTGTTATATATATTTTTCTAAAATGACTTTGAATATGAAAAAAACGCGAAAAAGAACTGAAATTTGGTTAATTGGACATACTTGCTCAGAATAAGTGCAAACAAAATTACCACCAGTTAAAGAAGTGATGAGTTTGTTTTTTCATAAGAAAAACGTATTGAGCAAAGTAAATAGAGAATCGGCGTCATTAACTGCTAGTGATGTGATGGCGCTTTGGGAAAAAGCAAGTATTCCCACCAAGAAAAAGCAACACGTTATCACTAAAATACTCAAACATTTTAATGAATGGCAGAATTTAAAAAAAAATAAAGAAAATAAAGCGAAGCGCTCCGTAGCAATCAAAGCAAAAGAAAATAAATGGCAATCGAATTTAAATGTTCTGTTTGATATTGCTCACTCAAATGCTCTAAATATGATGACTATTGAGGAAGATAAGCAATTTCTTTTAAAACAAAGGGAAATAAGCCGTCCAGAACGTATTGGTAACATTGATAGACGCCATGCGAAAAACTTAATAAGCAGTTAGAAAAAGAAGCTAAGTTAGAAAAAATGAAAGAAAAGGAAAAAGAAGCAATAAATAGACTGACTGAGAAATGCGAGTATCTTCAACTACTTCTTCTACAGAGAATTTAAATGAAAGTAAGTCAAAGTCCTCCTATTTCTTCTCATCCAGGACCCTCTTCAAGCAATCGAGGCCGAAAAACCATTCTAGATGTTAATTTAGCTACTAGTCTTGATGTTGCTAAGTTAAGCGACCGAAAAGCAACTGTTGTTTTGGCCTCTGCACTTAAAACTCTGGGTTGTAACGTGTCACAATATAACGTTAGCTATTCTTCTATACGTCGCCAAAGAATGGGTATTAGAAAGCAGCTTGCTAAGTCTATCAAAGCTGACTTTCAACCACAAACTACACTTACTGTGCACTGGGACGGAAAGATGCTTGAGGACATAACCGCACATGAAATAGTAGATCGTTTACCAATCTTGGTATCTGGAAAAGGAATCGACCAGCTCTTAGCTGTTCCTAACCTTCCAGATGGCAAAGGGAAAACCATTGCCTCTGCTATTGTTGACAACATTTCATCGTGGGGATTATATGATAAAATAAAATGTATGTGTTTTGATACGACATCATCAAATACAGGTCGAATAAGTGGAGCTTGTATTCTTTTAGAACAGAAAATGCAAAAGGAATTTATTTGGCTTGCTTGTCGGCATCACATCCTAGAAATCGTATTTGAAGCTGTCGTAGTGTCAGCTATAGGACCTCCAGTGGTCCTGGAATTTTAATTTTCAAAAGATTTAAAAGCAATTGGACAAAAATAAATCAGGAAGACTTCAAGGCAGCAATATCCAAACCGTCCACTTGGATTTGCGTTCGAACTGTCGCGACAGACATCATTACTTTTGCTCAAAACCAACTGCAACAATTTCAGCCTCGTGATGATTACAAGGAGCTCCTTCATTTGATTATTATTATTATTATTTAGTTTATTAGTTGATAGATAACTATTACATTTATAATTCTGTACAGCATTATTTTTCAAATATTATTCAAATTAACAAATTCAGTGTATATTTAATTTTATAAAATCTAATATAAGCCTTTTAAATTGATGAATGTTACGCTCATGTTTTATTATATCCGGTAGTGTATTGAATAACTTTAAGCCATTATACATTATCGAGTTCTGCGTGCTACTTTTGTTGAATCTCATAAGTCTGAAGTCATTTGCTCGTCTTAAGTTGTACGGTTGTATGTCTCTGACATAAACAAGCTCATCTTGGAGGTACTCTGGAGACACACGGTGTTTTACATTGAATACAAATATCAGGACTCTAAAGGACAGACGTTGTTTAACATTTAACCACATTAACATGTGTAACATATAGGACGTAGGGGTGTAGATATTGCACTTAATTATTACTCGCATTGCTTTATTTTGCAGTATTTGTAATCTTGTTTTAATATTGTTATTGCACATGTATAAAATAGTTGCACAGTAGTCAAAATGTGGTAGTATGATTGTATTGAAAATCATTACCGCATTTTGGAAGTTTATCCTTTTTCTAATTCTGCTTAAAAAGCCCACTTTTTTACTTATTTTGTTGCATATGTAATCTGCATGCTCATTAAAGTTTAATTGTTTGTCTATTATAACACCCAAGTATTTTATTGAATTAACTTCACTTATATATTCACTGCCGATTTGCAAAAGGAGGCTTTCATTCGAATTTAGAATTATATATTTTGTTTTGTCCATATTTAACTTAAGCTTATTCATACAAAGCCACCTTTCTAAATTTCGTAAGTCTTCTTGTAATTTGTTCTGTATATCACTTAGGTTTTTACAGTTTATATATATTAATGTGTCATCCGCAAACAAAGCAATATTGCACCATTTTAGGACAGTATTAATTTCGTTAATGTAGAGCAGAAAGAGATCCACCCCTAGTGTTGAGCCCTGCGGTACTCCTATATTGACAGCTTTTTCTTGAGATGAAATATCCATAATTTTTGTGCTCTGGGTTCTTCCACTCAAATATGATTCAAACCATCTCTTTTCGTTACCCCTTATTCCATAGTTTTCCAATTTCTGTATAAGGATTTCACGGTCAATAGTTTCAAATGCCCTTTTGAAATCGAGGAAAATCGCAACAATCTTGTCACCATCATCAATCTTCTTTTTCCATTCGTGAATTGTCCATATCAGAGCCGTTTCACAAGAATGCCCGGTTCTAAATCCTGACTGCTGCTTTATTATGATGTTGTGTTCTTGTATAAACTTAACGAGTTGTTTACCGATGACCTTTTCAGTAACTTTTTCTAGAATTGTCAACATATTTATTGGTCTAAAATCCACTGCAGTTTTTGGGTTCGGAACTTTATGTACTGGAATTACTACCGACTTTTTTAAACATGACGGGAACACACCTTCCATCATTGAATTATTTATTATATGGAGAATATCTTCTCCCACCATTTCAAAATTTTCCAGCAAAACTTTTGAACTGAGACCCAATAAGTCTTTTTTTTTATTCATTCGTTTAATTACTTCTTTTAAGTCTCTAAATGTTATTGTTTCAAAACGAAAATTGCTTTCAATTGGACGAATGATTGACATATACGGCACATTTACAATTGATCTATTTAATTCAACGACACTTTCAACAAAAAATTCATTTAAATAATTAGCTATTGCACTCGGGTCCTTTTCTATTGCACCATTTATATTTAAACTATATATATCTTTACGATCATCGCCTAAAACTAAGGTTTTGATTGCACGCCAGAGACCTTTTTGATCACCGCTTTTAGAAGCCACTTTATATTGCACATATTTATTTTTTGCATTATTAATTTCTTGCTTGTACTTATTTCTAGCTTGCTTATATGTAATCCAGTCATCAAAGTTATTTGTTATCACAGCTTTATTAAAGGAATTAATTTTAATTAAGTTTAGGTTTTTTAAGTCGTTGTTATACCATGGTGCAGAATTTTTGTGACTATTTACAGCCTTGCGTACCGTCATAATCTCAAATATATTTTTAATTTTTTTTTCGAATAATTCCGTATGACTGTCAATGTTAGAACTGTGTTCAATACGTTCACTATTATTCCACAGCCTCACAAAGGAAGCTCTGCTATATTTACAAATTTTAACATAACGTGTTTTATTCTGAGGTTTACTGTAATTATTGACTAGAATACTTATTGTCTCGTGATCTGATATTTTGTTGTTATTATCTATTTGGGTCTTAACAAAATTACAATTTGTTATCACATAATCTATTAAAGTCTGTGTATTATTTGTGATTCTAGTTGGTTCACCCACTATTTGCTTGAATGCTCTATCATTTATGATGTTGCAAATTCGGTTTCTATCCGGAGAAGCCTTTAGAAAGTCGATGTTCATATCACCAGTTATAATAACATTGTCCGAACTTTTGAGCTTCATGTCAATCCAGTTTTCTAGGTGGTTTAGAAATAAACAAACAGAACAACTTGGCGACCTATACACTAATACGAATACGACTGGAGTACGATTGAACCACACTTTAACAGCGACTAACCACATAACATAGTCTATAGAAAAAACATCGAGTTCTTCATATTGTATTGCACTTTTAATATAGATTATTGCACCCCCGGTGTGTCTCGAATTAGATTGACATTGCACGATATTATAGTCTTTTAAATGGTATTCCGAGTTTTCAATATTATTCGTTATATGCGTTTCCGATAACAGAAGTACGTCAATAGAGTTAATCGCCACCATTTCCTCAATTTCCGCGAAATTATTTAGAAGACTTTGTATATTTAAGTATTTGCACTGAACTAGAGAGTCTGATTGCTAATACAATTTTTGTCTTTCAATATTGACTTTTCTTTGAAAAAGCTCGCAGGTATGATCGAAGGCATTGTGATTTTCTCTTAAATTTAAATTGTACTTTTGATTTGCTGTGGAACAGTTTATGCATTTAGGACTTATATTATTCTTATCACACTCATTTGACTTGTGTTGCCCAGCGCAATGTGAGCATGCTTTGTTACGACTGCATTCCGTAGACTTATGGTTATATCCCAAGCAATTGTAGCATCTCCTAACAAAGAATGATTCAAGCACTTTGTATTTGCCCCATCCAACTCTTAATGCTCCTAACTCCAATATTTTTTTATATGCGTCCACCTGGACTTCAAAAATCGCGTTGAATTTAACTATGTTATTTCTAAGTTTATTTTCATATATTACTTTGAACGAAATATCCTCATTTTGCAAAAAGCTGTTTTTATCTTTTATTTGACTTATCAAATCATCGCCATTAATTTTTTTTGGTAACCCTAATATTTTGAGTCTAAAATTTCTTTCTCTAGGCAATTGCACTTCATATTTTTCACTCATTTCTCTCTCTATACTGTTTTTAAGTTTCAATACCGATTCATTGTCATCACATGCTACCACTACTGCTCCGTTTCTTTGTGTTTTTACATTTGAAACTTGGATTCCGTCGGGACTTATCTTTTCCATCATCTCATTTCTTGTTATTAACGCATCTTGCACTTTTTTTGGTTTTAAAATTATTTTTGGTTCTGGCTTATTTAATTCTTTTAATTTTTCTGCATAAGTTGGTTTGTACTCTTTTCCAACGCTAGGCTCATTTTTATTTTTAAAATTTGCGTCTGTATGTTTTAATGCTTCCTTAATTTCATTAATTTTAACACTTTGATCTTTTAATTGTATAGCCATCTCTTTTACACTTTCTTTTACTCCACACATGCTCTCGTTAAACGATTTGAGTGCATTTTTACATTCTTCACATAAAACACACACAAGCTCGTTTGCCTCCAAAATTTTGATAAGGTAGTCTGTACCAATACATTTGGGATGGAACAATCTCCCACATGAACCACTACATGGAAATGAACCACCATTTCGCATTGACTTATTGCATTTTTTACAATCGAGATTCATATTAAAAATTCATCAATCTATCTAGATTACATTATCTATTAATTCACAAATATCCAGTAATTTAGTTCACTTTGAAATGTTTTGTTTTATATATTAAAAAAATTTGTTTGTCTCTTGAATAAAGCTTTTTTTGGAGCAAGCTAAAAACACGTCCGCTCTCAGCAAACTCACTCACTTTTGCTGAGAGCGGGAGTGTTATCTTTTTGGGAGTGATTCTTAAAAGCGGTATCTCATTTAAAGCTCCTGCTGGAATGCACCGTGCTCGATGGATGGCAAAAGCTATATACGCACTGAAAATTTTTATGTTTAGGCATCAGTTCAAGATCACAATTAATCAAGCGAATGCCGTTTCAAATATTTGCATATTTATTGCGCTTGTTTACGCAAAACATTGGTTTTTAGCGCCAATGGCTTATATGGCCCCTGTAAATGACCTACAGATTTTAAAAGACATGGTTGATTTCGAAAAATATAACAAGGTTTTAGCTAAAGTCGCCGTAAAAAAAATGTTGGGTCATCTTTGGTATCTTTCTGAAGAGCTGATTGCTTGAGCATTTTTCGACGAACGAGTTTCTATAGAAACAAAACGTAAAATGATTTTAGCACAAATAAAGGAAGGAACCAAAAACAATCCTAAAAGAGCATCCTTGGAATATGAAGCAATCGTTAAGAAAAATATCGAAGATTTCGTATCAACAAGTACAATGAAATTTTTCGACATTACTGGTATTCCATGCGAGTTCATTCATAAAGATCCTGAGCTATGGGAAAAGGAAGAAAGCTACAAGATGGCTAAAGAAATTGTTCAACACATAAGAGCTATTAACGATATAGCTGAAAGGGGTGTTGCTCTAATGGAAGAGTACAATAAATTACACACTAACGATGAAGAGCAGAAGCAGTACTTAATGTTGTAAGTTAAGAATTATATACTTAAAAACCCAAATGTCAACAAGTCAAATTTAATATATTTTTTTTTTTTACAAAATAATTAAATAAGTTTTATAAATGCAATGTAATATTATTATTATCCATAAAATCTATGCATACAATTTATTTCTTATTATAAAAACTCTTATTTTAAAATGAATTGTTTTTTTATTTTTACAAATTTCAAAAGTCCGGTAGCGACCTCTAAATTTCAGTTTAAAAATATAAAAAAAATCCTGGTCTGTTTTTTAGTGGAATAGATTAGTTTTAAACGTTGAGAGTAGAAAAAAGAAAAAAATTTCTTTTTTTTGTTTTATATGAATCACCCTAGTATACATATATACCAAAACATCTGTTTCGCGATAAGGCTAATATGATTATAATGTTTAAGCAAGATGAGATGAATATAAAGCATTTTTGATGATAATGTTGGTTCTGATATGAATTTTAAAACATTCCAAGAGTAATGCTCTAATTGCTTGATGGAAAAATATGGCTTTCTAGTGATCCTATGAATATTGGTCACTATAGCAAAGGATTTCACGTATTCATAAAAGAAAAATTATAGCTTTTATAAAATCACTGATAATGAACTTATTATATTAAACTAATATATATTTACTAATAAACGGCTAACTGCTAAACGCATATATACTGCAGGGTGGTCCAAAGTCACTATTGGGTTTAAAAATTTAATTACTTTTTCGTTTATATATTTTTATTTTTTTTCAGACTATAAAATATACAAAATGGAAATTTTTTTACACTAAGTATGGAAAGTAATGTCACTTAAATTATCCCTATTTTCAGCTTCGCAATGAAGGGCTCGTTTTAAACCATTTTCGATAACATCTTTCAAGATTTGTGAATGTAGCGTTCGAATTCTGCAACAACTTTGGCCTTGAGTTCAAGGATTTTCTCGGGCTTGTTCACGTATACTCGCTTTTTCAAATAACCCCAAAGAAAATAGTCGGGTGCTGACAAATCTGGCGAGCGCACTGACCAATTAGTTTCCAAATTTCTGGAAGTTATTCGCTCTCCAAAAATTTGTCTTAAAAGTGCCATTGTATCTCGGGCAGTCCTGCTCCATTCTCCTGAAACCACATCTCAGGTATGTTTTCAAGAGCAGGACATCAAAAATGTTCTATCATAAACCGATACCGCTCTTCATTTACGGTTACAGCACTTCCATATTCTTTTTCCATCTTTAACCTACAGTTCTGCTTATTAACAAAGCCATTCAAATCAAAATGAGCTTCATCACTCATAAAATAATTGATGACTGATTTAAATAATAAAATTCTTTTATTATAGTTCTTTATTCAGTTGTGAATCTCTCCATTATTTATTCTCCAAGTGTTTTTTATATAATCTGAAAAAAAAAATAAAAATATATAAACGAAAAAGTTATTAATTTTTAAACACCCCGTATTAAACAGCTAACTACCAAACTGATCTATACTGATAAACAACTAACAGCTAAACGGATCTGTATATTGCACAACTGGTCCGGTACTGGTACTGCTTTCAGGCTATCAATATAAATGCAAATCTAGATAACAAATCTTATTAAAACTAGAAATATTTTGTAAAAGACATAAAAAGTCTTCAGCTCGGAGAAGTTACGAATGATGAGTTCTTAGAAAATACGTTTAAGACAATACCAAAAACATTAAAAGAATTAATTCAATCGACTAATAATAAAACGAAGCTAAATGTGTAAAGTATTCAGCTGGTTCTTTCAAAGATAATGATGATAAGGATAATAAAGTTGTTGCCAGTACACCATTTAAAAAGATCAAGCTTGATTATGATGCATTGTTGTGACCCGCACAACATTACCCTGTACACTTTGTGCACTTGTAATCCAAACATGCACATTACCCTGTACACTTTGTACAGCCCGACGTCACACAAAGCCAGAATCTTCAATCGATTCTTTTTTTAAAAAACTCATACATAAATATCAATAAATATTGCCTCGGCATTTGCTGGCAAAATTTATGACTATTATTTCCATGAACGACCAAGACCCAATTCAAGTGCAGTGACTCGAATTGCTGGCGTTCATGAAAAACTGACCTAATTTTAGCGCACGCTTAAAATTACCAAAATAAACAAAACCATTGCTTGTTTTTAGTTGTCAAGTGTTTCCGACTACAACGTCGGCGACAACAAAAAGCAAAGCAATGAACTGTTTGGGTGCATCGGCATTAGCTTGCACGGTCAGCATAATAGCGATCATTTACCTACCCTAGTTGCTGCGCTGCTCGCAAAGTGCAATGCCTGCAGCTACGCAACATGTAAGACGTACCTGATCGCGTATCGCGAAAGGGGAAGTAATATGTAAATGAATGCAAAGATTTTATGTATGACATGGAATGTTTTGATTGGGTAGAATCGATACATAATTTTCACTTATTGGAAATTATGGGAATTGAGGGAGTTTTCTGGAAGAAAGGAACCTCCTTGGAAAGTGAGGATTTTGCCTTTAAAAGCCGGTGACCGGCGTAGAAAAGACCAGAGAGCAAGCAGCAGCTGTAGAACTAAAACTACAAATTAAAAAACCATTATTAAGGTCGCAGCCTCGCCTAGACAGCGGGCCTTAATAATTAATAAATCAACTAAAAAAACATTATTAAGGTCGCAGCCTTGCCTGGACAGCGGGCCTTAATAATATAATAAACAAGTACATCTAAAACTTAAAACTAAAACGCATTTTCACTTGCTCTCCCGTCTTTGGTCTCTCTTCTCCTTGCGGAAAGCATGGAGGCCACGGACGTTAAACTTAACATTTGGTGGCAGCGGTGGGATCCGCTACATCCCTTAAACCAACAAAAAGGAAAAATCATCCTTTCATAACAGAAAAAAAAAAATCTTTAACAAATAAAATTTTAAAAACAAAAATTTTTAAAGCTTCGACATCGGGTTAAAAAAAAAAAAAAAAAATATAACAGCTTAAAAGTGAAAAAGCGTGCCAAGGCTAAACAGCGGCAGTGAAAATTTAATAGTGAAAAGTGAAAAAAAAGTGAGTGAAAAACAAAAGCGTCCCGAGGCTATAACATCGGAACAGTGGAAAAAAAAAAAAAAAAAAAATAATAATAAGCCCAGGTTAACCAGCTTTAAGACGTGAAGTCTCCTGGCCCATCAAGAAGCCCAGGATAACCAGCTTTAGGGCCTAGAGCCTCCTGGCAACAACAACAACATCAAGAACAGCTTCAACCGCACCTTCAAAAACAAGAACATCAGTAACAAAATGCTTCAACAGCAAACTAAATTCAACAAGAAAGACGACAACAACCACATCAAACTAAATTCAACAAGAAAGACGAAACAATTGATCAACAGTATCATCGACTGAATATCGGCAACTATATCAGTTTCAAGTACACCATGTACTTCTACAGAATCAGCAACAATTGATCAACAGTATCATCGACAGCAACATCGGCTTCAACATCCAGCAGTGAGCAGAAAGAAAACACACATTTTTTTTTCAGTAAGCAAAAACATTATATTATTTTTATATTATCTACACCATTTTTACCACCAAATCTAAAAAAAAAGAGAGTTAGCAACACACAAATTTTACAACTTATTAAGCATTCAAAAGAGAAGAAAATTTATAAGAGAAATTTATTTATAAAAAAAAAAAAAAACAATATTTTTAGTAATACTTGAAAGTTTTTGCATACATTTTCTTCAAAATTCGTACTCATCAGCGCGCAGCTGAGGTAGTTCAGCTCTTTGCTAATCTACCATTTTTCGAAAACTCGTTTTGTCTTGAAACCATTGAAGATAACGATCTTGAAATGGATCTGAAATTTACTTTAAACGATATTTATAATATCGTACCGGTATTTAACGGCAATCCGGCCGAACTCAATAAATTTATAGCTTGCTGCAATATTCTGTTTTCGTCTGCTAAAACTGAAGCGGAACATACTTTTATTCTAGGAGTAGTGAAGACTCGATTGGAGGGTTCAGCCTTTGAACTCATCAAATTCAAATCTTTTACTAAATGGAATGATTTGGTACGAGATTTGGAGACGGAGTTCAAGGAGGAAAAGTCGAGAACTTCCGCCCAGAATGAACTTTTAACTGCTAAGCAACAATCACAAGAAAAAATAAAGGAATTTGGTGAACGAGTAGGAAAATTATTACATTCGTTAAATTCTGCTACATTTTCAAGCACTAGCGACGAATCAGTTAGGGCTTATTTAAAACAAGGAAATGATCGATTGGCACTACAGGTATTCGAGGATGGTTTGCGGAATCATAATTTAAGATTAATTCTTAAAGCTCACAATGAGCGAGACTTGAAGAAAGCCATTGCATATGCTGAAGAACATTCAGTACGGCTTGAAAAAACGTCGCAGTACCAAACCTCAACGTTTAAATCTACATGCCAATACTGTAAGAAATTAGGGCATACTCAAGAGACGTGCTATCAGAAAAACAAAAATAATTTTTCCACCCGCTTTAATAACAATTTGAACAGACAGCCAAATATAAAAAAAGAAGTACAATCGATATTCTGTACATACTGCAAACGGCCGAATCACACGTACCAAGAGTGTAGATCTCGACTGCGAAGCGCCGAAAATTTTCAGAACCGAAGAGTTAATGATGACCCAAACGCATATTACAACCTTTTCAGAGGCGAATACAGCCATCCCAATCAAACGCATCATACTAACAACTCATCGGGAAACGGAATAGCTCGGGAAGAAACCAGCGGCACTTCTCCCCGGATGCAAGTAAAAGCTGATGTGCACCAAGCACAAAATTAAATTACTCTATAAAAATACCTTTTTGCAAAGAATACGAAGAGCCAGTGCTTTGCATTAAACTAGAACCTTCAGATAAAAATATAACTTCATTATTAGTAGACACGGGCGCACAAATTAGCCTATTAAAAGACACTGAACCACAGCGCACAATTTATAAAAAAAGTAAACATACGGTCTCAACTATTTCAGGCAATGCAATGCAAACTCTAGGGGAGCAAATAAAAACACTTAATGTCCCTTTTAATGATCAAATAATAACACTGAGTCACAACTTTCATATTTTAAATAAAAATATTAACTTAACCTAGGACGGAATTTTAGGAAGCGATTTTCTTACCACATTTAATTGTAGAATTGATTTCAAGAATAAACAACTGGAAATACCATTAGACTGCTCAAACGCGGCAGTAAGTAAAAATAAAATTATAAAACCACATATTCAAAATGATTATAAAAACACTGAAAAGGAAAACAATGTGTTGCCTACGGGTAACAAAGGGAATTGTGAAAATAGGAAACAGGATCAGGAGTATGCGCCGAATGGCATAAGTCATATTGAGAATCCTCAACCTAATGTCTACGGGCCGCAATCCATCACATTGTCACCTCAAAGTGAAAATATAATCATTACAAATAAAGTGAAGGCAAATAAAGAGGAAGCCAAGGCATTATTTTTGGATAATGAAAGGATTTGTAAAAACAGGATTGAGTCAACTCAACCTGATGTTTACGGGCTACAATCCATAACCTTGCAACCTCGATGCAAACAACTTGTCGAGATCCCTTTTGCTTATACAAAAGACGCAGTGATCCACAAGAAACAAATAAACCGAGGAGTATATTTGGCGGAAACCCTGGTACGCCTAATCAAAACTAAAGTAAAACTTTTTATGAACACAACAGAAGAAATCAAAAAAATCAATTTAAATAAAATTCAATATGAGTGGGAAAAAATAGAAAACTTCAACGAAATCAAACTCGATAAAGCAAAAGATTTAATAAAAGGTAGATTAAACAAAGTAAAAACAAATATAGACCTAACGCATTGTAATAAAGAAGAAAAGAAATCAATTTTAGAGATTTGTAGAAACTACAACGATTTATTTTATTTTGAGGGAGACCACCTCACTTGTACTGAGACAGCAGACCATGAAATTATTACAGAAGCAAACAAACCTCCTTTATTTGTTACGCCATACAGACTTCTTGAAAGCCAAAGAAATGAAATTCATAAACAGGTTAATGAAATGCTAGAAGACAACGTCATTCGACCAAGCTCAAGCCCATGGAACTTGCCACTATTACTTGTTCCAAAGAAGGCAGACTCCGAAGGTCACAAACGCTGGAGAGTCGTAGTAGACTTTAGAAAATTAAACGACCTAACCGTTGGGGACGCATACCCTTTGCCCAACATAACTGACATACTTGACCAGTTGGGAAGAGCAAAATATTTTAGCACATTAGATTTAGCCAAAGGATTTCACCATATTCCCTTTAAAGAATCTGACAAATGTAAAACAGCTTTTAGCACACCTTTTGGACACTACGAATATAATAGGATGCCATTTGGGTTGAAAAACGCCCCCGCCACTTTTCAAAGACTAATGAATAACGTGCTTTTGGGCTTACAAGGCTTTGAATGCTTTGTTTATGTAGATGACATTGTTGTGTACGGCTACGACTTAAAAGACCACAACCAAAAATTAATTAAAATATTTGACCGATTGCGTCATCATAATCTTAAACTCCAACCCGATAAATGTAATTTTCTTAAACAAGAGCTCAATTATTTAGGACATATAATTTCTGAAAACGGTATAAAACCTGACCCTGAGAAAATTAAAGTAGTAAAAACATATCCAACTCCAAAAAATACGAAATGAATTAAATCATTCCTTGGATTCACTGGATATTATAGAAGATTTATAGAAAATTTTTCCAGTATAGCTAAACCACTCACAAAATTGCTGAAAAAAGATGTAAAATTCAGTTGGGATGCATTCTGCGATGAGGCATTTACAAAATTAAAAGATAAATTAATAAGTCCCCCCATTTTAGCCTATCCAAATTTCAGTGAAGAATTTATAGTCACAACAGATGCGAGTGATGCAGGACTTGGCGCAGTCTTATCCCGAAGTATAATTGGAAAAGACAAGCCAATATGCTTCGCAAGTAGGACATTGAACGATACAGAGCCACGCTATAGCACCACGGAAAAAGAATTGCTAGCTATTGTCTTCGCCGTAAAACAATTTCGACCGTATATTTATGGTAAAAAGTTCACGATCTACACTGATCACAAGCCGCTCGAATGGCTTATGAAGCTAAAAGATCCAATGTCAAGATTGGCTAGATGGCGAATTCTTCTATCAGAATATGAATACACGATCAAGTATAAAGCAGGGAAAAACAATACAAATGCTGACGCACTTAGTCGCATCACTGAAGACAAAAATATTACAGAAATGAAAAACAAGGTTTTAGTCATGACACGACAAATGGCAAGCGAGCAAATAAACAATGAGAGTTTTCAAACAGAAGCAAAACAGCCCAAAAATATAAGGAATGAAAAAATATTTAAAATAATAGAAAGCCCAGAACAAATTTACGCCAATAAAGGAATAAAAATAAAATTATTATTGCTACCCCTAACAGAATCACCAGAAGAAAATCTTATAAAGAAAAAGATCCCAATATTTATCAAACCTCTCATGGGAGAAACTGAAATATATACGCTAGAAAATTATTGTAAATTATACGTAACAACTTTACCTTTACCCTTCAGAACTACTAAAGACCGAGAAATGGCAAAAGAAATACTACAAAAAATTAAAAACGAAAAACAGGATCAAAAATCCATCGCAATAGCAATTCCCTAATTTAACTCCCAATTTAAAGAAGAATTCAAAACAATGCTTACGGAAATATTTTTTAACATGGAAATTAATTTACATATAAACAATAGAACAATCTTGGAAAACACGAACGAAATCGAAACAGTTCTAGCACAATACCATAATTCACCATTCGGAGGACACCAGGGTATAAATCGAAACTTGAAAAGATTAAAAACAAATTATTACTGGTCAACAATGAATAAATATGTACAAAATTTTATTCAAAATAATAATGTCAAAAGAATAAACTCAACAAATCACCAAAAGTATCAATGAAAATTACAACAACGAGCTCTTCACCTTTCGAACGAGTAGCATTAGACATAGTCGGTCCTCTTCCAGTAACGTACAAAAATAACAAATATATTTTAACTTTTCCAGATGTTCTTACAAAATTCACTGAAGCTATACCTTTGAAAAATGCAGAAGCAATCACAGTTGCAAGAGCTTTTGTAGAACAAATACTCTGTCGATTCGGATTTCCAGACTCACTATTAACCGATCAAGGCACTAATTTTCTCAGTGAATTGTTTAAAGAAGTATGTAAGTTATTAAAGACCAAAAAACTACAAACTACACCATACCACCCACAAACAAATGGAGCACTTGCGGAGCTTGATGGAGCTTGATGGAGCTAGCGGAATACCTTCGACATTATGTAAATAATGATCCACTCACTTGGGACGACTGTATTCCCTATGCGATATTTGTTTTCAATAACACACCACACAGTAGTACAAACTACACCACTCACGAATTACTTTACGGATTTCCGGCCAAGATTCCTTCCAACTTACAAAAAGATCCATCCATAAATTATAACTATGAAAATTACGCTTACGAATTAAAAGCACGATTGCACCATGGATTTAAAATCGCTGGACAAACTTTAAAAGAAAAAAAGGAAAAGTCAAAGGAATATTATGACAAAGGTGCGAAACCGAAAACATTTAACGTAGTTGATTAATTAGTAAAATAGTATCACCCGAAAACACTGCCATAAAAATGCGTAACAAAATTAAAGTCATACATAATAATAATTTAAAACTTTTTTCTGATTAAAAAACAACATTTGATGGTCCATTTAAACACAACATTTACAAAAAAGTCAAAGTAATTAAAAATACAAATAACACACATACACAAAACACTTTTATATAACTGAAAACATGGCAAACACTTTGCATCAATACACCTAGCATAATTTTCTACGACAATTTTGGAAACGCAACTACTCTTATTTTTCAGACAATGACGCTGGTCATTCTCATAATCCTGGCACCATTTGCATACGGGTCTATAGAGATAACACCAATCGAACACAACCCAGGCATTTACTTCGAAGAAATCGGAAACCTTCAACTATATACAAATGAATGGACAACAGTGGCGTACTATAACATAACGGATTTAACCCGAGGAATAAATAATATGGCCACGACTATTGAAAGCATAAACCAAATTTGTAACCAAATAAGTGCGGACAATGAACTTTCAACTATATGCAATAGCATTGTATTCGAAATTAACCACATAACTACAGAGCTTCGTCAAAAAATGGATGTAATACAACCAAACTACAGATCCAGAAGAGCTCTATTTACTGCAATTGGGACGATAGAAAAAACTTTATTTGGAACACTAAGCGAGGAAGATGCAGAACATTACAATACTCAAATAGATAAACTGAAACAAAATGAACACCACTTACTCGATCTAATCAAAAAACAAACTCTGATTATTGACACAACAAACAACATATTTAATAAGTCAAAAACAAATTTAGATCATCAAGTAATAGCAATGAACAATAGAATAGACAATATACAACAACAAATGAAGTATATTTTGAAATCGAAACATGATGCCAGAGCACCACTCCAAATGGAGGCTCTCACTTCACTTACAACCCTAATGTTAATGCGATATCAAAACGTTGTGGACAACCTGCTTGACCTAATGTCAAGAGCAAAACACGGCAAGCCACACCCATCAATAATATCGCCTGAACAACTATCAATAATACTTACCACCATAAGAAAGTCCTTACCATCCAACCTAAAGCTACCTTCCACACTTAACAATAACATAGTAACACTTTACCAAATATCAACAATGATATCAAAAATAATAGGCAACAAGATAATTTACAAAATCACCATACCTCTGCCATTTAGTACAACATACCAAATATACAACATTATTCCTTTTCCGACAGCACACTCTAATAAACTAATTTTTATAAATTCCGATATCAAACAAATTGCCATTGATTACGAGAGAGAACACTATTACGAAGTTGCCGCGGAAGAACTACGAAACTGCATAAAAACAGAAAATAAACAATATCTTTGTCACACAGAACACCCAGTCTACACCATTAACAATCAAAACACGAACTGCGTAGTCAATCTACTTACAAATGAGCAAACCCTGCCAAAAAATTGCGATATCAGAAATGCAGACGCAGGTATAATCTGGACACAGCTAGCTGGATCTACTCAACAATTGACGAATATCAAATAAATGTCATATGTGAAGACAAAGTCACACCGGTAACCCTGACGAACTCAGCTATAATAGACCTTGACGAAAATTGCTACATAAAGTCAAAAGACTCAACGCTAAGAAGAAAATTAAAAAAAAATATATACAAAAAGTCGTCTAAAATTTGTTCTGCCTTGGATCAGCAGAAATAAAACAATAAAAAACAGAAATAAAAAAAAAAACACAAATAAGTCAGCAAAATCTACCTTCTTTTTTATATAAAAGACCCGCAAATAACCAAATGAATTCAGTAACCAGCTTGAACACGATGAACACACAAACCAAAGAATCAAAAATCCGGGCCATGCAAATGATCTGGAGTTACATCGGACGTTAGAACAGAGAACCAACGTTCGAAGACTATGACAACATGGACACAATCGACGAAGAGACTCTGAGGTGTATCCAAACATCGAAGGAATTGGAAACACGAAAAAAATATGAGAAAATGGACCTAAACCTGTTCACCGACGACGAGGAAACAATAGAATTCATTGCAGAGTTCGACAAACTGCGGAAGAGGAGGCAGCAACAAACAAAATGTAATTGCAAAATTTGTATAAATTTTAACAAATAAATAAAAATGAAAAAAATATATAAAATATAACAAATGTTTTTATTTCCAAGGCACTCACTCTATTTTTTCAAAAAAAAAAAAAAATATATCGTTTTCTTTTCTAGTCGTTAACCGAATTCTTTTGTAGATCCACTGGATTTCGTTTTGATTTCTCACCCAATTTTCAAACAAAAAAAAAAATTTTTTTTGTTTGTTTTATATAAAAAAAAACCAATATCTATACTTAAAATCTAATAAAGGGGCATTTCAATTCAGCAGAAACTTTCAAGAAAAAAAATATATATTTAACGCTTTTATATACATATAATTAAAAAGAAAAACAAAACAAAACAAACACTATATGTTGTAAAATTATAATATGTACATTTAAACTCACCAAATAATTACTAAAGAAATTTAATGAAAAATTTACAAACAACACAAAACAAAAAGATTAAAAAAAAAAAAAAAACAATACTTATTATTCTTCAAAAAAAAAAAATGTATGTATTAATATATATTAAATTTATATTCTTATATTAGGTACAACATATTTATGCAAATTATTTAATTATAAAAATCTATACATTGTCACATAAAAAAAAAATGTAAATGCTCTGTGCTCATTTCTGCTCACCGGTCAGGAACGCGCCAGACAATTTTTCAACCATTTCAAGGAGAAAAATTTTCTTTTATAAGGGGGGAGGGATGTTGTGACCCGCACAACATTACCCTGTACACTTTGTACACTTTTAATCCAAACATGCACATTACCCTGTACACTTTGTACAGCCCGACCTCACACAAAGCCAGAATCTTCAATCGATTCTTTTTTTAAAAACTCATACATAAATATCAATAAATATTGCCTCGGCATTTGCTGGCAAAATTTATGACTATTATTTCCATGAACGACCAAGACCCAATTCAAGTGCAGTGACTCGAATTGCTGGCGTTCATGAAAAACTGACCTAATTTTAGCGCACGCTTAAAATTACCAAAATAAACAAAACCATTGCTTGTTTTTAGTTGTCAAGTGTTTCCGACTACAACGTCGGCGACAACAAAAAGCAAAGCAATGAACTGTTTGGATGCATCGGCATTAGCTTGCACGGTCAGCATAATAGCGATCATTTACCTACCCTAGTTGCTGCGCTGCTCGCAAAGTGCAATGCCTGCAGCTACGCAACATGTAAGACGTACCTGATCGCGTATCGCGAAAGGGGAAGTAATATGTAAATGAATGCAAAGATTTTATGTATGACATGTAATGTTTTGATTGGGTAGAATCGAGTCGCAGCCTCGCCTAGACAGCGGGCCTTAATAATTAATAAATCAACTAAAAAAACATTATTAAGGTCGCAGCCTTGCCTGGACAGCGGGCCTTAATAATATAATAAACAAGTACATCTAAAACTTAAAACTTAAACGCATTTTCACTTGCTCTCCCGTCTTTGGTCTCTCTTCTCCTTGCGGAAAGCACGGAGGCCACGGACGTTAAACTTAACAGCATTTTCTCCAAGCTTTGATAACAAGGAAATCGAGAAAAGTTTACAGCGTTTAAATTAAGTGATGTCGAAAATGATGATGATGGTGATGATGATAATTTATGATGATAATGCTGATAATAATATGAAAGATGATAATGATGAAGATAACACAATTGCAATAACTCCAGATCAAAGTATTCAATATGATTTATAAAAAATTAGTTTAAATAAATTTGACAAAACCTATCTTCCTCATAAGGATAAAAATCAAATATGGAGACTGGGACATGAACATCTCTTTTGATTAGAACAATATTACTATACCCAACTCAAAATAGATCACATCAGGTTTATATGAACTATTAGTTTTCAAGAAACTAATCAGTTTTAATAAGGCAGACTTAAATAATTATAAACGAATATTAGAGATGACTAATGTCTATAGATGAAATAACAGCATCTATGGTCATGTACTATCATATAGCGAAACTGGAAAGTTAATTTTTAAAGAATCTTTTGCAAGATATAGAGTTAAATGAAAATTTATATGCAGGCCAACCTGATGCGAGAATTCGAATCTGATTTACCTTTAAATAATACAAATGTAAACAATACGAATTGAATGTAACTTAACCGGATCATATATTAATAACACTTCAGTTAATATTCATGAATTTTCTATGGATGTCGCACCTGGATATAAATTAAATGAGAAACCTCAAAATGTAATTTATTTGCCTCTTACCAGTTGAGAAATAAACAACATAACTATTAGTTACGTCTTAAATCAAGACCGCAACCTTATAAATTTTCGTGGAGAAACAATTTGTATAAGATTTCACTTAAAGCCAGAATGAAAATAATGATTACTTACACGAAGAACAATAAGAACGCAATTCAAAACAGATTTTCATTTAGTCCTGCATCAACACTCTAAAAAAAAAATAAAGCGTTTTGTTACCTTTGTTAACATGTAATATAGAATATTTGAAGTCCTCGTGATTTCATCTTCAATTATGAACGAAATATTAAATGTTCTTTAAAAATCAATATGATGAGAGTATTATAAAGAAGGAATATCATAGCTACTCGCCATATCTCAAATCCTTCACCAATAATGATTAAATTCGTATGTATACCAATTCAAAATCAGGATATTTTTGTCTTACCATGTGAAAGTATGACTTACATTCATGGCTTTATAGTAAATCAGGAAGGAGACAAAGAAGCACCAACAACAGGAGTAAAATTTAAAAATAGCTTTGCTGCATATTTTTTAGTTAAAATTTGTTATGAAATTAATTAAGTTGATCGCACACCCAATCTTGGTATTTCATCTACCATGAAGAATTTTGTTTCATTGAATAGATTTGAAAGTTACAAAAAATTCAGATTGGTCTCCTGATGAAAAGTTGTGCAAAAAAAAAGTTCCTGTGTACCGCTAAAAATGTTACTGGGCTTTACTGAAGATTATATTAAAATTATATTAAATTCGAAGTATAAACTCATCCTTTAACGTTCTAGCGTTCAATTGATCAGTTAAAATTAACAATACTAGAACATGGAAAATGCCAGACATACAGCTATCCGACTTTGTAAAATTGGAAATGTACAATATAGTTAACAACAAAAATTATATTTTAATGCCATTTCGAAGTTGGGACTGTCAATTAAATCCAACGCTACCAAAGAGTACAAGAGTTTTATGGAATGTAAAACTTTCACCACAAAATAAGAAACCGCGATTTCTTACAATTGGCTTACAAACTGAAAAAAGGAAAAGGAAATACATTCGATCATTGCAGTACACAGTTTTATATGATATGTACGCAAAATGGGAGGACGATCCTCACAAGGCAACGCGTGAGGGTCAGGGAAGCGACCTTCAAATGGCAACGTGTCTGACTGCCTCAACCTGGTAAGGCCAGCATTATCCATGTCGAACTCGTCTCAAGTTGACTCAAACCTCTGCGTGGTGTCCTCTAGAAACGGCAAACTGACAACCGTTAGTTTGACGGTTAATCTGAGCGACGAAAAACTAACAATGATTTACGAATATGCATTTGGAACCCGAACCCTTAATTGGCGAACCTCTTAATTGGTGCCTCTTTCCAACATATCTGAGAAAGATACAAGGCTGATATCACTGCAATCCAAGAAATGCGATGGAAGGGACAGGGTTGCTTACGGCAAGCATGCTGGGATATCTACTACAGCGGCCATGCGGAGAAGCACGAATTTGGATGCGGATTCGTGGTTGGCAAGAGACTACGGCATCATGTCCTGCGATTCACACCTGTGAACGAGCGGCTTGCCATAATCCGTTTCAAGGCTAAATTTTTCAAAATAAGCCTCATTTGTGAGCATGCTCCGATAGAAGACAAGGTTGATGAGACCAAAGACAGCTTCTACGAGCGCCTTGAAGCGGCATATGAGCACAGCCTCCACCACGACATAAAAATCGTGCTTGGTGACTTCAACGCCAAGGTGGGAAAAGAAAATATCTTTGGTCCAACAGTCGGAAAGTTCAGCCTCCATGACAATACCTACGATAATGTAATGAGGCTGATTGACTTTGCCGTAGCGCGAAACATGGTCGTTAGTAGCATATTCAAAAAGCAACTTGGCAGTCTCCTGATCAAAAGACGCGCAAACAAATTGATCACGTTTTGATTGACGGAAGGCACTCTTCCAGTGTTTAAAATGTACGCACGAACCGTGGTGCCAATATAGACTCGGATCATTATCTTGTCGCAGCCAAGATCCGTAGACGCCTGTGCGCAACCAAGAATGCGTGCAATCTAGCACAGAGAAAGCACAGTGTAGTCTTGAAAGCTATAGCTTGGCTTAAAAACAACAAAGCCGCAAGAGCACATGGCTTACCTTCTGAGCTCTTCAAGAATGGAGCGGAAGCTCTATTTAAATGTGTTCATGAGTATCTGTGCAGAATATGGTCGGAAGAACGCATTCCGAACGATTGGAACCTTAGTGTGCTCTGCCAAATCCACAAGAAAGGCGATCCACCATTTGCGCCAACTACCGTGGGATAAGCCTTCTTAATACCACATATAAGGTCCTGTCGAGCGTATTATGTGAAAGACTGAAGCCAATCGTAAACCAGCTGATTGAACCTTATCAGTGTGGCTTCAGACCTGGCAAATCCACCATAGACCAGATATTTACGCTACGACAAATCTAGGAGAAGATCCTAGAAAAACAAATCTAGACACACCATATTTTTGTCGATTACTGTTGTTATCTAAATTTATAAGTGTTCCATTCCTAGCAACTTACTCGCTACATTTTTAAAATCAGCTGTTATTGAATTGAATATGTATTGAATAAATCTTTCTTCTGCTTATTGTTCTCATCAAAGAAACATGTTTAATTAAATTGTCGGAAAGTATCGCTGCGTAATTCTAAAACAGGTTATGGGCCTTTTGCAGCAATAAACAATTATTTTATAATAAAGGATCAATATTTCGCCAATATTTCTGGATGTTTAATCATAACAGAGCTGTGCACACGTCGTAAGAAGAGGTTATAGTAACTATTGTCAAACCCAAGAAATTGGAAGGGCGAAGAAGCTTTGATGAGTGGAAGGTGGAAGCAAAAGCCTATCTTGCAACAAAGGGTCATTGGAGTTGCTTCGATGGAACAGAAAGCAATACAAATAAAAATTTTCTGGCAATCCAAATGCTCAATTTGTTACTTACACCAGCGCTCTACACTTACACCGAAAAGTGCAAATCAGCTAAAGAAGCACGTGATTCAATATGCGCAGCAATTGAGGACACCGGTGTTGGTCGCCGTGTAGAATTGCTCAAACAAATGGTTGGCTTAAAACAGATTGATTGCTCATCGATGGAAGAGTATGTGCATAAGGTTTTAATGTCAATAATGGTTAAAAAGGCAGGTTTAGAAGTTGGAGACGAAGTTGTGACAGCTTTAATGTTAGCTGGTTTGGCGGATGAACAGTACTGGATTTAGGCCTAGGCTCGAGAGGCCCGGGCTTAGGGCAGCTACATTTTAGGGGCGGCAACATTTTCATAGTTGGAATATTTTCAGGAAAACAAAATTAAGGAACGGAATTAATTTGGTTGTAGCAGAATCGACAGGGCGGCAAAATATTTTCGTAGCTAGTTTATAAAGAAATTAAAAAAAAATCAATAAGCTAGTTTGACGCGTACTGTAAGTTTGGGAGGCCTTATTTTTAGCGACAAATGCTAAGGAAAAAGTAAGCAGCAGAAACTTCGCTTGCATGAAATGAATAAAACAATGTAGAAAACACGTTCAATCGATTACTTTTTGGGTTACAGAAAGTATTACTTTAACATGAGCATGTTATTAGCGGTAATTTAAAAAATCAATCAATTAAGTAATGCAATTGACGAATATTCGGTTTAAATCTTTCTTTATCTTTAAGAAGAAAATGCTTAAACATCAGTTTTCAAAATCAATAAATTTGCATTTGAATTTTTTTTATGGTCTGAATCTGAATTAGTATTAGTATAAAGAATCCAAAACAAACTGAAAAAAATTAGAGAGTGTTTACCATCATGTTTTAAAACTTTTAAAAATAACGCAAATATTATTATTTAATAGCGGTTTGATTCTTTATTTATATTAATTGTTAAATATATTCCCAATAGGGTTAAGGACAAAGTAAAGTAATAATAATTAAAATATTTTATAAGAACTTGGGCCGTCTACTCAGCAATTTTCTGAAAAGAATACTAAAGAAACTTATTCTAGTTCTAGATGTGAAAGCAATAACCAAACTGATAACCTTTTTGCTAATATAATCGTAAGCAATTCACCAATTGGCAGCCAAACCGATAGTTTTTATAAATTTAGCAATGATCCGTACTTATGGAAAGTGTATGAAGAAATGCCAGATTTTATAGCAGTAAACGGAGCATCACAAAATGACGATGTAAATGTAATTTAATCAAGGAATGTTTATAACGACAAAACATGATATTTAAGGAGGACTATATATCCAGAGGCCGAAAAAAGGTCATGTTTGTGCATTTTTTTTAAGGAAACCTAAGGGATATTTTAAATGAGGGTTGTTATACCTTAAAATAATATATTCAAGAGTATGTCTAGTTTTTTTTTATTAAAAAAATTTAATATTAAGGTAGATACTCTCGCTCTGAAAAAAGGTGAAATGTGGTGACCAAGATTGCTCCTCCTAAATTTATCCGGAACAAAAAACTTAAAAATATTATTAAACTTGATACTTAAAACTCAAACTTGTCATAGCCGATTTTGAAAATATTAATTTTTCACAAAATGGCGGACTTCCAAACGTAAATTAATGATTTTCGACCAAAAATTCGTCATTATTTTGCATATAACTAATGAACGAAGCTACGAAAAAAAAATCTTATGATAAGTACGAGATTATTATGAATAAAATAAGCTTGCAGAAAAATCAAAACGGTCGGTTACTGAGTTTCGAGAAAAACGCGTTTGAAAATAAGTTCCAGCACTGCGCACTAGGGCGAATCGAAAAAATTAGATCTTGTTCTAAGAGGTCTCAAAAGTTGCATTGGGTTATAATAGAAAATAAAATGGTGGCTTTAAGCTGGTTTTTTAAAATAAAACTTTTAGATAGAGTGTTGTTCAGAAATATTTGAAGAATCAAAATCAAGAAAATTGCCGGTACTATTTCTAATATCCAAGATATAAAAATTTATATTCATTTTTTTGAAAAAGTTACAAAATTGCATTCAAGTATACATTTCTCAAAAATAGGAAAATGCATATGCAAAAATTATGATAATTATTAATTCGCCAAATTTAAGGAATACGTAAACACCATAATAATTACCACCACAATTTAGACTATTGGGTAACAATCAAAAGTTTGTGCTATTTCGATTACAACTTTAGCTTCGAATATCCATCACACAGGACACTGTGGACAAATATCGTGATTGGTATCGTGTTTACCAATATATTGTTAGTTTAAGCCTATACTTACTTTTGCTTTAAGACATACGTAGTTTTTTTAATAAAAGTCAAAGCATTTTAAGGTCGTTAATTTTTACTGTTTTCCTCAAAAAACAACTTTGTCCTTGCGGGACAGGAAGACGTACTGTTTTTTCCATAACATTTTTTTAGTGATCTTGACAACCCCATGCAATTTCTGATACCTCTTAGAATGTGAAATTTAAAAAAAAAAAATTGTAATTCGATACGCCCTACTGCGCACTCTAGAAGGCGGTTCATTCTCTATGCTATAACTTTTGAGATATCGACTTGAAATTTTCACACATATTTTTGAGACTTAAAGCTTAAAGGAAATGCAAAACATTTTTGAAAAAAAAAAAAATCTTGTTGAGGATTTATTTTAATATTCCTTCTACTAAAAGTTCAGGAGAACACTAATTTTCAAAATTAAAACTATTTACGGACAACTATGAATGAATAGCGATTAAATCTATTAAATCTATCTATCGATCTTATTATGAATCGAATCAGATTTAGTACAAGAACTAAGTTATCTAACAAGCAAAGCAAGAAAAAAACTATTTGTTGCAAACAAATAATGAACTCAATATTTTTTTATTTTGTACAAATCATTTTGCAATTGTATGTTAAAACTAAACTTTTTATAATTTTGTTCTATTGTAAGAAAAAATTAAAATTTTAGAAGCGGCGTCAACGTCGAGCCTAGGGCGGCGGAATGCTTTAATCCGACACTGCGGATGAATATCGTCCAATGGTAATGGCGATGGAATTCTACAACCAAACTATCAACAGACTTTGTCCAAAATCGTTTACTTCAAGAAGTTCTATTTGATAATTCAGACAATGCTGAAGCAGCGCTCGTTGTCAAGAAAAAAAAATAACAGCAATAGATTTAAAAAAGCAGCTTCAGCAAAAATCGAATAAGGCAAATAAAAATGTGAAATGTTTTGTGTGTGATGAAGAGGGTCACTTTGCGAACAAGTGCCCAAGAAAGAAGAAGAATTCCGAACAATTACTTTTTTGTTCATAAATGGCACAAACAACTTCACCTAATGAATTGCAATTTAGTTGATGTACGCGATGCCTCAAAAACTGAAATTATTGTGGGAAACAACTCTCTCTTAGCCATAAAACAAGCTGGTGACATGAAAATGTCATTAAAATCAAGCAATACGTCCCAAGATCGTCTCGTTATAGTGAAAGATGTCCTGCACGTTCCAAAAATTTGCGCCAATTTGATGTCAGTCAGTCAAATGGCCAAATATGGAAAAACTTTGGTATTTGACAACAAAAGCTGCAAAATCTTTGATTCCGTTGAAAAATAAAATGTTCAACGGAACGAACAGCAACTGCAATGGTAGCAATAGAGAAAAATTTGTGGCATCGTCGTTTAGGCCAGACTTGTAATACAAATTTGCATAGAATAAAGGAAGCAGTAACTGGTGTTAATTTTTCTAGTGATGACGATGGCAAATGTGAAATTTGCATAAAGGGTAAGCAAGCACGTGTGTCATTCTGTACAAGTGACAACCGAGCAGAAAGTGTATTAGACATAATACAAAGCGATGTTGCTTTTATGCCTGTGCGCTCGTGTAGCGGGGCACAATATTTTGTAACTTTTATTGATTTTACACCAACGAACAATTCCACACAAGCCGGAACAAAACGGTGTTGCTGAGCGGATGAACCGCACTATTATGGAGAAAGTCCGGTGCATGCTTTTTTATAGCAATTTAAGTGATCGTTTTTGAGCAGAGGCAGCAGTTACGGCAGCTTACTTGATCAACCGTATACCATGTCGTGGTATGATACATGAAACACCAGAGGAGGGATGGACTAATCGTTAGCCCGACCTGACAACGTTGCGAGTCTTTGGGTGCAAGGCGATGGCGCATGTTCTAAAAGTTCAGCGGAATAAATTGGCAGCAAAAGCAACTGAATGCATTATGGTTAGATACAGCGAACAGTCGAAGGCATATAGGTTGTATGAACCAGCGGATCGAAAAATCATCCTGAGCGGAGATGTAAGGTTTATCGACTCAAATGGCAATCAGGGAATACCTTTGAATTCCAATTCTAATACCTCTGTTTTTCGTCTCAGGCATTCAATAAAAATGCAGCTCAGGAATCCGATTTGAGTAATGCTGACTCCAGTGACGGTAGTAACTGCTATGATAATCTCAGTGGGGCCAGCGCAAATATTGTGGATACAGCAGCAAATACAAATGCACCAATGGAAGTTCCACATTTAGAGGATTCAGTGGATCATTGATAAAAATTATAATATAATTCATGAAATTGACGACACTAATAACGACATCGATGTAGTAGATAACGAATCCAGTGAGGCTAGTAGTAAGAATTCGTCATGTTCTTCGTTAAATGACACTGATTTTGACGTTGCCACAAGTGTCAGTTCTTCCTGGCTCGATGTCTCTTGCCGAAGTTGCTTATTCTGGCCTAGCTGGAAATGCAGGTACTGTTTCAAGCTTACACGTAATGCTGGCGGCTGCCGCTGAAGACGCAAGCGAACCAAAAACGTACCAGGCTGCAATGCAGTGCACTGAGCGGAAACAATGGGAGAGAGCGATGAATTCTGAGCTTGAATCAATGATGACAAATGACACTTTGGAGTTAAGCGAGTTGCCAGCTTGACGAAAGACAATTAGTAAGATAGTAAGAGTATCTACAAGGTTTAACGTGATGCCAATGGCACCATCCAACTGTATAAGGCCCGATTGGTTATCAAGGGTCACAGCCAAGTAAAAGGAATAGATTATGATGAAACATTCTCGCCACTGGTACGTTACTCGTCTATTCGCTTTTTATTGGCGATGGCTGTCGAATTCAACATGCTTATACACCAGATGGATGCGGGGCCGGCATTCCTTCAAGGTGAATTAACAAAAGAAATTTACATGCATCAATCGGAAGGGGCCAGAGATGAATCAGGTAGGGTGTGTCGTTTAAAGCGAGCAATATATGGTCTGAAGCAGTCCAGTCGTGTGTGGAACGGCAAATTAAATAAAGTATTGGTGGAACGCATGAAATACTCGCGATCGTCAATAGACCAATGCATTTACTTCAGGACGCTCACAACAGAACACCATCATACTGGCAGTGTGGGTTGATGTTATAGTGATTTTTTTCGAGCAACGTTACGATGTGCACAAGGTTGAAAAATTAACTATCAACTCATATCAAAATAAAGGACTTGGGTGAAGCCACATCGTTGCTTGGAATGAGCATCACACGATTCCAGGATGGTTCGCTTTCTATTGATCAACATAACTACATAACCACTATAATCGATTGGTTATTGATATGTATTGAATAAATCTTTCTTCTGCTTGTTGTTCTCATCAAAGAAACATGTTTAATTAAATTGTCGGAAAGTATCGCTGCGTAATTCTTTAATCATAACAATTACAAAGCGGACTTCGATAGTCCAATAAGGAATCATTTATACTCCACCATGTCTGAATTTGGTATTTCTGTTCAGCTCATCCGTCTTTGCAGAATGACACTGAGCAACACCAGCTGCACAGTAAAAATCGGAAAGGATCTTACTCCTTCATTCGATACCAAACGAGGTTTCAGACAAGGTGATTCCTTATCGTGCGACTTTTTCAGTAATGAAATAAAACGAAGTATAACTCTTGCCAACAGGAGTAACTTTGGGCTGAGTAGACAATTGAGAAGCAGAGCCCTCTCTCGACGAAAAAAACTCACGCTCTATAAGTCACTATTCATGCCCGTCCTTTATATGTAGCACAAACCTGGGCGTGGAGCAGTTTTGATGAAAAGACTTTGGGAGCCTTTGAGCGAAAGATCTTTCGTAAAATCTTCGGTCCAATCTGCGTACCGAAGTACCGAATGGTGAGTACCGAATTCTATGATGAAATTCATTTCATATGAGCTGTACGCTGACATTGACATAGCTAAGCGCATTAAAATCGAGCGGCTCCGTTGGCTAGGTCATGTTGAGCGAATGAAAAACGAAACGAACGCTCCAGCGAAAAAAAAATATTCGATTCGGTGCCCGGTGGTGGTCAAGATTACGCAGAAGATTACGCCCACATCTTGATTGGAAGGATTAGGTGTTCGATAACCTGACCACGCTTGGGGTTTCCAACTGGCGCCAGCAAGCGCAAAACAGAAATGGCTGGCGCAATTTCTTATACGAGACGAAAACCGACCAACGGTTGTAAGCTCCAGATAAGTAAGCATGTAAGTACGTATAACAATATAAATCATCTTGTTTTATTCATATTGGCTTCGTTGAGTATGGTCAGGATCATGGCTTGTTTTCTCACGTTCGTGATTACCACAACGCAGCACAGTGCGCGTTTTTTCAATTTTAAGATGACATTTGTAATTATCTCAAGAACTATAAGAACTAGGTCATAAAATTTTCTACCAATGCTTTCTATACCGAAGAAAGTAATTCTTCCCATTGGCGGCCTCGGTAGTCGAGTAGGTAGCGTGCTCGACTGCTACACCAGAGGTCCCGGGTTCGATTCCCGGCCAGACCATTGTCCTTCGCAACCTTTTCCATTTACAATTTTCTATCCTCTTTTCTAATTAATTGAAATTGAAAATTCATCAATACTTACGACTTGAAGTTGTAGTTAATGGTAGAGAAATTTGAAGATAAGATTTTTATCTTCAAATTATAATTTGAATTGACTGAGGTAAAGGTTTAAGGAATTGACAAGATTAAAAATGGCATAACTTTCGATTCGTACAGTGTATTTCATATATAATAGTAGGTAGCTTCATATCTTCATTACAAATGACACTACCGAAACTGGGCGTGATCCGCCCACTTTTGAAAAAACCACCCATATAACCATTTGCTAGTTATACCTACTTGTGTTTCTTAAAAATAAAAAATATTAAACATTTTTTTGACGAAATGTTTATTCTGAATCAGAGATTTCACTCAGATATTCTACGGATTTTAAAAGTCCCAGGACTTCTGATGTTATGTTTGACTTTTTATATTTAGGTGGTTGTCGTATTGCATTTATTACTGGGTCAGTTGTTACCAGCAATCTATTATTAAGTCAATATTTGTATCGGTTCTTGAAGTCTTTCAAGTGAAAAATTCTCTGAAGCGTCTGCTGTCTTCGTTTCTTGCTTCTTGGCTTCTTCGGAGAGCTACCCAATTGGTAATATGGTAGTATGTAGTAATTGGTAGTATGTAGTAATTGGTAGTACGAGTAATTGTAATAACATGTTTTATTGTCGACCGGTCTAAGCTCGACACCCTACTATCGTATCAGCCGGACATCGACACTGGCATCGACGTCAACTGCACAGCTGATATCATTTTGTGAATTTTGACCCCCATAAGGAAATACACGTGATTTTGGTGTAGAACGGGGATAGTCGTACTACTGACAATATTTTTATGATAGAACATTTTGAATGTTTACAGATTATAGACCATTAGTTAGTAAGGTGGATCGAAAAAAAATTTGACACTCATATCCTGGGAGTTGGGTTTAAATTAAAACTAGCGGTTTTAATTTGAAAACAACACTTTTTCGTAAAAAATCAACGGTTTTTTTGCGGTAAGTTTTTATAAAGTTGAAATAACTACTACAAAGTAGGATGTAAATTGAAGATATCTGGGGACCAAAAGTTGTGAATAAGAAAATTCTTACATTTGAGGATTTTTTAATATAACAATGTTCAGATTTCGGTCAAAATTTTGGCTATTTTTCACAAAAATTACTATAAATCCTCTATTTTTCAGTAAATTTTGTAAAATTAATTATTTTTGAAAAAGAATTGATGTAATCTATTGATTTATAAAAAAATGCATTTTCCATTAACGTAAAAAATAATTTTAGTGGCTACTATTAGATAATGATAGTTTTTGAATTGAAAAATAATTAGTTCTTTATAAAAATCATTTATTCCTATCAAAATCCTTCCAGGAACTTTAATTTTATGTGACCCGCTGGTAAAAAGGTGATTTATTTATTTAATGACCGAAATAAACAAAATTTATAAGAAACTAGTGAATCCTGACAAACGCTGTTTTGCCTTAGAAAATATTCGTAAATAAATCGATTATGGAGTTTTCATAGATCACTTAAGTGATCCTAAGCAAATGAATCATAAGCACACAGCAAGAACGGAAATATATCAATACTGCCAACGTATTAGTTGATAACTCCAACTACCAACTTTAAAAAGGACAGTGTTTATATGAATCTACACATTGGATTCCATCTGATGACAATTTGAATATAAATAGCTAAAAATTTGAGGGATTGGCAGCTATTTTTAAAATTACAACTTTGGTATATTTTGGACTTCATGCAAAAACTGATCACCTGAAGTTAAAAATATATTACAAGAGCAATTTTTTTCTGTTGATTTACCAACAATAGCCGCCACTATGGCGGCCGTGGTGCAATGGGTAAAGTACTTGACCCATACGCCAAAGAACCCTGGTTCAAATTCCATCTGATACAGAAAGTTTTCTCAATCGAATTAAATTTTCTATTCGTCCGTCACCTCTCTGCAGACAATGACAAACCTCTCAGAGTAAATAATGTTATGTAAAGCTACTTGAGAACATGGAATTTTTGTTTTGTTTTTTTTTTTTTTTTGTTTTATTTACTAACTTATGCATGGGACAAAAAAAACAAATTTTTATTGGCAACTTCATGCACATAGTTATTAGCAATTTTTTCTGAAAAAACTATGGTTGTAAGTCATAAATATCAACCTAAAGCTGAAATATTTTATACATCCAATATATTTGTATGTCGTCATACCAAACATTTTATTTCAAAAAATCTTTTTAATAAGTTGTACTTTTACATAAAACTAAAAAAAAAATTAATGTTGCAGAAGACAAAATGGTAACTTAAGGAACAACTTTCATGCATTTATTTTGTCCAAATTACAAGTTTAAATTCTAAATATTTCATGATATATGTTTGTAAGTACTACAGTGATTTATTAGTCGATAAACATTAATTGCATCTACCATAAACAGAAACCTGTATTCGATTTTTGCTTTTGGTTTTCTTTTTATAACGAAAACAACACAAAGATTTTCATACTAAAAAACTACGATTTTCGAGTTACCAACTCATACGTTGGACGTATCGATATCTATATATATAAAAAGATGTGTACATTTTTATGTCACCACTAACTCCGAAAACGGGTCGACCGATTTCAACCAAAATGTCTGGGTAGTTGGCGTCTGTAGATGGTTTATGTATAGTTTGCACGAAATTGGCTAAGTGGTTCCGGAGATATAGCACTTTAAAGATATTCCCATATCTATATTTATAAAACAAAGTCATGATTTGTGTTTGTAATTCCATAACTCAAGAACGAATCGAACCATTTGCTTGGGGTTTTCTTTGTTGTATTTTTCTTAGCCATACCATGGTTCGCACGTCAAAATTGTTTGCCACACCCCCTTTTACAGGCCACAATTGAATGAAAATTTTATATTTCAGTCGGCTTTGGTCTCACTAGACTAAAATTTCGAACTTTAGTTCATATGATCACTGTTGGCAACCCTGCAAGACAAGCCGCAAACATTTGCAGCAAAAACTAATACATTCTCAGTTATTTCACTCTTGTCAGTTTTGTCAGAATGAGACAACAATATAAAAATTAAATTACGCAGCAAACAAGCTGAGGGTGTGAAAAAAAAACTTTAAGAGGTGCAAGTGTAAGTCACGCAATAAATAATATCCTAAAATAACCAAATTGAATGATAGTGGCCGTGGCGCAGTGGGTAGAATATGGAACTTATATGACAGAGCACCGTGGTTCAAAAATCGCATGAGGCATAAAGATTTTCAATTGTGATTAATTAATAAAATATTGTTCAAAAGTGAAAAGTGATTTAAAATAGACAAATAAATTAACAAATAAACACATTCTTTCTAAGGAAAACCAAGATTAGATTTCCTTGCTATAGAATACAAAAAAATAACAGCGTTATTCTGGGGCTTTGTTTTTTTATTTTCTTTAAATATTTTACTTAAATTTATCTTTTGTAAATACTACCAATTAATAAAAAAAGAAAAAAAACATTTCTAAACAAAATTACAAGAAAAAAATTTGGCTTAATTTGGTGAAGGGTTTGAACCCGCCCATGTTTGCGTTAAAGGCCAGCGCTCTAACCACTACACTATGGCGGAAAGGTTTTGCGAGACGCTAACTGCGTAGTTAAGTAAACAGCTGAGTTTGTTATGAAATTCTTTACGGAATTCGTTGTTAGTGTGAGCAGAGCAGCTGTGTTCGGCAAGACATTGAAATATGTTATTTGTAAGAAAGAGATATGAAATCACACTTATACATGAGTTTTGGTTAGATTTTTCACATTGCCCTTAACAAACTGATAGAAATTTTGTTCTACAGACTAACCGAAATTTCCGACAGCACTGTTAGTTAAATAACGAATCATTTAACTAGTACTTGTCTTGCAGGGAACTGAACTACAAATGACCGAGAGCTCTATAAATATGCTGGGAGTTTTCCCTTTTTATATGTTTATCTATCTGTATTCTTATCTGTCTTCTATATATCTGTATCCACAAGCAATAATCGCTCAAGCCGACTAAAATTAGAACTGAGTTATTTGTATTGCTATATTCATTGAATATATCGTTACTTACACACAAAATCTGTAGCTTCTAGCGTGAACTAAACCAAAGTTATGAGACAAAAACCAAACCAAAAAACGCACAATTGCAAAATACAACGTTGTAGTTGTAATCATGCTATTAAATTTTTTAGCCCAACGTTTTATAAATCCAAGCATTGAAGACGCTTTTTTACAAATGTAATCAATATTGATATTAAACAATAGCTTAGAATCCATGTATACACCAAGATCTTTGACGACATTCACACGACTTAAGGCAGTGTCTTTAATTTGATAATTAAATTATTCTTTTTACGCGAAAAGGTCATACTTCGGCACTTTTCTGGATTAAGAAACATATTATTTTTTGGAACACCAAACCTCAAAAGATTTCAGATCAGACTGGAGTAGGGCTGAATTGTTTTGAGAGTTTATTGTTCTGTATATTTTCATATCATCTGCATATATAAGCAGATGAGAGTTTTTTATGATGTGAGTTACATCATTAGGTCTGTTCCCGTACTTGCAAGTTTGTGAAAACTTTCGAAAACTTGCACAAGTTTTTACTAAATTGCGTTCCCGTGCACCAAAAACTTGCAAAAGAGAGCGACAATGAGAGAGTAAAACATTTCCCCTCCTTGCGATAAGTTGCAAGTTTCTGCTACACAAATTTCGTGTAGTAAAAACTTGCAAGTTGTCATGTGTTGGCAGAAATGTCAAAATTTACGCTAGGATAAAAAAAAAAACAGATGGACAAGTGCATCAAGCATAAATTTGAGCTAAAAATTAAAAAAAAAAATACAAATATTCAAGTTAATTGTTCGCCAGGTACATATAGCCTATATATTAAATCAATTAGTGTAGCTAATTTATCAAACATTGTCGAAATCTTCAAACACATTTTTTCGTTTAATTAGCCAAATGTTTGTCCAACTTATGTTTGACCAAAAGTTGCAAGTTTTTACTACAAAGCGTTCCCGTACTTTTTAGCATTTTTATTGCTCAGAGACTATTTTTCTGCTTACTCTCTTGAAATTTGCAACTTGTAAGTTTTTGCTACAAAAGTACGGGAACAGACCTGTTGAAAATCGAATACACGGCCAAATTCCAATTTGATGAGCTTGGATGCTTTAAAACTTTATTCCAATAAGAAAATGATAGGTTTAAATACATGAAACAAGTAAAATAACTAAAAACTTACAATTTTGGTCTTCTCCTAGCCGTTAGTAATTCAATTATGAAGAAAATTAAAAAGTACAAAAAAGACAAAGGAAACAGTGTTGCCAGATGGGCCATATAGAAATATTCGAATGTGTTCAGAAAGTAAAAGCAGCGTTGCAGGTGACAGTGTTGTTAACATTCTGTCCCCCGGTATCGCGATCGCCTGCGACCGTGACTACCTGATTAACTTCTTCACCAATACTGTCTCCATAGCTGCGGACATCTAGGACTGCTAATTTTATAGCTGGACGATGATATTCTTCATTCTTTGTGCGCACGAATGCGCTTCGTAACTGTCCATCTTTTGCTACGATAATGTTAGTCACGATCCCCTTTGGCCAAGTGTGTCTAGGCAAGTTGTCGTCAACAATGATAACCACATCTCCGATTTTGATTGGTTTTGCTTTACCGTACCATATTGTGCGTTTCGTTAATTCCCATCTCTCTTCCCATCTCACTTCCAGGCGGAATGAACGACCACTTGGTTTCAGCGCTTGTGAGCTCACATCAAAGAGCTTCGAAGTCAATTTCTTCATGTGCTTGACGTAATTCTTTTTCAGCAGCTTTTAAATTGGTTCCATTGTCACTGTATATATGGAGGGGTACACCTCTATGAGCTTTAAAGTTTTTATTAACCATAACACACGAACTCATTGTGTGCGACTTCTATGTGTACAGCTCGACAGGTTAGGCAAGTGAATACTGCTCCATATCTTTTTTCTGAGCGCCTGTCTACAGTAACTAAAAATGGACCAAAAAATCTAATCCAACGTAAGAAAACGGTCTCAAGAAGGCGGACAAGCGTGCTTCTGGCAACGGACCCATTTCAGGGGGACACGGATTTGCATTTCGAATTTTGCATATTTGACATTTGCTGCGGATACAACGTAGCAAGGAGCTTAGGCTGGGTATATGATATTTTTGAAAGATTTCATTAATCACTGTTTCGTGATTGATATGTTTATATTTTCGATGGTACCAATAGACGATTAGATGCGTGATGCGATGCTGCTCAGGCAATATTAATGGGTTCTTTGTGGCATTAGTTATTTGTTTTGAGTTTTCAAGTCGTCCTTTCAAACGAACAATTGCTGAATCGTCAATAAAGGGGCTTAATTTGCGCAGAAGGCTTTTCTTTGGTATCAAACAGTTTTGATTATTCTTTAAAAGTTGTATTTCTTGATAGTAAACGTCGTTTTGAGCAAGTCGTAGGAGAAACATTTCACTCAAGCAGAGCATTTCAGAGCTTAGGCCTGGCGTCGTATTGTACTCTTTCCGACATGGTATTCTTTCTTTTCTTTCTTTGTGGTTTTTTAACTTTTCTACGAAAAGCTTAACATATACCATGGTTCTTAATAATCGCTCCCATTTCGAAAATCGCGTAACGTTAACTATAGCTTGCTTTTCAAAAATTGTAGCAACCTGGTGTATTTCGGTATCAACTTGTTCCTCGATCTTAATATGGTTTTGAAGAGCATTAAAGGTAGGCCACTCATGCGGAGGTTATTGTAAAAAAGACGGTCCTCTAAACCACGGGGCTTTAGCACCAAAATCAGGTGCACGAGTCCATTTAGTAGCCAAATCAGCTGGGTTAAGTTTTGTGGACACATAATTCCATTTCTTTATATCCGTTGTTTCTTGGATCTCTGCAACGCGAAATTTCACGAATTGCTTATACGCTCTCGGTTCTGAACCTAGCCAAAGCAAGACCGTTTTTGAGTCTGACCAGAAGTTAGTAGATTCACAATTTAAATCATGGTTCTGGAGGATTAAATTTGCCATACGGGCTCCCGAAACAGCAGCAAGCAGCTCCAGTCTAGGCATCGATATCGGACGCAGCGGTGCTACTTTTGTTTTTGCGCATACTAATGAAGTTTCTATACCTTTTTCGCTGTAGATACAGAAATTAGCCACAGCCGCGTATGCATGCTCGCTAGCGTCTACGAAAACATGTAACTGTATTCTGCTTGTTTCACTATCTGTCAGCTTGAAATAGCACCTCGATATGCGAACGTTCTCTACATACTTCAGGTTACTTAACCACTTTTGCCATGCATCAACCAACTCTTCTGGTATGGTCTCATCCCACTCTGTGCGACTTCTCAAAACATTCTGTACCAAGATCTTCATGTAGATTGTAAAAAACGATAATAATCCCAGTGGATCGAAAATTGACATCAAAAGCCTCAATAATTCTCTTTTGGTTGGTAGTCTCAAGCCGCGTAATACATCTTCACTGGCTTTTGTGTACTTGAGGTTATATGTAAAGTAGTCATCAGTTGTGCTCCACCACATTCCAAGAATTTTATCCACTTCTAAGATATGTTCCACTGTTCGACCTGCTTTACAAAATCCGTCTGTAAAACCATTCTCACCCAATGCTTTCAATACTTGCGAAGAATTTGAAAACCAATTTCGGATGTGAAAACCACCACTTGCATGTACTTTACGCACGTCCGTGGCTAGCTGAACAGCATCAGAAACAGAGTTGACGCTATCAAGCATATCGTCGACGTAATGCCTTTCCAGTATCGATTTTGCAGCTCTTGGATACTTTTTCTCATATTCCTTAGCATTCTTATTTTTAGCATATTGTGCAAGCGATGGCGAACAGCTGGCACCGAAACTTAAAACTTGAAGAACATAAACTACTGGCTGTTGTAGTGCATTACAGTTACGCCATAGGAATCGTTGCGAATGTTGATCATCTTTATCGACGGCTACTCTATGAAAAATTTCACAAATATCTCCGCAAATTCCAATTTTTCCAATTCTGAAATTGAAGAGCACTGTAGGCAATGACACTAACAGATCTGGTCCTTTCGAAAGACAATCATTAAGTGAAACTCCGTCATATTTTGCAGCAGCGTCCCATACCATTCTTATCTTGGATGGCTTGTTCGGGTTTTTTACAGCAAATATCGGCAAGTACCAAGTTCGCGGATGCTCAGCACATTTTTCATCTACAGTCAATCTTCGGATGTAGCCTATGCCTTCCATTTGCATTATATGATCATTAACACGCATTTTTAAATCTTCATCTTTTGATAGCTTCTTCTCAAAACAACTGAGTCTTTGTAATGCCATGCTAAAGTTGTTTGACATTTTTATATCACTGGCTTTCCACAACAACTTAGCAACAAAATGATCACCATCACGAGTGACTTTTTCTTCCAATTCATTTTTTAAATTAACGTTTTCAAAATTCTTCGGCTCACTTTCAAGTTTCATATTATCGACCATCAGAGTTTGCAAGGCCACGTCATCATCACACTCGCATATGTATAGTTGAAAATGTGTTTCGACATTACTTTGTACATTTTTATTCACAGCACCATATATCGTGCATCCTAATCTTGTCTTTGTTGCCGCAGGTTCATTTGGTTTTCCTTCTCTGAACTTCAATGGCATCGCTACGTTTCTATTGTTTAAGCCAATTATAATTCTTGGTGTCACATTATAATATGATTTTACTGGCAAGCCTCTCAAATGTTTATATTCATTTGTTAATTCATCCAAATCCATTGTCTGAATTGGTAAATCAAGGCTCTTTACTGAATGTACATCGACAAGCGAATAAACTCTATCACGTTGATCCTGTTGCGATATTTTCAAATTTAAGAAACGAGATCCTGTTTCCCTACGTACTGTTCCATCAGTCCAACATAAACACAATTCTTTATTTTGACCTTCTAGCTGCAACTCATTCAAAACGCTTTCTTCGATAAGCGTAGGTCCAGAACCATCATCTAGAAACGCATACACATTGAGGGACTTATGGCGTCCATAAATCGTTATTGGCACAATTCTAAATAGTACGCTAGAGGTTTGCATGTGATGAACAGCAACAATGCTTTCTCACATTGCATTATTCTGATGTGCTTCCTGCTTATGTAAGATTGGAGGATGTGGAGCAGAACAACCATTAACACCGCATTCTTTTTGTTGGCGACATGATCTGCTATCATGCTTCTTTAAACAATATCGACAAAGTTTTTTCTTCATAACCTCGTCCCATCTTTGCTTATATTCAATTTTTTTGAACTTTTCGCATTTCAAAATTGGATGCTCTTCCTCACAAAAATAGCATTTCAACTTCGAAATTATATTATTTTTCCCTACCTCCTCATGAAAATTAATGCGCTGTGTTCTACGCACTTCGCAATCTTTCTGCTTAAGCACCGGTAGTGATATTATACTGCTCGCAGATTGTGCCAAATCGAAAAGCCATTCGCTAAACGTGGACAAATTTTCACCTTGAGTTGTGCTTTTATGCTTAGCCCACTGCAAGCTTAGAGAAGTTGGCAATTTTTCAAGAAGTTTTTGAATAAGCAAAGGATTGTTCAAATGATTTTTAAAATCAGCAGCCAAAATTGTTGTTGTCAAATTTTGCACCTCTAATGCAAAATTTACTAAAGTTTCCAGTTTATTTTGATTAACGCATTTAAACGCTCGCAACTTTATCATCAAAGAGTTAATAATATGTTCAGGTCGCCCAAATACCATTCGCAATGTCTCAATAATTTTTGGCACAAGCGCAGAAATCATAAGCTGACTGCTCACGTAATCTCGAGCTCTAACCTTCAATGCCCTCTGAAGACGAAGCAAATTTTCTTCATTACTGAACCCACACAAGCGTGTAGAATTCTCGAAGCTGCTTATAAAAATAGGCCATTCTTCAGGACTACCGCCGAAAATTGGTAGCTCCTTAGGAACAACATGCCGAGCATTAATCTGCGTTTCGTTTAAACATATTGATGTTCTTGCGGCAGCTAAAGATTGTATTTCTCCTTCCTGAACATAACCTCTTTCGTGACCATAACCTCTTTCACACAAACTCATTGCCCCATTACCATCGCCATTTTCAATATCATTACCGTCGCCATTTTCAATATTATTACCGTTTGTAACGGCCACGCCATTACCCTGTTTTTTGTTGCTATGCATTTTGCGCATACTATTCGTAGCTTCAGCAATGCTTACGCTAACGAAGGGCAAAGCCTTACGACTGCACTGCCCAGGTACCGTTACCGCAGCAGCATCAACATCGACGTCATCGTTGTCGCCATGCATAATATCATATTTTTTGCATATTTTTTTGTCGCCATGCATAAATCATAATATTTTTGCATAATATCATATTTTTTTTTTAATAAATAACATTTTAATTTGTTGCTCTTCTTCCAGACGCATTAACTCTATGCGCATATTTCGTCGAGAGCTATTTAATAAAATTTCACCTACCTCGCTTTCTGCTGTACCGTGATATGCCTGTTGCCTTTCGTTCATTCTAACCCCCATGGGTGACTAAAATGTCTCAGCGTTTGTTGCGTTCAGTGAATGCTGATTTTCATCTAACACAGTTGCTCCCGATGTCCTACATTCTTCACATGTCACTTTCCGCAGTATCCTCAGAAACGTTGACGCAAGAAAAATGGAACCATTTGTTGCAACTATCACACTGCACCATTTGCTCGTTATCCGGTTGCCCACAAACGCTGCAGCTAAATTCCTTGGCACTTGCAGTGCTTAAGCCACTTCTTGTGCTCACCATAATTTCCAGGAACCAGCACAAGCCGACAGTACAAAATTTTTTAAAGATTGTTGAAAATCGAATACACGGCCAAATTCCAATTTGATGAGCTTGGATGCTTTAAAACTTTATTCCAATAAGAAAATGATAGGTTTAAATTCATGAAACAAGTAAAATGACTAAAAACTTACAATTTTGGTCTTCTCCTAGCCGTTAGTAATTCAATTATGAAGAAAATTAAAAAGTACAAAAAAGACAAAGGAAACAGTGCTGCCAGATGGGCCATATAGAAATATTCGAATGTGTTCAGAAAGTAAAAGCAGCGTTGCAGGTGACAGTGTTGTTAACAAGACCTATTAATTGATAAAATAAACAAAAGTAGACCAAGGTGGCTACCATAAGGAACACCTTATTCCGCAATAAACTAAGAAGACAGCACACCTCAAAATCGTATTTGATAAGATCGCTCTGACAAATACGATTGAATCCAGCTAACGAAATATTGCGGAAATCTTCAAACGTGAGCTTAGCACTCAAATGCCCCTAGAAAAAAATCACACTTGATATCCTTCGGGACAAAAGCTGACCCAGGCAAATTTTATTAATTTTTTATTGGAAAAATAAAAAAAGTAAGTATATAGTTATTGAATATGGTTTTTGAAGAAAGTCGTTTTAAATGTTGTTGTTTGGCCATGTTGCTTGCACTGCACACTGGCACGTTGCAAGTAACGCAGAAAGCAAGTCTTTCGGTCAATATTCGGAGGGCATATACCACAGGGCTTCTGTTCAGACAGTTTTCTTTTGTTATTGGGTGGAGTCGACAGTTCTGCAGCTGCTTCACTTCGAATATTTCGTACTAAAGCGGCTGATGGAAGCTCGTCCTTTTGGAAGACGATTTCGACGAGCAATACACGGTTTCACAAATTGTTCGCCTAATTCCTGCAAGTATAAGCGGCGTTTATGTGTGGTGTTTTGCTTCCAGGTAGGATTTACTTCGATCCACATAACAAAAGCGTTTAAAACTGATAAGTCTATAATATTTTCGAACACTGCCACGACCCAACGATTACGTTTACATGAGTAGTTTCGCACCATTTGATCAATTCTGTCAACACCGTATTTAGTGGAGTTGTAAAATTTGATGATTTCAGAAAGCTTGCCTTGGTATTCTTCACAAATATTTTTGTCATGATGCAACGTGCTTAGAAGTGTTACCAATTTGTACTTTTTGGGCACATACTGCACAATTGATATTTTTTCTGTGAAGAAGAAGTAACTGGTAAAGACAGGGAGCTTACGAAGTTGGTTTTCTGATATTTCTGGCAAAAATGGTTTATTTTTACGGAAAGTTCCGACAAGAGTGATATTTTTGTTAAGAAGTTCCAGCGCCAGGATGTAAAAAAATTCTCTGTTGTTATGTTTCGTCCAGGATAATTTGAAACCAAGTCCATAACAACTCGTTTTCCTTGATTTTTTCTGGAGTGGCATTTCTGTTTTCTTTTCCCAGCTATAATTTGACTCTAAACAAAACCCAGTTTTAGCATCCGCAGCTACCCACGCTTTGATGCCATACTTTCCGGGTTTGCTGGGAATGTATACCTTGAAGAGGCATCTTCCACGAAATGTGATGAGCTGCTCGTCAATTGTGACATTTTCGTGAGGACTATATATAAATTTTAAATTTTCGACCCATTGTTCATACACGTCTCTTATCGGTGAAAGCTTATCGCTACGCATTTCTGACCGACGCAGCTCCTTGTTGTCAAAAGCCAATTTTCGAGATATATTATGAAATCGCTTGAGAGGCATTACTGATCTCAAAATGGGCCACCCATGATTTTCGTTCCACAAGCTGTTAAGGTTTTTACCATGTGAACGGTATACACCTAAATCGTTTTTTTTAATTTGTGCTTTTCAAAAATGTATTCTTCCTTTACCTGTCAGGAGCAAAAGTCCTAAGAAAGCATCCAATTCAATATCATCCAAGCAAACGAAGCTATCTCCAAACACCCTTTGTCCCTCAATATTTGTGAAACTACTTATATTCTTTCTTATAGCGACTGGAAAAGATACAGCGACTTGTCCTTGCTAAGATGCTCAGAGGGTTCATTAGAGTTAATTGTGTCATCGAAATTCTCAAGAACCTTTTCAATATCAATATCCTCAAAATCGCTACCATGGGATTGCACTTCTGGTTCGTAACCAATGTCATCACTATCGCTAAGCTCATTTTCAAAAGCCTCAAGACTGGACTTGGATGATTTCCGTATTTCTCGAATTTCATCATCCCTCATGCGCCGGTTCTCATTTTTTGTCAATGACTTCTACACAAAAATGCAAATTTGCAATGTGAACAAGAATAACAATGCTTGCGAAAGTGAACCAAAATGGGAATGAAACATTGTGAATAATAAACAAAAGCTTGCTAATGTCAAAGAAATAACAAATGAAGAGGTTGCACTGTGAAGTTAAGAAATATTATGCAAATATTGTAAGAGGGCCAAAAATAGAGCCGAAGGGATACAAGTGTACGATGGTACTTTTTTGATAAAATTAAAAAAGAATATAAAAAAATAATAAATTTTCCGTAATTAACTTAAGAATTAGTACACTGAGCAGGAAGAAAAAAAATTTGAAAATCATTATCACAGCGAAATATCACGTTATATTCAATTCGGGTCTGAAAATGACCCTAATATCATTTGAGTGTTAAGTAAAATTAGATTGTGAGGAAGCTTATCAAATGCCTTACTAAAGTCAGTGTATATGCTGTCGACCTGATTACCAGATTCAATCGAATTTAAGCAAAATGCAATATCGATAAAATTAGAAAAAGTGTATCTGCCAGTAACAAAGCCATGCTGATGAGTCGTTAAAACTTCTCCACAGTGAACCTTAACAGTCATAAAATCACGAATTTGTTTTGTCCGGACGTAATCACTGTGCGTTTGGAGTGGCGCCCAACACACACATGCACTCCAGTGGTCAATAAACCATTTTTATCGTTGAGTATTTATCGTTGAGTAACTTGTCTGGCTAAAGTTTCTCCTTGTGCTCCATGCTCGACGAAACTGAAATCCCACGAGTGACTGATCGCACGGAATTTCGCGACAAGCAAAACGAACAGGACTACGACGATCATTGTAATAGAAAGTAAAAAATCACTTGGCCAATTCACAATGAGGGTAGCCATTGTGGGTTGTGGAAGGTGTGGAGTGTTGCCACACCAATACTAACACAGATGCCGCCAAGATGAAAAAAACACTTGGTGGGCCGCTGGAGCGAGGAGGACCTAAAGGCCAGGACCTGGGAAAAATCAGGGAGTACTTTTTATACCCCCACGTTTAAAAAACGTAAATGGGGGTATATTAATTTTGTCACTCCGTTTGTAACGCCCATAAGGAGGCGTGGTAGGTATAGAAAAATATATATATTATTGATCAGTATCACCACCCGAGTTGGTTTAGCCATGTCCGTCTGTCTGTCCGTCTGTCCGTCTGTCCGTCTGTCGTCACGATTACAGCCGTAATTTTCAAGCTATCATCACGAAATTCAATATTTAAGCTTTTATCTAAAAAACTAAGGTCAAGTTCGAAAATGAGCCAAATCGGATGAAAACCACGCCTACCTCCCATACAAAGTGCCTTTATCAAAACGGTAAAATCTCTTAGAATTCCACAAAAATTAATATATGGACTTGAAATTTTGCATATGAGCTCCGATATTTAAAGTGCACTCTAAGAATGAAATTCAACCAAATCGGATAAAAACCACGCCTTCCTCCCATACAAAGTGACTTCATCAAAAAGGTAAAATCTCTTTAAATTCCACAAAAAATAATATATGGACTTGAAATTTTGCTTATTAACTTTGATATATAACATGCACTTTGTGTATAAAATTCAACCAAATCGAGTGAAAACCACACCCACCCCCAAAAATGAAAGCGAATATTTTCTGTTAAAACTATGTAGGTATAACAAAAATGTTTTATACAAATAAACATTTTATTGACGGCTTAAGACTTTGAATATACTTCGGTTCGGACGTGGGGGTATTTTAACTTCGGCCCAGTCGAAGATCATTTCTTACTAGTTATCATAGATCTTTGTATATTGGCGTGTGTGTGTTGGTGCGCTCACCACACACAGTGTTTTACCTTGTTTTGATTGTCCGGGTTTTTTTTTTTTGTGTTACCGCAAACAACCGATCAGCTGTTGTGAAAAATTAATTAATTTCAGCAAATTCGCGATCGTGCCGGCATACATCAATTTATAAAATGATAGGAAAAAAGTAATTTAAAGTGCCGAAAGTGTCGCGACAAATTGGCGCCCAACGTGGGGCTCGAAAAAAAAGAGAAACAAAAAAAATTCGACCGTCGAAAAGTCTAAAAGTGTTAAATTCAGTGCAAAACAAAAAAAAAAACAACAAGTGGTTGATTGTGCGCCGCCTGTTACCACAGTCTGCTTAGTGAATTCGTGTTAGTAAACAGAAAAAAAACCCAAATTAAACAATAGAAACAAAAAATCAAGTGCGCTAAGTGTCGAAAAAAAAGTTAGAAAATCCAAGTTTCGAGTGGTTGAAATAGTTGGTTCCACGGACATTTTTGAGAGACGGACAGACATTTCGGTTCGGACCGACACTGGTTTTTGGATGGACATTTTTTTGTTTAAGCACAACTTCAGACGGACATTTTGTATGCTTTCAGACGGACATTTTGAAAATATTCAGACGGCCATCTCTGTGGACATTCGGACAGACATTTTTATATTGATTTTGGACACTAACTAACTACTAACTAAACTAGTAGATTTTGCACACACTGTTAAAAAAAAAACTTCTATAAATAATTTAAATAAATAAAATTTTCTTTCACAAGCTGGGCGTAATACGGGCGACTTAGAGTTTTTTTTCGTGGCGCTGGTGACTTGTTAAAGCGTAGGGAATTAGCAACGGAGCAGAAATTTCCGTCAGCGGAGTCCAGCTCGTATTACAGATAAATTAAATTAAAATTAAATTAAAATTAAATTAAAATTAAAATTAAATTAAAATTAAATTAAAATTAAATTAAAATTAAATTAAAATTAAATTAAAATTAAATTAAAATTAAATTAAAATTAAATTAAAATTAAATTAAAATTAAATTAAAATTAAATTAAAATTAAATTAAAATTAAATTAAAATTAAAATTAAAATTAAATTAAAATTAAAATTAAATTAAAATTAAATTAAAATTAAATTAAAATTAAATTAAAATTAAATTAAAATTAAATTAAAATTAAATTAAAATTCAATTAAAATTAAATTAAAATTAAATTAAAATTCAATTAAAATTAAATTAAAATTAAATTAAAATTAAATTAAAATTAAATTAAAATTAAATTAAAATTAAATTAAAATTAAATTAAAATTAAATTAAAATTAAATTAAAATTAAATTAAAATTAAATTAAAATTAAATTAAAATTAAATTAAAATTAAATTAAAATTAAATTAAAATTAAATTAAAATTAAATTAAAATTAAATTAAAATTAAATTAAAATTAAATTAAAATTAAAATTAAATTAAAATTAAATTAAAATTAAATTAAAATTAAATTAAAATTAAATTAAAATTAAATTAAAATTAAATTAAAATTAAATTAAAATTAAATTAAAATTAAATTAAAATTAAATTAAAATTAAATTAAAATTAAAATTAAATTAAAATTAAATTAAAATTAAATTAAAATTAAATTAAAATTAAATTAAAATTAAATTAAAATTAAATTAAAATTAAATTAAAATTAAATTAAAATTAAATTAAAATTAAATTAAAATTAAATTAAAATTAAATTAAAATTAAATTAAAATTAAATTAAAATTAAATTAAAATTAAATTAAAATTAAATTAAAATTAAATTAAAATTAAATTAAAATTAAATTAAAATTAAATTAAAATTAAATTAAAATTAAATTAAAATTAAATTAAAATTAAATTAAAATTAAATTAAAATTAAATTAAAATTAAATTAAAATTAAATTTAAATTAAATTAAAATTAAATTAAAATTAAATTAAAATTAAATTAAAATTAAAATTAAAATTAAAATTAAATTAAAATTAAATTAAATTAAAATTAAATTAAAATTAAATTAAAATTAAATTAAAATTAAAATTAAATTAAAATTAAATTAAAATTAAATTAAAATTAAATTAAAATTAAATTAAAATTAAATTAAAATTAAATTAAAATTAAATTAAAATTAAATTAAAATTAAATTAAAATTAAATTAAAATTAAATTAAAATTAAATTAAAATTAAATTAAAATTAAATTAAAATTAAATTAAAATTAAATTAAAATTAAATTAAAATTAAATTAAAATTAAATTAAAATTAAATTAAAATTAAATTAAAATTAAATTAAAATTAAATTATAATTAAATTAAAATTAAATTAAAATTAAATTAAAATTAGATTAAAATTAAATTAAAATTAAATTAAAATTCAATTGAAATTAAATTAAAATTAAATTAAAATTAAATTAAAATTAAATTAAAATTAAATTAAAATTAAATTAAAATTAAATTAAAATTAAATTAAAATTAAATTAAAATTAAATTAAAATTAAATTAAAATTAAATTAAAATTAAATTAAAATTAAATTAAAATTAAATTAAAATTAAATTAAAATTAAATTAAAATTAAATTAAAATTAAATTAAAATTAAATTAAAATTAAATTAAAATTAAATTAAAATTAAATTAAAATTAAATTAAAATTAAATTAAAATTAAATTAAAATTAAATTAAAATTAAATTAAAATTAAATTAAAATTAAATTAAAATTAAATTAAAATTAAATTAAAATTAAATTAAAATTAAATTAAAATTAAATTAAAATTAAATTAAAATTAAATTAAAATTAAATTAAAATTAAATTAAAATTAAATTAAAATTAAATTAAAATTAAATTAAAATTAAATTAAAATTAAATTAAAATTAAATTTAAATTAAATTAAAATTAAATTAAAATGAAATTAAAATTAAATTAAAATTAAATTAAAATGAAATTAAAATTAAATTAAAATTAAATTAAAATTAAATTAAAATTAAATTAAAATTAAATTAAAATTAAATTAAAATTAAATTAAAATTAAATTAAAATTAAATTAAAATTAAATTAAAATTAAATTAAAATTAAATTAAAATTAAATTAAAATTCAATTAAAATTAAATTAAAATTAAATTAAAATTAAATTAAAATTAAATTAAAATTAAATTAAAATTTAATTAAAATTAAATTAAAATTAAATTAAAATTAAATTAAAATTAAATTAAAATTAAATTAAAATTAAATTAAAATTAAATTAAAATTAAATTAAAATTAAATTAAAATTAAATTAAAATTAAATTAAAATTAAATTAAAATTAAATTAAAATTAAATTAAAATTAAATTAAAATTAAATTAAAATTAAATTAAAATTAAATTAAAATTAAATTAAAATTAAATTAAAATTAAATTAAAATTAAATTAAAATTAAATTAAAATTAAATTAAAATTAAATTAAAATTAAATTAAAATTAAATTAAAATTAAATTAAAATTAAATTAAAATTAAATTAAAATTAAATTTAAATTAAATTAAAATTAAATTAAAATGAAATTAAAATTAAATTAAAATTAAATTAAAATGAAATTAAAATTAAATTAAAATTAAATTAAAATTAAATTAAAATTAAATTAAAATTAAATTAAAATTAAATTAAAATTAAATTAAAATTAAATTAAAATTAAATTAAAATTAAATTAAAATTAAATTAAAATTCAATTAAAATTAAATTAAAATTAAATTAAAATTAAATTAAAATTAAATTAAAATTAAATTAAAATTTAATTAAAATTAAATTAAAATTAAATTAAAATTAAATTAAAATTAAATTAAAATTAAATTAAAATTAAATTAAAATTAAATTAAAATTAAATTAAAATTAAATTAAAATTAAATTAAAATTAAATTAAAATTAAATTAAAATTAAATTAAAATTAAATTAAAATTAAATTAAAATTAAATTAAAATTAAATTAAAATTAAATTAAAATTAAATTAAAATTAAATTAAAATTAAATTAAAATTAAATTAAAATTAAATTAAAATTAAATAAAAATTAAAATTAAATTAAAATTAAATTAAAATTAAATTAAAATTAAATTAAAATTAAATTAAAATTAAATTAAAATTAAATTAAAATTAAATTAAAATTAAATTAAAATTAAATAAAAATTAAATTAAAATTAAATTAAAATTAAATTAAAATTAAATTAAAATTAAATTAAAATTAAATTAAAATTAAATTAAAATTAAATTAAAATTAAATTAAAATTAAATTAAAATTAAATTAAAATTAAATTAAAATTAAATTAAAATTACATTAAAATTAAATTAAAATTAAATTAAAATTAAATTAAAATTAAATTAAAATTAAATTAAAATTATATTAAAATTAAATTAAAATTAAATTAAAATTAAATTAAAATTAAATTAAAATTAAATTAAAATTAAATTAAAATTAAATTAAAATTAAATTAAAATTAAATTAAAATTAAATTAAAATTAAATTAAAATTAAATTAAAATTAAATTAAAATTAAATTAAAATTAAATTAAAATTAAATTAAAATTAAATTAAAATTAAATTAAAATTAAATTAAAATTAAATTAAAATTAAATTAAAATTAAATTAAATGAAATTAAAATGAAATTAAAATTAAATTAAAATTAAATTAAAATTAAATTAAAATTAAATTAAAATTAAATTAAAATTGAATTAAAATTAAATTAAAATTAAATTAAAATTAAATTAAAATTAAATTAAAATTAAATTAAAATTAAAATTAAAATTAAATTAAAATTAAATTAAAATTAAATTAAAATTAAATTAAAATTAAATTAAAATTAAATTAAAATTAAATTAAAATTAAATTAAAATTAAATTAAAATTAAATTAAAATTAAATTAAAATTAAATTACAATTAAAATTAAATTAAAATTAAATTAAATTAAAATTAAATTAAAATTAAATTAAAATTAAATTAAAATTAAATTAAAATTAAATTAAAATTAAATTAAAATTAAATTAAAATTAAATTAAAATTAAATTAAAATTAAATTAAAATTAAATTAAAATTAAATTAAAATTAAATTAAAATTAAATTAAAATTAAATTAAAATTAAATTAAAATTAAATTAAAATTAAATTAAAATTAAATTAAAATTAAATTAAAATTAAATTAAAATTAAATTAAAATTAAATTAAAATTAAATTAAAATTAAATTAAAATTAAATTAAAATTAATTAAATTAAATTAAATTAATAAATTAAATTAAAATTAAATTAAAATTAAATTAAATTAAATTAAAATTAAATTAAAATTAAATTAAAATTAAATTAAAATTAAATTAAAATTAAATTAAAATTAAATTAAAATTAAATTAAAATTAAATTAAATTAAATTAAAATTAAATTAAAATTAAATTAAAATTAAATTAAAATTAAATTAAAATTAAATTAAAATTAAATTAAAATTAAATTAAATTAAATTAAAATTAAATTAAAATTAAATTAAAATTAAATTAAAATTAAATTAAAATTAAATTAAAATTAAATTAAAATTAAATTAAAATTAAATTAAAATTAAATTAAAATTAAATTAAAATTAAATTAAAATTAATTAAAATTAAATTAAAATTAAATTAAATTAAATTAAAATTAAATTAAAAATTAAATTAAAATTAAATTAAAATTAAATTAAAATTAAATTAAAATTAAATTAAAATTAAATTAAATTAAATTAAAATTAAATTAAATTAAATTAAAATTAAATTAAAATTAAATTAAAATTAAATTAAAATTAAATTAAAATTAAATTAAAATTAAATTAAAATTAAATTAAAATTAAATTAAAATTAAATTAAAATTAAATTAAAATTAAATTAAAATTAAATTAAAATTAAATTAAAATTAAATTAAAATTAAATTAAAATTAAATTAAAATTAAATTAAAATTAAATTAAAATTAAATTAAAATTAAATTAAAATTAAATTAAAATTAAATTAAAATTAAATTAAAATTAAATTAAAATTAAATTAAAATTAAATTAAAATTAAATTAAAATTAAATTAAAATTAAATTAAAATTAAATTAAAATTAAATTAAAATTAAATTAAAATTAAATTAAAATTAAATTAAATTAAATTAAAATTAAATTAAAATTAAATTAAATTAATTAAAATTAAATTAAAATTAAATTAAAATTAAATTAAAATTAGATTAAAATTAAATTAAAATTAAATTAAAATTCAATTGAAATTAAATTAAAATTAAATTAAAATTAAATTAAAATTAAATTAAAATTAAATTAAAATAAAATTAAAATTAAATTAAAATTAAATTAAAATTAAATTAAAATTAAATTAAAATTAAATTTAAATTAAATAAAAATTAAATAAAAATTAAATTAAAATTAAATTAAAATTAAATGTAAATTAAATTAAAATGAAATTAAAATGAAATTAAAATTAAATTAAAACTAAATTAAAATTAAATTAAAATTAAATTAAAATTAAATTAAAATTAAATTAAAATTAAATTAAAATTAAATTAAAATTAAATTAAAATTAAATTAAAATTAAATTAAAATTAAATTAAAATTAAATTAAAATTAAATTAAAATTAAATTAAAATTAAATTAAAATTAAATTAAAATTAAATTAAAATTAAATTAAAATTAAATAAAATTAAATTAAATTAAATTAAAATTAAATTAAAATTAAATTAAAATTAAATTAAAATTAAATTAAAATTAAATTAAAATTAAATTAAAATTAAATTAAAATTAAATTAAAATTAAATTAAAATTAAATTAAAATTAAATTAAAATTAAATTAAAATTAAATTAAAATTAAATTAAAATTAAATTAAAATTAAATTAAAATTAAATTAAAATTAAATTAAAATTAAATTAAAATTAAATTAAAATTAAATTAAAATTAAATTAAAATTAAATTAAAATTAAATTAAAATTAAATTAAAATTAAATTAAAATTAAATTAAAATTAAATTAAAATTAAATTAAATTAAATTAAAATTAAATTAAAATTAAATTAAAATTAAATTAAAATTAAATTAAAATTAAATTAAAATTAAATTAAAATTAAATTAAAATTAAAATTAATAAATTAAAATTAAAATTAAAATTAAAATTAAAATTAAATTAAATTAAATTAAAATTAAATTAAAATTAAATTAAAATTAAATTAAAATTAAATTAAAATTAAATTAAAATTAAATTAAAATTAAATTAAAATTAAATTAAAATTAAATTAAAATTAAATTAAAATTAAATTAAAATTAAATTAAAATTAAATTAAAATTAAATTAAAATTAAATTAAAATTAAATTAAAATTAAATTAAAATTAAATTAAAATTAAATTAAAATTAAATTAAAATTAAATTAAAATTAAATTAAAATTAAATTAAAATTAAATT
>OX030950.1:89801139-89981871 GCA_943735915.1 Pherbina coryleti | reverse complement strand
AACAAACGCCGCGATACGGGCTTCTAATTTAGCCTCTATTTTGACCCCTCACTCTCAGAATCGACCTAACTTTTGCTAACCTGAATTTGTTCCACAGTGAATAACACTATATAATGTATGGCGGCCTCTGTTGCTAGATAGATGGCAGTTGTAAACAACCGATTTTTCGGGTTCTATGGTCATAGATTCTTTGTTATTCTATGATTCTGCAGTATAAACTCATACATACATTTACAAATTTTAGTTTACAATTGCTAAAAGTTATTCGTTTGTCGTCAGCAAGGCCGCATTAAGCAGGGGGCAAGGATGTGCAACTGCCCGGGTGGAAAAATTTTTGGGGCGCAAAAAATTTGCTAGATGCATTTTGTAAAAAAAATATGTATTTATTAATCCTACTTTTATTTTACAAATGATTAAATTTGCCATTTTATCATTTTAAAATGCCTTTATTAAGCCTTTTATAAATATAAGTTTTATGTTGTAATTATAGTATTGAAAATTTTATTAATAACAAGAAAAGGTTATTGGATAATCGCTTAACGGCCAGTTGCTTATAACAATAAAGCTGGAAATCGTTGTTGGCATCAAGAGAACTGGCTTTTAGAAGCGCGAATCACGGATTTGATTCTCCATTTCTCCATTTGAGAATGGAAACTACTTCGGATGCTTAGAACTTATATCTAAGTTCGATCCATTTCTTTCCGAACAAATTGAAAAATATGGCAGAAATATTGGCAAAATATGAGAAAATGTATCATATTTATCTTTTTTAATTTGTGACGAATTCATTACTTCTACCATTCTACAAATGGAGTTCTACCATTTTGGAAGAAATCATATTTGAAATTAAAGACAAAAAATATTTTTCAATGATAATAGACTCTACTCCAAACATCACAAACCGAGATCAACTTAGGAAAAAAAACCGGTCGAACGTTTCATGGGTTCAAACCGTCTGTTGGTCACAAGGGATTTGAAATGGGTAAGGCTTTGATAAAGACGTTTTAGAAATTAATTTAGAAAAAAACCGCTGTTCGACCGCTGTTTTTTGTGCCATGTGCATAAGAGTGTCCCTTATTTTGCGAATTTTGGAAATGTCAAGGGGCTGAAGTTTTTTATGCGTTTTTATATTCTAAGAACGAAACTAAAAAAATTTTTTTTTTACGACAACGTTTACCCGTGCCGAAAGTTTCGAAAAAATGTCCATATTAGACAATATTTGCACAAATTAAAAAAAAAATCTTTTCTCTGCTTTTTATAAATGTTTTGCATTTTTTGGAACACATACATAAGAAATATGATATCTACAAAGTTTTTTATGGTGGGCGTGGTTACCGCCCCTGTTGCGTCGAAATTTCTTCCTCAGCCTTTTCTAACTTTTTCATGAAATTAGTGCAATTTAGGTATTAAAATCAACAATAAATAAATACATTGTTATTATGCTAAAAGTATTATTACATTTCATTAAATTCACATTATGTACTTACAAAAATTAATAATAAATTAAAAAACTAGTATTTTACCCTGCGGCGGGCGCGCAACAAGCTAATACCTACAAAGTAGTCTTATTGCGGCTTTTCAACCGAAATCATAGTTTTTTTTTTTATAAATAAAACATATCAAAAACCAAAAATGTATGCCCCTGGAGGGAGTAGTGGTACCATCATAGCCACCACATGCCACCACCACATAACTTATTCTTATTTATTTCTTTCTTTCGTTCTCTACGTCGCGTCTACCAATGCATGTTGATCGAAAGCAAGTCAAGTGCTTTAAGTAGATGTCGCAACCACGGAAATATGAAATTTGCTTGCACGCTGACCTAGCGACGGCAGCATGTGCAAGCGCTGCACTATTTTTGATTGCTTTGTGTAACGAAAACAATACAAAAATATCACTCAATTAAATGTTGTAAAATTGAGTGAAAATAAATAATGGGGAGGAGTTACCAAATTGTAAGAAAATTAATATTGGTTTTTTTAATATAAAAACCCAAAACATTTCAAATAAAATTAAGATTTAAAACGGGACTTGAAAGTTGTTTTTATTTCTAGTGGCATACAGAGCGGCATTTTTGCCATATCCCAAAACAGCCGATTTAGGCATTAAGAATAATTTTCTTTGTTTCTTTATTTAAATCCAAAACACCGTTTTAAGCACATTTTAAATTACACAGCACATTTAAATTATAATAAGAAATACAAATTAATTAAAAAAGACAAATCCTTATTTGGAACTTTTATGCTTTTCATTATTATCGGAATCCGTCAAGTCTGTATTTTTGTAGTTCTACTATACATCAAAGTCTGGTTTGAAGCTACTAATAGCATAAAAGATCCATATCAGGATCTGTTTTTTTTTTAAAGAATTGGTCGCATACAAGACAATTAACAAAAAAATATCCATTGCTGCAAGTCAAACATTTGGTCGGCATCTTTGGTATCTTGGCGAAGAACTTGTAGCACTCGCTTTTTTCGATGATGCGGTTTCTATTGAGAGAAACCGAGAAATAATTCTATTGGTGACAGCAACGCAAGCTCAGAAGTTTCCATGTAATCATCCAATCGCAAACCCAAATTCTTTAAATGAATGGACAAAAAAAGATTTATATTGTTTTGCATCTTGTCGAACAACAAATCTATTTCGTAGGCTTATTGCAATTTTTTTAAAAAGATCCTGAGAGTAAAAAATTATTTTAAAGATCTTTCTGTTGTAAATGATGTTGCGGAGCGTGGGGTACAACTTACTCAAGAATTTCTCGAGCTTACAACATCAGAAGCGCAGCTACAAAACCTACTTATTGTAGCCCAAAATACTCGAAAAATATTCTCGAACTGTCAAAAAAATATGTAGTCTTAAAAAAAACTTATAATTTGTGCATTAGGGCGTTTCGAAATATTTAGATCGTATTCTAAGAGGTCTCAAAAGTTGCATGGGGTTGTCCAGATCACACAAAAACATTTTAAGGAAAAAAAAGGATGTCTTCCTGCCCCGCAAGGACAAAGTTGTTTTTTGAGGAAAACAGTAAAAAATAACGATCTTAAAATGCTTTGACTTTTATAAAAAAAACTACGTATGTCTTAAAGCAAAAATAAGTATAGGCTTAAACTAAGAATATATTGGTAAACACGACGCCACTCACGATTTTTATCCTGTGTGAAGGATATTCGAAGCTAAAGTTGAAACCGAGATAGCACAGAACTTTTGATTGTTACCCAATGGTCTAAATTTTGGTGGTATTGATTATACTGTTAACGTATTCCATAAAGTTGCCGAATTAATAATTAGCATAATTTTTGCATATGCATTTTCCTATTTTTGAGAAATGTATACTTGAATGCAATTTTTTAACTTTTTCAAAAAAATGAATATAAGATTTTATATCTCGGGTACCAGAAATGGTACCGAAGAAACTTTGGTCAATTTGAATTCTTCAAATATTCCTGAACAACACCCTGTCTAAAAGTATTATTTTAAAATACCAGCTTAAAGCCACAATTTTATTTTAAACTTTTTTGAGCTTCGGCTTTTTTCCCGAAAGAAAAAAATTAGTGTGTTTTATTTCCTTTAATTTATACATTTTGGTCGGCTTCGGGCCAAATATGGACAGCTCTATGGAAAGGAAAGGAAAGGAGGACAGAAAAGGTAAAAAAAAAAAAAACAAACAAGAGAAGCAACAATAAAAAAAAGAAGACCGAATGCGATGAGTACAGCAACAGGCACGCTCGCACGCACGGAAAAGAAGACAACAAAGTTGAGTATAAAAAGTTTAAATATACATCATACAAAATAAATAATAAACAATTAAAAATCTGAAATTGATGTAGTGGTGAGTGGAAAGTGATACAATTTTAATATATTTAAGGTAAGAAGTGGAAAGAATGTGTTAATTTTTTTACAGAAGAAAGTAAAGTAAAAGTGGACAGAATTGGAAGTGTACAGATCTTAAATAAGAATTGTGAAAAAGAATATAGTGGACAGATTTTGAAAGAAATTAATATTTTTCGTTTCTGTGCAATAAATTCTGCGCAAACTAATTGCATATACATAAGCGAAATATTCAAGGGCACTCAATGCGCTGCTGCGCTAAAACGGTGCTACGCAGTTGCAGCGAGCATGCTTGGAAAGAAGTATTTACATATATACATATTGAATGACGTGTTGTGTTTGTTGTTGTAGCATGCAGCAGCGGCGAACAGAAGCAATTCGTTATTTATGTGTGTAGATGTGTTGTTGGACAGAAAGAAAAAGAGAAAGAGCAAGGGTATGACTTTAGCACCAAAATGCGAGTATAAGCGTGCACCGAAAGCAATCATAGTAAAGATACAAAGAGAAAGAGCAAGGGTATGTCTTTAGCACAAAGATGCAAGAATAAGCGTACACCAAAAGCAATCATAGTGACGACACAAAGAGAAAGAGCATAAGTATGGCTTTAGCACAAAGATGCAAGAATAAGAATACACCTTAAGCAGTAGTGGAAAGAGTAAAGCATGCTTTGGACAGAGGAAAGAAATGTTTTGCAAAGAGAAAGAAAACAGAAAGAAGCGCTACTTTAGCATCAAAATATGCAGATAATTGCGCATAATAAAACAATCAGTGGAAAGATTTGGGCAGTTATTATTTGAGCTCATAAACATAAAGAAAAACAGTGAAAAAAAAAGAAAAGAAAGAAAGAATCACAAATAGCACCAAAGTATGCGTGTGCATTAGAAAAAGGTTTACGTAGCTATTTTTTTGAACGCAAACAAAGATGCTGTAATGAGTCTGCACTATAAAACAAAGAACAGATTCAATTTTAATAAGCAAAGGTTGTTAGAAAATTTGAATGCACAGAGAAGAGTACAAATTGAGAGCCCAAAGGTTGTTAGAAAATTTGAATGTATAGAGGAGAGAACAAATTGAAAGTCGAAAGTTTATAAAAAAAAAAAAAAAATTTGAGTGTGCAAAAAGAGGACACATTAAAATCAACATTTTGGAAATTATCTAAATGCACAGAAAGATGGAAAATTGATAGATGGTTTCAATTTACAAACCAATGGGAAGATTGAAGTATAATTTTATTTAGCAAAGAAAGACGGAAGAACTGAAAGATCATTTCAATGGAAAAATATAAAGATAATTTTTAGTTAGCAAACGAAAATAGAAAATGAAAGATGAATTAAAAAAAAAAAACAGAATTTAACGGACATTCAAATGAGCACAAAAGCAGAAAAAGATTCGAAACTATATTGGACAGAATTTCATTTGGAAAAGTATGCAGTAGTTTAAAGAAAATAAAATCGAAATACAAAAATGTTGGACAGAATATTTATAGATGTTATCTTTTGTTATTGATACAGTGCGAAATGACTGAGCAGAATCAATACGAGGAGAATGCAGAGGCTATTGCTAGATTCTCAGCATTAGCAGAAGAAGGGAAGTTTGCGGAAGCCACCATAGAGCATGTAAAATTTTTGGACAGACAGGCGGCAGCTCTGGTAAACGCGCCGAGATCGCGACAAGATATAAAAAATACAGTCCACACGGAGAAGGATAGTCGGGTCGAGGATCTCGTGAGCGACCGTCGAGTAGTGTTCGCGCTTCAAAGATTACGCCGAAGGGATTTCCATGCTAGGCATGCCAGTGCGATCAACAGACATGGGTGTGCCAAGAATTTTTATCAATAAATTTGCGCGGCAGGAAAGAATTTGTAGAAAGATGTAGTTTGTGCCCAAACTGCCTTAAAAGAGGACATATTGCAAACGCCTGTTTCTTGGGTGGATGCGTTCGTTGTCCATGCAAACCTTGCCACAACAGCTTGCTGTGTCCGCTGAAACATGGAAAGAAAGAGACAGTCTTGGTGGTGCAGTCCAAAGATGAAGGAAAAAGCTATTTGGAAAGTTTTCCAAAGAATAGAATTTTGGGCCCAGGAGCCGTATATGGACAGACAAAGAAGAAACAGCAAAAGAGGACAGAAAAACAATGACTAGCCGAACCACAAAAAACAAAAAGAGAAGGACAGACAACAAGAAAGCGGCTAATGAATATATTGATTTTGTTAAGGACAGACAAGTTTTTTGTAAGAAAAAAGATAAAAATAAAAAGAACAGGCCGGAAGAAGCCTTCATACAGCATGAACAGGCTTTTAACATAACAATAGAGGAAAGGGTGGCCTTATTGCCAACAGCTATAGTAAGAGTAGCGATTTTTAAAGGATTTTTCGGTCCAGTTAGAGCTTTATTAGACACCGGTCAATTAATTTGTCAGAAATTCAAAAAACCATATTTACCTTTAGCTAGGAAAATGGTTGGGATAGACGGAAAGCCATTTGCGATAGAGAGGAAAGTTAATCTTAAGATTTGTTTATGGTATGAACCATGTAATCATGTTCCTGGAGAATTCTAGGTATAACCCAGAGAAAGCCAATGGCGGCCAATATTCCCGTCAAAGATGTTAACACCACGATACGGTGGCATGTCTTCAGTTTTCAAATAGGTCGATCCAGAATATTGGAAACCAGATGTGGTGCACATGCTGTTTGGAGTAAGTTTTGTGGCAAAAATCATAGAATCGGTTCTTACAACCGATGAATGATACAATCTTTTTGCAAACAAAGCTTGGTGTTGTTGCTTAAGGTGGACAGTCTGAGGGAATAGATGAATATACTGGACAGATACTACCATTGGTAGAATACAAGCAAAAACAGCTGGACAGATTACTTAAGCGGTTGTGGACACTAGATCAAATTGGTCTACATCCTCGCCATACAAAAGAAGAAGAAATGGTTGAGCAACATTTTTTGCGCACGCACAGACCTGACGGAAGTGGTCGTTTTGTCGTGCTCATGCCATTGAAAAATAATATGGAAGATATTCGCAGTTCAAGACGAATTGCATTTAAGCAATTTATATATTTAGAGAAAATATTAGGTAAAGATGAAAGATGAAAAATGAAAGATGAAAGATGAAATATGAAAGATGGAAGATGGAAAATCAAAGATAGATGAAAATCGAATATAGAAAATGGAAGATAGAAGATGACAGATTAAAAAAGAAAGATTGAATATGGTAAATGAAAGTCAAACTCTAAGCGATTGATGAATGCGATGATTTTAGAGGAAACCTCTTTCTCAGCGGTGTTTTTGCCGGGGGAAGGGTCAAGCATTTTAGGCTTGAAGTGGTTAATTGCAACAGACCAATTTTCGTTTTCGGCAAAAACCCCGCAATTGGAGAAAGATTTAACAAAGAGAAAGATTGTGAGCTACGTAGAACGGCTTTATGATCCAAACGGTTATATTTCACCTGATGAGATAACCGGAAAGATTTTAATTCAAGACTTATGGAGGTCAGAGATAGGTTGGGATGAGATGGTCCCAGTTGAGATAAAAAAGAGGTGGACAGAATTTTGGAGAAAAATAATGTTATTGGAAAAATTTAGAATTGACAGATGGATAGGTGCAACCGAAAATATTAGTGTACAGATGCAGGATTTTTCTGATGCTTCATTAGCAGCTTATGGTGCTGTGGTTTACATTAGGACAGAATATCCAAATGGAAAGGTGACAGCAAAGTTGTTAGTTTCAAAGACAAGAGTAGTTCCTTTACATACGCTTACTGTGCCAAGGTTGGAATTGACGACAGCTGAGTTGTTAGCAAAGTTATTTGCTGACATAAGGAGATCGATGGAGTGGTCATCGGCGGAGTATAATTTATGGACAGACTCAAGATAGTTTTGCATTGGATAAGAAAGGCAACTCATAACCTGAAAATGTATGTGGCTAATCGAGTGGCTTCTATTCAGGAGAATTCAGAGATAAAATTTTGGCGACAAATCAGTACGAAAGAGAATCCCACTGATCTATTAAGTCGCGGGTTGTCACCAACAGAATTTATAGACAATATATTATGGTTGTATGGTCCGAGTTGGTTTGCACTCGATAAATCCAAGTGGCCCAAAGACAAGTTTTTAGACAGAGAGCCATCAGAGGTGAAAGAAGAGATGAGAGTTTACACAGCTTCAAGGTTTGAGTCAATGTTTAGCATTCATGTTGAGGGGATTCAGGAAAGAGTACCTTTGTTGGTATATAGTAGAACGTTAGAAAGCACAGCTAATATTCTGGCATATGTGGTCCGTTACATGAATGTATTACGCTCAAAGCCTGGTAGAAAAATAGATAGACCGAGAATGGACAGAAGTGAGATACCAACAGCAGAGGAAAAAAGCATGGCTATGAAATTTATTTTAAGAGAGACACAAGAGGAATACTATAATGCTGAATTAACGGCGTTGGAAAGAGGACAGAACAAAGCAGAAAGAAGAAAGATAGAATAGTTGAAGCAATCATGAGACTCTAAGACATTTAGCTAGTAAAGGGACAGAATGGCAATTTATGTTTCCAGCTGCAACACATCAAGGTGGTATCTATGAAGCAGCAGTTAAGTTGATGAAATATCATCTTGTCAGAGTAGTCGGACAAAAAGTTTTATTATATGAACATTTATTAACCCTTCTTTCACAGACAGAAGTAATATTGAATTCGCGTCCAATCCATCCAATTAACGATGATCCGAAAGACATACAGGCTTAGAGCCAGGTCACTTTTTGGTAGTCGAGCCATTGGTTCTGCCTTTACCTTTTGATACTACGCAGCCGTCATCTTCCGTTGGTGTGAAGGGACAGATGGCAGACAGAATATTCAACCACGCTACAAGAAAGAAAGAAATGGAGAAGAGAGAAGAAATGTTTGAAAGTTGGACAGTTGGTGCTACTTAAGAGTGAGAATTTTCCACCTGCACACTGGGCAATGGGTAGAATTGAACAATTGATTTTGAGCGATGATGGAAAGGTCCGATCGGTCTTGGTGCGCACGCCCACGAACATACTTAGAAGAGCAGTACAGAAGATCTGCATCGTACTGGTTGAAGCAGAGAGATTGTAGAAATATAAATATATATATATCATTTATCATATCATGTATTTATGTATGTATTTATTATGTGATTGTTAATTTATATTATATATAGGAAACCAGATGTTTTCGGCGGCAGTGTATAAAACTCATTTATTGTAGCTTGAATTTGAAGCATGAATGAGTTTAATGCAGTTTTGTCGCTTTGCGATTGACTGTCGTTGAAGGCTTTGTAAGCGACAGCCAGTCATTAAGAGTTTCAGTTCTAGAAAGACCATCAGAGAGGAAAGGTCAAACAATAAATGTCGGGCTTTTTTGAGCTTCGGCTTTTTTCGCGAAAGAAAAAAAATTAGTGTGTTTTATTCCCTTTAATTTATACAGTGTCAATAAACAATAACAGCTTAAGTCAGTTATCATTGTTTTGAGAAATTTTCGTACGATTTTCCGAACTTGATCATTATTTTGTAAATAGATACAAGCTTAAATATCGAATTTCGTGACAATAGCCCGAAAATTACGGCTGTAATCGTGATCACGGACGGACAGAAAGATGGAAATGGCTAAATCGACTCGGGTGGTAATGCTAATTAAGAATATATATACTTTTCCATACCTACCACGCCAGTTCATAGCCTGTATCAAACTCCACCAATAACCCAAATAAAGCTACGAATGTTGATGAAATAACGGTAACTTGATCCCGGCATACAAAAACTAAAAGTCAACGATCTTGATTTCTTCATAAAATAAAGCATAAATGAAATTACAACGTTGCATTATTTTATAAAGAAATCAATGACCGGTTAAACTCAACGTACTTTTGTGAACAGAAGTTCACAAGAGTTCTTCTAACATAGTTTTAGTTACATATTTTAATTTGCATTAATTGAAGCCATTAAGAAGGCATTATTAATATTAAGAAAACAGTCTTAAGAATCATTTGCAATAAAGAACAACAGAAAACTCCAGTTATCCGTGTTTCTTTTAACCGAAAACGATAACTGGCGCAGTCGTGGTAATTTATTCTAAAGAATAAATTTAAGAATCAAATTATGAACAAGAAATATTTATAAAGACCATTTATAAAAATTAAGTTGTGAAAATTTATTCTAAAGAATTAATGTACAAAAAAGTGAACATTAACAACCATTTATAAACAAGAAGTTGTGAAAACTTATTCTAATTTAAGATTAGACAAGTTTATTATATTTCAACCCTTAATTAACACAAAACATTATTGCGAATTGAAGAACAAAAGCTCTTTTTTAGACGCAGTCAGAATTGACTGAGAATACAAGAGAGAATTGACAATTTAGAGGAGGTGGTACGACAACAAGAAACAACCATCCGACATCCGGGAATCGATAAATTGGATGAGGTTGTAAGACGACAAGAAGTACCAAATGCAAGTTCAACAAGTACAAGTGCAACAAATACAAACGACAAGTGCAATACAACAGCAACAAACACAGCAGCAGCAATTGGCAGCAGAACTCAATGCTGCTCAACCCAAAGGAAATCATTCAACAATTTCAATCAAAGGCAAATTAAACCATTCGGGGATGGACATAACCTTTCAGCCTTTATAAAATCGGTGGAGCAGATTATAAACTTATGTGAAAACAACACAACTCTTTACGACTTCGGATTGCAGATAGTCTTCAACGAGAAAATTGTAGGGGAGGCAGGTCTCCACGTCAGAGCTGGGAGTTGAGGCTTCATGGCAGCAGATAAAGGAACAGCTGAGAGAACGGTTTAAACCCCGCAAATCTTATGGTGACGTTTTCAACAAATGCTGAAGTACGAAAGTGAGTAATTTAAGAAACTTTTCGACTTATTTCAAAATGCTAAATTTGAAATAGCACAAATTTAAGAATTTGATAGCCTTATATACCAATCCCAAAATGTAGATATGGACTTAGTTAATATATTGATAGAAAAAATATACGAATCAATTAGAGCACATTTGGATGACAATTGTTCATTAAATGGCACTAGAACTATTAATTACAAGCATAAAAAAGTTCAGGCTGATATAAGACTAAATAACATTAATAAAAACATTCACACTAGAAGACACAACAATGCTTATAGTTTTTCTAACAACAATAAACAGACAAATTACCATAACAATACAAACAAGAATACTAACAGAAGTAGCCAATTTTATAATAACAACAACCGTTATAGCTACACTAATGGAAATAAAGCTAGAGACAACAAACCTTCACAGTCTCGATCTTCCCATATAAATGTAGAAACAATACGAAGTGCTGGTCCAGTAAACATGGATGTAGACACTTTAGAGGAAACACAAGATTCAAATGAGGTTAATTTTTTAATGATGTCTCGAAATGCAAGTTGCCCATAATATTTCTTAATATTGGCAAACAAATCATAAAATATAGATACCGGAGCAGATACAAGCATTATCAAACCAGGAATTCGGATTAGTTTTAAATAACAAAAATTACAAAAGTCTCTCTGGTTAAGGACATTAAATGGCTTAAACAAGATAAGTGAATATATCCGAACACATATACCAAGACAATTTAAAGCAATTAGAACTGTAGAATGGAAAGTTGTCAATTTTTAAAGTAAAAAATACGACGCTATTTTAGGACAAAATTTCCTTATTCCGTTTAAGGCCCAAATTAATTTAGAATATGACATTTATAGAAATTTTTGGAAATAGGATTATTTACGAAAAAAAATTATATCCTTTTAAGTCTGACGAAATCTCTACCTTAGAAGGGATTATGGATACATCCATAAACGTCAGCGAAAATATTGACTAAGTCATTTAAATACTGAGTAAAAATCAACAATAAAATTATTTCCAAATTTTCAAATATTTTTTATAAAGACGGGGAAGAATTATCTTCTACAAATGAGATTGTTCATGAAATCAACACAAAAACGGATAAGCCAGTAACCAGATAAAACACATTCACGAAGTAGAAATAGAAAAACAAATTAAAGAAATGCTAACTCAGAACATTATTAAGCCTAGTAATTCTCCTTACAATAGTCCACTTTGGATTGTTCCCAAAAAATTGGACAATTCAGGTTTAAATAAATGGCGAATTGTTATTGATTACACAGTGCGACACGAAAAAATAACCTCAAATATCTCAATGGTTTCTAATAGTGGATGGTCTATATATTATGCCCTCAATCAAATTAACAATTGCAGTACATGCAATGGGGGAAAATACGATAGAAATCCTATCAAAGAAAAATTTCATTATACTGAAACCCCAATTACTACAAACGATATTATACACGTAGACACTAGATCGTGCCACCTCCTATGCAAAAAAAAGTGCACCGTATACCAGTGAATATGACGCATTTCTGCAAGACAATTACGAAAAAATTTGTTTTTTGACCGAACGTAGGGGTCGCGCATTGACGTATTTCTTTATATCTCTGGTGTTTACAGTCGGATTTTAAAGTTTGGTATATCAATGTTCAATCTCAAGAAGACCAATATGACCTCTATAGAGGTTATTGACCTCAGGTGCACCGCTCTAGTACTTACTCTCCAGATCTCAGTTCCTGCCATCCACCCCTATCAAAAATCGTGCCACCCTATTATCAAAAAATAAAGCTCTTAAAATATCATTAATCTTTTGCTCAGGAATTATATCGATATTTCCAGCAGAACTATTTTTAAAAAATAGTTGAACATTTTTTGCCGAACGTTGCCGAATAATTTGCCCTTATACGGAATTTTGTGTTTTTACCTTCCGTACAAAGGCAAACCATTTTATCATAAAGAGTTTGAAATTTCTGATTTTTTTTGTGAATAAGCAAAAATTTTTTCTGGCCTAAATTCCAAATATTTTTTGGGTCTTTCTTCCATTTCAAATATTTCGAAAAAGGCCCGACATTTTTTGAAACAAACACCTAAAAACATTACATAATCCCCCGAAATTTCGGGCATTTTTTCCCAGGAATTAATGCCGGATTTTGTATGGAGAATCTCGTGCGTTTTTATCCATTTTTTTTTTGAGCGTAAGTTCATCGGACGTAAATTCCGGGAGCCGAGAAGTTATGATGGTCAACGCAAAGGACTACTTATGAAACAGGGGCGATGCATATAGCGATAACTTTTTATATAATTAAGAATTTCTTTTCAAATTTGGGTGAAATCAACATGAAGTATGATATTATATTGTTACTTTTATAAAATAAATAAAATTACTGTTACAAAAAATTATTAAAAATACCTATTTTTTCGTGCCTCTGACTGCCCCTAACCCCTTAATTACATGCATCTTTCTAGTTTGTAGTTGTGTTTTTGTTTTCATTTTACTTTTTTTCATGGTTTTCTCAAGGCTTTAGCTGTTTTGATTGATACATATTAAACCTTGAAGACGTCAAGTTATTTATTTCTTTGTAAGCTGAGTTACTTAGTACTCTCATATGTTTTGGTACACGACTGAACGTGGCGTGGCGATATCTTTTGGACCTTCTCCACTCAGAGTCATTCGTAATTCTGTGTATGTGTGGCTATCCGCGTGTTGTTAGAACACCACGCCATCAGCCGTCAAGGTGACGAAGTCCCTAATCAAGCGAAAACCGCTGGGAAAGGAGAAAATCTTGTCGCGGGAGATGAAAATCTAATGCATTTCATTTTTCTAATGCATTTCAAATTTAAACACAATAAACAAAAGTACCTACTTCTATGTTAAAATAGCTGAAGAATCTGATTCCGGACTTATATTTGACCTACAATAAAGTTCGGTCCAAATAAACACATTTTAAGTCAACATTTTAAGATTTTTTCATATAAGTTTTTATTCATGTTTGTCCTTTGCATTGATCTAGGACATTTTTTAAAAATTAATTAATGCATTATTGCAGCCCATTTTATGGTATTAATAATTAAAAAAAAAAACAAATTTTTTAAGGAAACCTAAGAGGTATTAATAAATTAAGCTTTTAATACCTAAAAATATACGCATTCAAGAGCATGTTTAGTTTTTTTTTATTAAAAAAAAAAAAAAAAATATTAAGGTAGATACAGCATTTTTTATAGAGCGCTGTGAATAAAAGGTTGCGGTGACTAAGATTGCTCCTTCTAAATTCATCTGAAACAAAAAAATTAAAAATATTTTTAAACTGGGTCAGAATTCGTGAAATCAGCACAAAAAATTTTTGGTAGTTTTTTTTTTATCGCATGTGACTATATCGCTTTTAATAGGAGAAATAATTATGCCAAAATTTAAGGGGGATATTGCTTTTTTTGTTTTTGTTTAGGAAATTTAATTTTTGTATCATTTTATTTTAAAAAATTCACAACTTCCGAACAGTCTAATCGATTTTAATAATTTTTATCTCAAATGAAAGGTAAATAAGAGTTTTTTCAAATTATTTTCGGAAATTTGAATAAATATTTTTTTTTATTACTTTTTTACACATTTTTGTCTCACAATTGATTTTTAGTACTCTTCCCCGCCTTGCAAAAATCTGGAAAAAATAAAAATTCACATGAAATTGCAACAAAACGCAATCCGCTGAGAAAACAGTGGAGAAACAATTGATTTATTATCTCCTTATAAAAAATGTCTAAATAAAAAGTGTTTCAATGTTAAAAATAATTTGATAGTGTTACGCCTGAAAGAAAGAGAGGGTACATTAATATTCTACCTCGTCTCAGCATATTGGAAAAAACACTCGCGCCAATTTCAATACAGTTTGATCAATTAATCGTTCGGTTTGATGTTCTTAAATCTCTTCTTTAAATATTTTTTTTAAATTCAAAACACAAAAATTCATTTTAAAAGGCATAGCCCAGTTAGCAAAGGGGTTAGAATAGTTACGAAGTGGAATTGTTTGTGCTTGAATTTAATTAGAAAATATTTGTGCAACACCTGCAGATTAGAAGTGATTAAAGAGAAAGTTTGTGTTTGTCTGCCAGTACATAAAGAAAATGAATGTTTGGAAGTATTTAATGAATGTGGCTTTAATCAATACATTTTAAGTTCGGACGATGAAAGTTGGGTGAAAAGGAAAAATATGTTTTAGATTATTTTTCAAAATATTGTGACCAAAATAGCCCGCAAAAAAGGAAATGTCTTTGCTAAAAAAGGAAAGAATAGGTCAAAAATAACAAAAATCCACAAAAATTACACCGGAGGGCCAGCCGTGATTAGAAGCAATTTTTTCGTAAGAAAATTTAAAGAAATCTAAAGATGAAATTACAATTTTTACAACACACAAAGACAAACTATGGCACACATACTTGTATTACGCTCAAACATTATTGTAAACAGAACGACAAACTAATTCGACAAAAAGAGAGACTTAAATTTCTACTCACATGTAGAGAGTATGGCATCATACCAAGGCATTTGAAGAACACAGTAACAAAATTCGACAAAAATCACATAACAGCCAAGGTTGCCAAAGCAATAGAAAATACAACATACAATTATCAAGTCAAAATACTCAATTTAGAAATCAAACAGACTCACATAACAATAAAAAACATCCAAAAAACATTTTTCACACTGATATAACGTTGAAAAAACACTCAATGACGAAGAATACTCCACATTCACAACTACACAAAGAAATATATTCAAAGCTAAAACAACAAAAATACAAAAAACACTTACTTCAAAAATACAGAGACTTAAAGAACAACATTTCAATAAGCTTAACATTTTTTCACAATGAGGACTGGTTCGACAACAGAACCAACATCTCTTTCCCGGAAGAAGTCAAATGGATGCTTTCCTTAGGAGACAAATTTGCTTTGCCGATAAGCAAAAATAATTTAATGCCAATAAAAATAATAGCGCAGAACAAAGCATACAGGCCATAGAAGACGAAAAACAAAAAGAGACCGCAAGAACAATAATAGCACAAAGATTATCTGAACACAAAAGAAAAATCAAAAACACAATGCATGAGAAACTCATTCTTAAAATATATGGAAAAACGAGGATATTTACAAAGAAATTTAAAGACAGACTAATAATAACAAGAGCGGACAAAAGCAACAAAACAGTGGTGATGTACAAAGAGGAATATGACACAAAAATTGAAGCACTTCTAGAATACAGAAACACCTATAAGACAATGAGAATGGACCCAACACCAAAATTGTTAACAACCAATAACACAATAGTAAATGATTTCACAAAAACAACTTGATTAATCAAAGACAAAAAACACAACTTTACTGCTCAGCCGCACAAGTACCAAGGCTTTATGGACTTCCCAAAACGCATAAGCCAAACCTACCATTAAGCCCAATATCGTCTTCAACAAACATACCATGCTACAAGCTCTCGAAATACATAGGAAACATCTTAAAAAAACATAATTTCAGATACGTACAACATAAAAAACTCCATTCAACTCAAAGAAAGATTAAAAACCACAATATTACAAAGAGACGATATCATAGTTTCATTTGACGTAGTATCCCTGTTCACCAACATACCCATATACTTAGGTATAAAAATAATAATGAGGCATTGGCAAAAACTTGAACAGCATACAAATATTCCGAAAAAAGCAATTTTTAAAAATTCTGAACTTTTGTTTAAGCCAAAACAATTATTTTAAGTATGGACAAAAAATTTACAAACAAATTTTTGGTATGCCGATGGGCAACCCACTTTCACCAACGATTGCCGACATAGTTCTGGATGACCTACTAGAAAAATCCATAGAAGACTTAAATAAAGAGAACATAAACATCACATTCATCACAAAATACGTAGATGACATCCTGGCAATAATCAACAAAAATCACATAGAACAAATTTTGAAAACACTGAATAACTACCATGAAAAACTGCAATTCACCATAGAAACAGAAAACAACGATATCCTTCCATATCTTGATGCGAGACTTTATCGATACAAAAACAATATTTTGTTCAACTGGTATTCAAAACCAGCATCATCGGGGAAAACTTTAACAATAAGTGACAAAAAATTTCAACACGAAAGCATTGAAAAAATAAAATACATATTAGAACTAAACAATTTTCCATACCGAATAATAACAACACTAATGAAAAGATATTTCGAAAAACAAAATCAACAAACACCTAATAACATGAATAAAAAGACATGGTAACCCTACAAAATATTTCGGAATAACATACATACCTAACAGACAGCAGAAACTTACACAAAACAATAGAGCAAGAGAATTTCTCCTTTGCACACAAACCCAATAAAACATTGAAACGCTTATTCACCAACACAAAATCAAAAATAGAAAAAGAGCAACAGCAAGATGTAGTTTACGAAATAGGTTACAACGGAAAAGAAAGAGAGGAGTGCAAACTGATATACATAGGAACAACAAAGCGCGCGCTTGGAATCAGACTCAACGAACACAAAGCAGACATAAAAAAAGAAAGACAAACGACGGCACTATCCCAACACATTGCAGACAAAGAGAGAAGAGAAGGCAGAAGATACATACTGGAAAGCTTACACATACAGAAAAAGGCAATAACAACAATGAACACCAAAGAGCACAATGACAACATCAACTCGATCTACTCTCTAGCTTTCAGATGTACCTAAACAGCTGTTTTTTGTTTATTATAGAGAGCAGTCTTAATTGTTACTTGTTATCGAAATCTCTGTTTGTTTTAAATGTCTCAAATTAATAACGTTAAGTTAATATATATTAAAAAAAAATAATAATAAAAAAAAATTTCAAAACTCAGTGATGTTAATTATAATCTAAATTTAAATATTGTGTTGCCTTTATGTTTTTTGTGTTGTATAATAATTGTATTTTATATATTAAAAAACTTTTGCAGAAAAATAAATTCAAATAAACCCCTGATGAAGGAAGAAAGCCGCTTCCGAAACGTTGGGTGAAAAGGAAAAATATGTTTTATTATTTTTTAAAATATTATGACCAAAATATCCCGCAAAATAGGAAAATATCATTGCTCAAAACGGAAAGAATTGGTCAAAAATAACAAAAATCCACGAAAATTCAGATAGTAAGTTTAGATTTTCTCTTCTGGACTATTTTTTATATGCATAAATATTACTGGAATTTGGGCTGATTTGAATTCTTTTGCACCACAGATGAATCGTATAATTTTTGTGTGCCTATTGATACAAAAACTTTGGAATGTAGAGAAATTTGATATGGCGAAATGAATGCACTCTCTGATGTAACACTATCAAATTATTTTTAATATTGAAACAGTTTTTATTTTCACATTTTTTATAAGGAGATATAAAAAATGATTTGAAATGGCGAAATGAATGCACTCTCTGATGTAACTCTATCAAATTATTTTTAATATTGAAACACTTTTTATTTTCACATTTTTTATCGCGCGGCTGCAGTATTTTTAAAATTCTGAACAAATTAATTGTTTCTCCACTGTTTTCTTAACGGATTGCGTTTTGTAAGAATTTCATGCGCATTTTTATTTTTTTTCAGATTTTTGCGGGGATAAGGCGGGGAAGAGTACTAAAAATCAATTGTGAGACAAAAATGTGTAAAAAAGTAATGAAAACAAAATATTTATTCATATTTCTGAAAATAATTTGAAAAACTCTTATTTACCTTCATTTGAGATAAAAATTATTAAAATCGATTAGACTGTTCGGAAGTTGTGAATTTTTTAAAATAAAATGATACAAAAATTAAATTTCCTATAACTACAACAAAAAACGCAATATGCCCCTTAAATTTCGCATAATTATTTCTCCTTTTAAAAGCTATCGATATAGTCACATGCGATAAAAAAATACTACCAAAAATTTTTTGTGCTGATTTCACGAATGACCCAACTATTTACTTAAATTTCGTACTTATCATAACCGATTTTGAAAATATTGATTTTTCACAAAATGATGGACGTAAAGTAACGATTTTCGACCAAAAATTCATCATTATTTTGCCTATAACTACTGAACGAAGCTACAAAAACAAAAAAATCCTACGATAAGTACAAGATTGTTATGAATAAAATAAGCCTGCAAAAAAATCAAAGCGATCGGTTCACTGAGTTTTGAGAAATATTGGTCACCGACTTTGAAAACATGGTTTCGAGCAGGGTTCGCAAATAACTGGCAACCGTTTTAACTTTTTGGTTTATCTCTCATGTTTACTCGTTCGTAATGAACATAAAGGTTTCCCTCTGAGAGAAACCTTTATGAGAGAACTAAAGCGGTTTCCAACTGAGATTTATTTGTTGCTCTCAAAAAAGAACCCTCCTTGGATGAGATTAACCGAGGACCTTTATTTTTAAAGGTTATTTTTTCGGTTGTTTTTTCGGTTATTTGGTAGAACTGGTTGTGCCTAAAAGTCTTACAGTTTGTTCGCCAATAAAACGTAATAAATTTGTATGTACAGATGTTTTCAACTAATTAAATACACGTTCAGTGTACAAAAATGGTTTTTAGAATAGAATCCACTTTGAACCTTTTTGCCATTTACTATTTTCTAATCCGTATATTTACCCTCATTAGTTCGCAGAATTTTGTAATTTGACTAGCTCGCCATGTCAAATATAACACTACTGCTAATGACCCGCACAATTGCTTCCTTGCATTAAAAAGAAACAACATGTAAAGCGCATGTGCGCACATGGCTTATGATCATTAAGTGAGCTTTATATTTTTTCCCTCCATCGCATCCCTCACTTACTGGGCAGAATTTTTATATTGCAAAAATAAAGGTTTCGAGCTGAGGGAAATGGAAAAAGTAATCTCTCAATAGTTTTGGTTACTCACTGAGATTTACTGTTTCTCTCATTAGATGAGCATTACTGTGCGATCTTTTGAAATGGTTGATGGTTATTCCAGACCTCTGGTTTCGAGAAAAACGCGTTTGAGGACCAGCACTACGCGCTCTCGAAGGTGGTTCACTCACTAGGCTATAACTTTGTTATTTTTTGAGATATCGACTTGAAGAATATGTGGTTAGATAACATGTTCTTGAGACTTGAAGCTTGCAAAAAATGCAAAACGTTTTTGAAAAAAAAATTCTGCGTAACACCCCATTAAGTCGACTTAAAAGGACATAAAGGTTACAAATTTTAAAAAAAAATTTTTTTCTTGAATTTTTTTCTTAGAAGGAAAAAAGATATCGTTTTCAAATTTTGCAAATATGTTCATTAACATTTAAGGACTACAAACAATTTTTTTCAAAATTTTTGAAGCGGTTTTTGACATTATTGAATTTTTTTTAAAAAATGCCGAAAAATTGATGGTGTGCAGGATATCACCAGTCTAGGACCACTGAGGAAAAAATAAAAAACCCAATTAATCCTTGTTTAAGTGGCTATCGCCTGAACTAGGATAATTTTTTCCGCAGAAAAAAAAACAAAATGGTGACCGACTTTGTAACCTCGAGAATCGACTTTTTGTTCAAATGGCCGCCATTTTGTTTTTTTTTGGCGGATGAAAATTATCCTAGTTCAGGCGATAGCCACTTAAACAAGGATTAATTTGGTTTTTTTCTTTTTTCCTCAGAGGTCCTAGACTGGTGATATCCTGCACACCGTCAATTTCATGGCATTTAAAAAAAAATCAAATAACGTCTAAAACCACTTCAAAAATTTTGAAAAAATGTTTTGTATTCTTTAAATGTTAATAAATATATGTGCAAAATTTGAAAACGATATATTTTTTCATAGAAGGAAATAGTCCCCGAAAAAATTTTTTTTTAAAATTTGTAACCTATATATCCCCTTAAGCGATTATTGCTTGCAGACACAGATATTATAGATAATAAAAATTTCTATTTTTTTATATAAATGTTTAGGAAATTTATTAAAATATCACTTCGACTATAAACATTTAACAAAAGCACAACTTCAGCCTCTACGAACTTGATTGCGGTCATACCATTTTGTACATATCAAAAAATTATTTTTGTTTTGTTTTGGGAATTAGAATTGTGAACTAAATTTTCAAAAAATTCAACCTGTTCTTTGATAAATATTTGGTAGTTGGTTGTATTAAAATATATAAATACAATGCAATAACAATAGAGTTGAGATTTTTCACTTGTTCGCACTTTCTCAGCATAAAACGATTTAAAGGCATAACCTAAAAATCATTAATGTCTTTTATCCATGTTAATGAGTATGAATTGGCATTTTTTTACAATCAAATTTCTTTCATACACTTCCAATGTATACTGTAATTAAGAGAGTTTAATAATACCAAAAACTCGTCTCGTATAAAATATTTTGCTCTAATAACTTCCACATCTTCTCCTGGGTCCATTATTGCATCACCTAAACATGAAAATCACTTAATAAAATAAAACATGAAAGAGATAAAACAACTTACTTGGCGTTTGATATCTGCAAAACTCTGCGAAATATTCTGATAGTTTACTTTTACCGGCATTTATTTTCTCAGCTAATAAGTCCTGTTTGTTGAGGAATAATATAACAGAAATTGTTCGCAACCATCTGAAAATTTGAAAAAACATTATTCAGTGACTTACAGAACTATTTTTATTTCTATCTAACAGAAATATAGTTATTTTGCTTTATGTTTTTATTGCTAAAGAAAATTTAAAATTAAAGTTTACTGAAATGTTAAACCAGCTTTTCTGCACCAATTTTAATAATATATTAGGTGTGTTTTCTTGGTATCGCTATATACGCTTGTCCAAAAAAACCGCTCATCGGCGCTTAATATTTCACTTAACTTTTTTCTTAAAAACTTGGCAGCATTGCATGTTACTGTCAAATATTATTATTATAAGCACACATTGACAAATTTTATTTTTATCAAACTGTAACACATTTTCTGCTCAAAATGGACAGCTCTGAGGAAACTCAAGTAATTATACTAACAACTTTGGCTATAACGCTGCGATTGCATTAGAACACATAACAGGCAAATTCTATATAAGCGCTTAATTACTAATGTGGCGCTTAAAAAGAGTTGGAAACACCAAGTATCAGGATGTGGGCGTCCTCTTCTATGTCATGGATAATAGTGACCTCACCATGTTGAGGCAGTCAGACACGTTGCCACATGAAGATCACCGCCATGACTCACCCGCGTTGCCTTGTGAGGATCGTCTTTTCCATATCTTCAGCTTCTTCAAGCTCTAGTTCCGAAGAATCTGAGTGTGAGACTCATCCTAAATGAAAAAATTTTATAGAAACCATTGATCCATTTGGCGACAATGTCTTCTGATGTCATATGCGGCTGCGGCGGCCAACCGCGGCATTATTGTTTCTTTGTTTACTTTTTATTATTTGTTTCTTTGTTTACTTTTGATTGTGATTTTTTTTTATTTTATGTGACATAAACATGGTTGTTTTTCAAAAAGTGATGCCAATAAACTACGTAGACTATCATATTCTTGATCTGGCAATAGTGTTTCTATCGGCGACTATGAGCTAAGCGGCTATCCTGTCTTAGCTAAGCAATTTCTTGTATGAAAAATGTTGTTAAGCGTATATAGCGATGCCAAAAAAACGCACCTATTATGTACAATTAAGTTTTTATTTGTATGAATTTTAATATATTATATTTATGTGGTTTTCGAATTCACAAAACAACACAAATACAATAACAATACAATTGTGTAGATTTCTAAGAAAAAGAAACAAGTCGTTATAAATCTGTGCAAGCAATACAAAATAGTAAAACATCTTAGCAACCTTAACTTGCGGCTTTTTCGGTTTCCAACAAGTTCAGGAGGTTTTGATGTGTTTTACAAATATTTTAAACGAAGTTTGCAAAACGGCCAGCAAACGGACCATGAATTACAAAACTTCTAAAGTAAAATAATTTCTAAACCAAACCTATCGTCAGTGATCGTTCCACACAGGGTGAAGAAATAAGGTGAGCGTTCGCCTTTTATAGGGTTGCTGAGCTCTGACTGTGTGAAGCGCAGAAATGAGTGCGAAAGAGAAATTGTGCGTGCTCACAATATTGAGCTTCTAGTGCGTTAAGCGCAACAAGCAAAGAAGAATTTTAAATTTTAACGGCGTTTTGTCTAAATTAGGAATGTTGCACACTTTATTTTATAATGGCTGTACACAGTTTTATTTGCATTTTAGAATTAAGAAATCTTACAATAAAAATAGTAGTGAATAGTAATAAAAATAAAAAATAGTAGTGAATAGTAATAAAAATAAATAATGGTCTGCTACAATTATATTTTTTTTTAACTTGATAAACATTTGGTAGTGAATTTTTCGTGAACATTATTGTTAGTAATTTATTTGGCCAGAAGTAATTAAAAATATATATAATATTCAGTGTACTTCTATTTATATAGTTATATTATTGATAAAGGGCGATTTTAGGCAAGACTGTTTTCTAAATTATTTTTTTTTTTATTGTCACAACTATTGTACAGCTATTTTTTTATTATTGACAGAACTATTGTACAAATATTCGAAAATATGTAATTAAAAAAATTTAAATCCAATCCGCTAATAAGAGAATTGTAAATTGTAAAAACTAATCGATTGATTTTCATTTTAAGTTTTGTAATCGATTTGCAATATAATTCTACTCATTTTTTATCAAAATAAGCGACTTTGGAAAATTTTTCTAGTTTTTAGAAGCAACAATGGGGTCAAATGAAGAAATTTTTTCCCACGCTTCATAATTTTCTTAATATTCCATGTTTATATCCAATTTTGGTAAAAGATGTGCATTCAAGAGTCTATTTTAAAATTAATTTTTTTAAAGATCCAGAGCCAAGCCATGGTGTCCCAATTTTTAACTTTTTTTTATCACACCAATTACGGGGCCATCTTTATATACAGGGTGGCGCACGAATCGTGCTACAAGAACAAAACGTTATAACTTTTTTCTAATCAATGTATTTAATTTTTTTTTTCTTTTATTGTATAGATAATTCAATTTTATTTTATTTAACTAATTGGTTTTGAAAATGATAGACCGTAAATGACCTCCATGCTCATTCACGCATATGCGACACCTGATCAGAAAACTATTCATTGTGGCCTGGAGGGTAGCTGTCGGGATCGCCTCAATTATTGTTGTAATGGACTGCTTCAATTCAGTCAAATTCCTTGGTTTCGTTTTATACACCTCTTGCTTGACATACGTCCAAAGGGAATTTAGGAGGGAGTTTGGCGGCACTCCCCCGAGTAGATGGACAATTATGAGGTTGGTTAACATGTTTGCCGAATCTGGAAGCATCGCACGTAGACCTTACCATCGAGATCCCTATGTTCGGGTGCAAGACACAATCGCGGCTGTAGCATCGGCAGTTCAGGCAAATCCACGCGTTTCGACACGAAACTTATCGGCGCAAATTGGAGTTAGCAGACGGTCATTACAACGGATAATTCAAGATGACTTAAACTTGTTTCCATACAAACTCCAAATTACAAGCAAATTAAACCCTCTGGATTTGCCTATTCGTCTGGAATTTTGCCAAAAAATGATTCAAATGGCCGAAGAAGACAACAACTTAATAAATTTCTTGTTTATGTCTGATGAAGCCCATTTTGATCTAAACGGCAATGTAAACAAGCAAAATTGCCGTATATGGAGTGAATCTAATCCAGAAATACTCCATGAGACGGAACTGCACCCAGAACGTGTCACTGTGTGGTGCGCAGTTTCATCAAGGTGCATTGTCGGGCCATACTTCTTCGAGGAAAACGGTGTAACAGTAACCGTAAATGGGGACCGTTATTTAAACATGTTGAAGGAGTTTTTTACCCAAAACTGCGGCGAAGACGAATCCCTTTTAACTGCATTTGGTTCCAGCAAGATGGAGCAAGTTCACATATAGCCAGACCGGTTATGGCGGAGCTCCAACGAAAATTTCCAAATAAATTAATATCCAGAAACACCACTTTCCGCTGGCCCCCAAGGTCACCTGAACTCACCGCGCCAGACTTTTTTTTATGGGGTTATGTCAAGCAAGAGGTGTATAAAACGAAACCAAGGAATTTGACTGAATTGAAGCAGTCCATTACAACAATAATTGAGGCGATCCCGACAGCTACCCTCCAGGCCACAATGAATAATTTTCTGATCAGGTGTCGCATATGCGTGAATGAGCAGGATGTCATTTACGGTCTATCATTTTCAAAACCAATTAGTTAAATAAAATAAAATTGAATTATCTATACAAAAAAAGAAAAAAAAAATTAAATACAATGATTAGAAAAAAGTTATAACGTTTTGTTCTTGTAGCACGATTCGTGCGCCACCCTGTATAACATTTTTAAATATATTAATGATGTACAATTAGGCAAAAAGTTTTTGTATACATATATAATAAACTTTTAAAGAAAACATCCTCTAAAAGGTACCTGGCATGAAGAACACCGACATCACAACATACAAAACAACATACAAAACAACATACAAACTTTACAAATATTCACTTACACATTTATTTAAAAAAATTATTATTTAAGATTTCAAAATTGTCAATTTTTATTTATCAAAAATTTTGTATATTAAGTTAGTTATAAAATTGTATTCATTGAATGCAAAAAAAAAAAATATATTGTAAAAATAAAAATTTAAATAAAACTCTTAAAAAAAATATAATTTTGTGAACATCCACAACGGGATCCGCAACTGGCGATCCTGCCAGGAGCAATTAAACTGAGGAAACATAATCAACAGAAGAAAAACCAAAAATTTGAAAAAAAAAAAAAGAAACTTTAGAACTAAAGCGCCGTCAACAACTTCGCAAGACTACTAATCCAGGATCTTAAACTGCTGTAACTACATCCAACAACCAACAACAACCAATACAAAAACACTGCTGCCGAATCAACATCCACAACTAAAAAATAAACAGTCGCTGTATGCCTCACGTATTACTTATGCTCGATGTCCGTTTATAAATAACGCCCACAATAATACCACATCAGCATCAACAACGTTGTAATTTTCACAATCTTCGTCGTATTTTCCGTCGACGCACCATTACGAGCTTCGTCGACAATCCAGTTACAGTCGCAGTACACAACCGGAAGCAATAATCTTCGATTAGTTCAATCATCTCATATCAAGCTTAATTGCCTACCTCAACACTGACTCGTCAGCTACTAAAAACTTTAAGCCATACCAGCTAAAAATCTTTACTCAAGTTTAAAGATTTAACGAATGTGAAAAGTAACCACGGAATCTGTTACTAAATCTAAAAACAACAAGCAAAACCCTACACCTGCCGGTAAGGTGGAACAGGCAACAACAACAACATTAACAAAGACAATAACAGCAGAATAAACAACAACAATAGAAAGCTATCATATATAGCAGCAGCAACAACAATAACAACAACAGCAACAAAATAATTTACAACAACAACAAAAACAACAATAACAACAGCAGCAGCAAAATTAACAACAACAACAACAATAATAACAACAACAACAACAACAACAACAGCAACAATAACAAAAAATTGGCACATTCATTATTTTATTATTTAAAAAATTATATCAAATTTTGTAATTTTTATTTTTTTTTTTGACATGTTATAAAAAATTTTTTACAGGCTGCTTTTTAATTTAGATTCTCACGAGGCACACACCGTAGATTCTATAACGTATTTAAGAATATAGGGTCGGAAGAAACCTATATTCTCACTTACGTAGGCACTCCACTGCACTAGGAAACACATTTTAGGAAACACATTTTGAGGTATACGATGAGTCTTTCACACACACCACCACCCCACCCCAGACAACCCCCCACTCCCTTACATACTTCTAACCCTCTCTCACATCTCTCTCATTTCGGCGAAGGTGACCATCGCCCTCTCATACAATTCCAACCGAATTTAGCCAATCCATTTGATGCACCAATGCATCCAGAAGTACAAGCAACGTCAGTTAAATTGCCACAATTTTGGACCACTTGTCCCGACGCATGGTTCGCCCATGCAGAAATACAAATTCAGGCAAAAGGAATTACTACTGACAAGACAAAGTATGAGTACCTCGTAACCGCTCTACCTCAAGAGGTAATTATAACAGTGCTAGATTTCATACAGAAACCTCCTTCCTCAAATTTGTATGAAGGCTTAAAGAGAACTTTGATTGACCGACACTCTTTAAGTGAAGCCAAGAGGTTCGACAAAATTTTGTCTGGCACCGAGATGGGTGACCAAAAACCATCTCAATTTTATAGGTCACTAATTATGTTAGCCGGTACTACAGTCGATAGCGACTTAGTTTATAAAATTTGGCTTCGCAAGCTCCCCAAAAGCCTTAATATTGCTTTGACCGGATCTAGTCATAGAGAGCTAGAGGAACTATTGAAACTAGCTGACAATTTGTGGTAAGTTATGTCAGAATCCGAAGTCGCTTCATTTGGCAATAATGCCCAGCGCATGACAAAAAACACCCAAAACTCCGAGCTTGCGATGATAACGCAATCGTTTGCTGAAACAACGTCAAAAATTCTAGAAAGTTTCAACAAACTAGCAATTGTGGTCCAAGAATTAAAAAACGAACGATACCGGAATAATTCACGTTCGAACTCGAGAGAAACTAATTTTCGAAGATTTTCAAGACGTAGATCCCCGTCAAGAAGTGTGTCACGACAATGACCTGCCAAATGGGTATGTGGATACCATTTTAGGTTCGGAAGGGCAGCTAGACAATGCGAACAACCATGCTCATTCGGTCAAAACGACACCCAACACAACACAACACAACATCACTCAACAAACTAAGTGACTCCATCATTGCGACGGCTAATGATGGAAGTCAAACAATACTCACACGCCGCCTTTTTATTTACGATAACGACAATCATATAAACTTTTTGATAGACAGTGGAGCAGAAGTTTCCGTACTTCCAGTAAATAAATTCAAAGCCCACAAGAAAAATTCAGACTTAATTCTAACAGCAGCTAACGGTAGCACAATCTCAACTTTCGGCAAGAAATTACTTAACGTAAATTTAAAACTAAGACGCGATTTCCCTTTTACATTTATACTAGCAGACATTACAAGACCCATCATAGGAGCAGATTTCCTTACGAAATATGGACTCTTGATAGACTTAAAACACAAGAAACTCATTGATCCACTTACACAACTATCAGTTAACGCAATCACAGCATTTACAGAAACATCACTACCCAAACTAATTACACTAGACAACAAATATACAAATATACTAAAAGATTACCCATCACTAACAGCAGAACCCGACTACAACAAACCAGTTAAACACAAAACAGAACACCACATAACTACAGAAGGACAGTTACCTTTTTCAAGACCAAGACGCCTTGACACCAAAAAATACAAAATTGCCAAACAGGAATTTGATTTCTTAATCAAAGCAGGTATCTGCCGCCCTTCAGACTCCATGTCAGCTTCTCCACTACATCTAGTACCAAAAAAAGATGTGAACGACTGGAGACCCTGTGGTGACTATAGAAGACTAAATGCCATTACAGTCCCAGACCGCTACCCTCTACCACACATACACGACCTATCTATTGATTTACACAACAAACACATATTTTCAAAATTAGATCTAGTCAGAGCATACCACCAAATCCCCATGGCCGTCTTGTGTGGCATACATAAAACCGCGATTACAACACCGTTCGGAATGTTTGAGTTTCTGAGAATGCCATTCGGTTTAAGAAATGCAGCTCAAACATTCCAACGATTTATCAACGAAGTATTACGAGAACTAGACTTCGTATTTGTATACCTCGACGACATTCTGGTGGCCAGCGAGACAGAAGAGGAACACGTTAAACATCTAAATTTAGTATTCGAACGACTAGACAATTACGGACTAAACATTAAACCAAACAAATGTATTTTCGGCGTAGACAGAATAAATTTTTTAAGTTATGATATTTCAAACAAAGGCATACAGCCATCTCCTGATAGAATTCAATGCATTGTTAACTATCCAAAACCAGAAACAGTTAAACAAATGCAGAAATTCATCGGGATGATTAATTACTACCACAGATGCATTCCAAAATTAGCACACACACTTACACAAATTTACGATATGATAACTTCAGCATCAAAAACAAAGGACAAAAACTTAACATGGACAGAAAACACAACAGAAGCATTCGCAACGATAAAAGAAAGTTTTACTAAGGAAGTGCTACTTAATCATTTTAATAGCAAAGCAAAACTTTCTATCGCTGTGGATGCATCTAACACTGCTATCGGTGCAGTTTTGCAACAAGAACACAATCAGGAAACAGAACCACTAGCTTTCTTTTCAAAGAAATTATCTCCATCAGAGACAAAATACAGTACGTTCGATCGCGAACTTTTAGCAATTTATCTTACAATTGAACACTTCAGACACTATTTATAGGGTCGAACATTTACTATATACACAGATCACAAACCACTTACTTCAGCATTACATTCAAAAACAGAGAGAAGCCCAAGACAAACACGACACCTACAATTCATTGCACAATTTTCCAACGACATCAGACACATTAAATGTACCGATACTACCGTAGCGGACGCACTTTCAAGAGCTGAGATAGAGGCTTTCACAATCTCTGAGATTAACCTCAGAACTCTACACAAAGAACAGAATACAGATTCAGAACTACAAGAGATACTAAATAGACACACTTACAAATTCGAACAAATACACATTCCAATACTTAACATTAAAATTTGGTGCGAACAAATATTACAATTATATAATATTTCACACCCAGGTACACGAGCTTCTCGACGACTCATAACACAAAGATATTTTTGGCCCAAAATGAACACACAAATCAACAAATGGTCACAAGAATGCGTTAGATGCCAACGAGCTAAAATACATCGACACACGAAGACAATCTCACACAAGATAGACATACCACACGGTCGTTTTGAGCATGTTCAGGTTGATTTAGTTGGCGCTTTACCAATATCTATAGGTTATAGATATCTACTTACCTTAGTTGACGGAAACACACGTTGGCCCGAAGCGTATCCAATTAAAGATACCAACGCCAGTAGTATCGTAGATACACTTCAAAAGGAATACATCTCACGTTTTGGAGTTCCTATGGAAATTACTTCCGATCGAGGACCTCAATTTACGTCCACAACATTTAGAAACTTCGTTAAGACACTAGGAAGCAAGCACATTACCACTTCTGCTTATCATCCACAAGCTAATGGGATTGTAGAACGATTTCACCGCCAACTAAAGACTTCTCTAATAGCGAGTAACAACCACACAAATTGGTACACAGAGTTGCCACTAGTTCTTCTAGGACTTAGGTCCACGGTCAAAGAAGATATTAAGGCTTCACCAGCTGAAATGGTTTTTGGTCAAACACTCAGGCTACCACAACAACTAGTAATCCACAGCAGTCAGAACTTTAATTCGTCGGACACCTTGTCCAAACTTAAAGAGGTCGTAGAAGATCAAAAGTCAAACATTGCGCATCACAGCACTAACTTCCAACAATATATACCTCGAGCCCTTAGTACTTGTAACTTTGTCTTCGTCCGCAATGACACAATTCGTAAAACACTACAAGAGCCGTACGATGGTCCCTTCGAAGTTATTGAGAGAACACCGAAATACTTCACAATTCGTAAAAATAACACTAACATAACAGTCAACATTGATAGGATTAAGCCCGCCACCTTAGACACCGAAACAGCACAGACACATTCAACCAAACATAAAAATACTAAAAAAGTACACTTTAACATATTAGCCAACACGACCAAAATTTTTCAGAAGGGAGGGGGAATAATGTGGTGACTCAATACCACCACATATAAACAACGACATCACAACATACAAAACAACATACAAACTTTACAAATATTCACTTACACATTTATTTAAAAAAATTATTATTTATTTATTATTTATTATTTGTCAATTTTTATTTATCAAAAATTTTGTATATTAAGTTAGTTATAAAATTGTATTCATTGAATGTAAATCAAAAAAAAATATATTGTAAAAATAAAATTTAAATAAAACTCTTAAAAAAATATAATTTTGTGAACATCCAGAACGGGATCCACATACCTTAGTTTTACCCGTTTTTGTCTAAAACCTCCCTTAATTTAAAATTAATGTATACAGAAATTATAAAAGTGGTTTCCTCCAATATATTATAATATTAAAACAGCTTTGCAAAAAATATATTCATATTTGATTTTTGTATTCTAATTTTTATCAACACATTTGTAACTGACTTGGCCAGAAGTTTTCTTAAACTTAAAAATATGTTTTTTAAAGGCTTAAGGCTCAATGTACATTAGAGTGTCCCTTATTTTGCGAATTTTCGAAATGTCAAGGGGCTGAAAGGTTTTTTTATGCGTTTTTATATTCTAAGAACGAAACTAAATAAATTTTTTTTACGACAACGTTTACCCGTGCCAATCGGGCCCGAAAGTTTCGAAAAAATGCCCATATTAGACCATATTTGCACAAATTAAAAAAAAAATCTTTTCTCTGCTTTTTATAAATGTTTTACATTTTTTGGAACACATACATAAGAAATATGATATCTACAAAGTTTTTTTATGGTGGGCGTGGTTACCGCCCCTGCTGCGTCGAAATTTCTCCCGCAGCCTTTTCCCACTTTTTCATGGAATTAGTGCAATTTAGGTATTAATATCAACAATAAATAAATACATTTTTATTATGCTAAAAGTATGATTACATTTCATTAAATTCACATTATGTACTTACAAAAATTAACAATAAATTAAAAAACTAGTATTTTAACCTGCGGAGGGCGCGCAACAAGCTAATACCTACAAGCAGTCTTATTGCGGCTTTTCAACCGAAATCATAGTTTTTTTTTATAAATAAAAGATATCAAAAACCAAAAATGTATGCCCCGTGAGGGTTAAATTATAATAAGAAATACAAATTAATTAAAAAAGACAGAGCCTTATTTGGAGCTTTTATGCTATTCATTATTATCGGAATCCGTCAAGTCTGTATTTTTGTAGTTCTACTATACATCAAAGTCTGGTTTGAAGCTACTAATAGCATAAAAGCTCCAAATCAGGATCTGTCTTTTTTAAAAGGTTTGGCCGCATACAAGACAATTAACAAAAAATATCCATTGGTGCAAGTCAAAAATTTGGTCGGCATCTTTGGTACCTTGGCGAAGAACTTGTAGCACTCGCTTTTTTCGATGATGCAGTTTCTATTGAGAGAAAACGCATTATGGTGACAGCATTGCAAGCTCAGAAGTTTCCATGTAATCATCCAATCGCAAAACCAAATTCTTTAAATGAATGGACAAAAAAGATTTAGATTGTTTTGCATCTTGTCGAACAACAAATCTATTGCGTAGGTTTAGTTTGACATGCAATTTTTTAATATATGATTTTGACGAATGAGAAAAAGATGAAGAATACCAGAGAGTAAAAAATTATTTTAAAGATCTTTGTATTGTAAATGATGTTGCGGAGCGTGGGGTATAACTTGCTCAAGAATTTCTCGAGCTTACAAAATCAGAAGCGCAGCTACAAAACCTACTTTTGTGGCCCAAAATACTCGAAAAATATACTCGAACTGTCAAAAAAAAAAAAAAATACATGCTCTTAAAAAAAACTTATAATTAATTTGTATTTCTTATTAAAATTTAACCCTTCAGGGGGCATATATTTTTGGTTTTTGATATTTTTTATTTATAAAAAAAACTATGATTTCGGTTGAAAAGCCGCAATAAGACTGCTTGTAGGTATTAGCTTGTTGCGCGCCCTCCGCAGGTTAAAATACTAGTTTTTTAATTTATTGTTAATTTTTGTAAGTACATAATGTGAATTTAATGAAATGTAATCATACTTTTAGCATAATAAAAATGTATTTATTTATTGTTGATATTAATACCTAAATTGCACTAATTTCATGAAAAAGTGGGAAAAGGCTGCGGGAGAAATTTCGACGCAACAGGGGCAGTAACCACGCCCACCATAAAAAAACTTTGTAGATATCATATTTCTTATGTATGTATGTGTTCCAAAAAATGTAAAACATTTATAAAAAGCAGAGAAAAGATTTTTTTTTTAATTTGTGCAAATATGGTCTAATATGGACATTTTTTCGAAACTTTCGGGCCCGATTGGCACGGGTAAACGTTGTCGTAAAAAAAAATTGTTTTTAGTTTCGTTCTTAGAATATAAAAACGCATACAAAAACCTTTCAGCCCCTTGACATTTCCAAAAATCGCAAAATAAGGGACACTCTAATGTACATAAATATATACAGCTGTTGAAAACTAATAAGAAATTTTACATTAAGACACTTAACTTTTCATACATTTCATTATGTTTCATTAAAGGTGTATCAAACAAACAAAAATAACATAAGAACTTATTTCATCTTGCACATTTATAAAATTAAGTTACACTATTTAAAATTTCACTGTGACACCTAATTAGAAACGATAATATATTTTTAAAATAAAATTATGGTATTAAACTAATATTCTTACTTTGTTCATTATTTTATTGCAAAACCCTTTTGAGGCAGTAATAACCTCACATCAAAACTCCGACATCGCTCGTTTGTTATTGACTCCCAGGACACATTCACTTTAACAAAAAGAGTTATCATATTTGTTATATTTTTAAGGCCTACGGCTCTATTCTCGTCAGCCCACAGATGCTCGATAGGGTTTAAATCTTGACCGGATAATGGCAATTTCAAAACATTTACGTAATTGTCTGCAAAGAATTTGTGTGAGCTTGGCCGTGTGTTTCAGATCGTTGTCTTTTTCGAATATCCATTTAACAGGCAAATATTTTTCAGCCCACGTCAGCATGACATTTGTACGTTCGTCTAATTAGGTGCAAACCTATTCAGATGTGGGCTGAGCATAGGTAATTGAACCAATATTCAGCTGATGAATTTAATATAACCACTATGTCAAGAAAGTTTGAAGCGCAAGGTTAAATTTTAAATTAACTTTATTGAATGATAAATAAGAAATATTAATAACAAAATATTACAATCAATTTGCTTACACTAGATACAAAAAGAGACAAAATTAAACATAAATAAAATATAATCTAAAATAAACAAAACTAAAATACTAAATTGCACTATAAGAATGTAGGCCATGGCTGCAGGTTGTTGCACTTATTTTTGTGTTATAATTGTACTTTAACTGTATTCTAGCTGATTCGGCAATAATGCATGCTTGTGTCAACAAACTTTGATTCCATAAACAAAGTTTTGTTTCGTTTTGTCTTGTTTTTTGTGTATATACAAAATTACAATTAAGTTATTTCTATTTCAATTCTGAAGCTGTCATTGAAGCTTTTGCTTGGCAGTATTTTTTCATCTGCCAAATTATGCAGACTGCGATAAAAAGTATAGAAGTAATTAACGAGAGATAACTAATCACGTGATGATGAATGCTGGTTGACTTGAGTCGGTGCGGTAAATTGTCGAAATCCTCTCTTGATAGTTTCGTTTGAAGATCGGTGGGTTGTTACAGATTTGTTGCAAAAATGCTCGATCTTTGGATTTAATAAAACCTTTAATGTTTAAACACAACGGGATGATTCAACAAAACCTTGGATTTTAACGTTATCATTTTTTAAAATGGAATGCTGGTCGCGAGTATTCCCGATCCTGTAAGTGTTGGTGGTTCGTGGGCAGTAAGGTGGGTCACCCCATATGGAAAAAAAAAATATTTCAAAAGACCGCCCCTCATTTGAAAGCTTATGTTAAGGGGATTTTAGTAGCATACAAAATTTTTTTTTAACTGGACCCGAAATCTGCCCCAAATGGTCTTTTTTGTATAACTTCATCAGTTTTTATCCGATCGTAAGAAAAAGTATGTCGTTGGATGGATCTCAACAAGGACTATAATTCGTTTTAAAAACATTTCTACCTCCGATTCCATCTTTGACCACATATTTCAACTTTTCGTCTTATTTCCTCAGTAACTCCAAAACTTCCATTTTTGTTTTTAAGAAAATAAAAGTTCATAAAAAATCATTAAACTTTTGTTTTCATTCGTTGTAACTTTTCGTTGTAACTTTTTTCTTAATGAATAAAGTAAAATACTTTCTTGCTAAAAGTTTAGGGATTTTTCTTGTAAAGTTTCATTTTCCTAAAAAAAAATAATCAAAGTATACGTATTTAATAAAACTCTTAATTTGGAATATAATGGCTTGAACACTTTTGATGAAATAAAGAACGACAATTCTCCTGACCAAGGTATAGCAGATAGTTTGTTTTTAGAATTGAAAATATTTTGTTTACTTGTGTGTGAGGTTGTGCTTATGCAATAATAAATTGCAGACTAACCGGTTGGAGCAATTTTGTTGGCATTTAGTATAAAGATTTTCCTGACTCAAGAGTAAAAGATAGGCTATGAGAAGTTTCAAAAACTTTCGATAGAGGGCGCTTCAAGTAATAAAATATATATGACTCCATAGTGCCTGATCGACTGGACCGATTTTAAAGAAACTTTGTATTAAAAACGAAACCAAATGAAGCTGAACCGAAGACTAACGAACAAACACGGAGATGAACGAAGGCAAACGAAGATGAACCGAAAGCTAAATCCTAAAAACGAAGCCAAACTTGACCGAAAATTAAATTCGCTGTAACTTATTTTCCTACGAATGAAATCAAAAAGTTTTTTCACAAAAGTTCAATGATTTTTTATGAACTTTTATTTTCTTAAAAACAAAAATGGAAGTTTTGGGGTTACTGAGGAAATAAGACGAAAAGTTGAAATATCTGGTCAAAGATGGAATCGGAGGTAGAAATGTTTTTAAAACGAATTATAGTCCTTGTTGAGATCTATCCAACGACATACTTACGATCGGATAAAAACTGATGAAGTTATACAAAAAAGACCATTTGGGGCAGATTTTGGGTCCACCTAAAAAAAAAATTTGTATGCTACTAAAATCCCCTTAACATAAGCTTTCAAATGAGGGGCGGTCTTTTGATATTTTTTTTGGTGACCCACCTTAGTGGACAGGTTCGTTATTACATACTGCTGTTATATCGGTTTGAATTGTAGTAATATAACTATTACTAGCGACCACTGGTGCGCGTTGCTGCACCCATCAACTATAAAAATAATAATAATTGGCGCTTACCGCTGACGCCGTTCATTGTGTTCAGCGTATATTCTAAGTTTTGTTGTTGTTTGCAAGAGCTCTATAAAGAAGAGGCAGAAAAAGTGAAATGTGAGCGAAAAATTGCAATAAAAAAATTTGTATGTATCTTGGTTGCGAGCGTTCAGCGCGAGCGGTTTGCGAAAGCTTTAAATTTTTCTGACTTTCATTTTTTTGATAACAGACGCTCTATTAAGAAGAGACAGAAGAGAACGAAATGTGAGCAGCGAATAGTTTTGCTCTGAGTTTGATAACATTGTTCTTAGCTGATCTGTCAAGAAGAGAAAAAGCAACATAACAACAACAATTAAATAGCTTCTCCGTACGTCTTTTCTGTAAGCTGTACTCCTAAAACAGCAGCGCACAATTCAAGTCGAGGAAGCGTTTGAAGTTTTAGAGGTCGAAGTTATGGTTCGATCTTTGTATGTTAGTCGCACATAAATAGCTGCTCCGTACGTCTTTTCTGAGGCTTCGGCAAATGAGTGTAGTTGGATTTACTCGAGGTACCCTTTACGTTGTTGAGTTTTAGTATATTTTCTCTGAATTGCTGCTATTCTTATTGAGTATGAGGTGGCAGTTTCTCATCCCAGTCATATTTTTCTGCCAGAGTTTCGGCATGAATATTTTTGCGGAAACGATTACAGGTCCAAAGATTCCTAATGGGCCGAATATTCGTGCTAAGTCTGAAGATACTACTTGCTTAGTAATATCTTGAATTGGTGATAAGTGTGCTCGTCCATATAATTCATCCGATTTTGGTAACCAAATGAGTCCTAGCGTCTTCGTAGCCTTGTCATCCAAATCCAGATTAACCTCTTGATCCTCCACAGGTATATTGGCTAACAACCTTGATATGTTAGAACACCATTTGCGAAGTTTGAAACCAGCTTCTTGAAGCAGTTGTGTAAGCTGTTTTTGAGATTTTAGAGCTGTCGTAATATCATTGGAACCACTTAAACAGTCATTCACATAAAAGCAACGCATACCTCATACAAATAATTATATGTGCACCATTGGTGAAATTGCTTTTGCGCTAAAATAAAAATGTTTCAAAATTCTGCTTTTGCAGTTATATTCTTTATGACAACAGTAACATAACATAAAAACGACTTTATTCAATCGTCCTTTAAATTATATAAAAATTTAACATAAAGAATTTTTTCATAGTAAGTAATTATATGTGCAAAACTCAAGTATATGTGTTTTTTTGCTTTATTTTCAAGCTTAATAATAAAAAAATTAAATAAAATTTCATGTTAGTAATTTGTATGCTTTCGTTTTTTTTAAATAACTTGGCTCGGCCGGAATGGCATAGAATTAATCAAGGATTTTAAGGGGGGGTGGACTGATAATCTGCCATTCTTGCTCTATTGCTATTTTTAACTCTTTATCTGTCTCAACTTCCCTTCCATTCTTATATACTTATCCAGAGAGGATTCCCCAGAGATCCTCAATGTGGTTTAAGTCTAGACTTATTGCTGGCCATTGTAGAAATGGCATATCTGGCTGTAAAAACTCTTTTGTATGCTTTGCACAGTGTATTGGCGCTCAATCCCGCTGATAAGTCCAATTATCACCATAAAGTTGGCCTGCAAATTGTATTAGTTCATTGTCTAATAAACTAACGTACATCTCAGCATTCATTTATGTTGATATGAAACACACTGGAGTCTTTCCTTCATAACAAAACGCAGCCCAGATCATCACCGATCCTCCCCCATGGACACACAAGTGGCAGGTGCGCCGCAACTGATCCTTATGCTGCCAATACTTCTTGTTACAATCAGGCCCATCAAAATTGAATTTTTTTTTCGTCATGAAAAATTGGTACTTGGTAGCGAAACGTGCGTGAATATGTCGAGGCAAACGGTTAGGTTTTCGCGTCATGGAAGTATGTGTTACTTTAGGATTTTCATGTAATATTTGAACTATTCTTCCGCTATATATATAATATTTGAACTATTCTACTTCTATTCCGCTACTCATTGCTTCCACCACTGCAAGATGTTGAATTATTCGTTTACACCGAGTGTCGATGTTGGTTTTCCTACCACTCCGTCTAGCTGTGCCATAACTACTAGGACATTTTAAAAAAATTTGTTATTGTGTTCCTGTTGTTATTAAGCTTTAAATTTCTTTTATTTTATCTCCATTTTCACTCATTTCCAGTATTATTCCCTGGTCATGTTCAGAAAGGCTCGTTCCGCGAGGCATTTTCAATATTTTATACGTAATAATTAAATTAACTTTATTGATTTTAAAAGGTTAACCTTGTATTTCGCAACAATTATTTCCAATGCGAGCACTTGAAGCTATCAATTAAACAACCAAACACAATTAAATGCGTTATGCACATATAATGCTTTACTACTAATCATTCAATGCACCGACACATTTTTCATGTAACGGTACATTAAATGGAAAACGAACTGCATGCTAAAATTTAGTAAACAATATCAACGAATTACAAAAACAAACTGCATGCAAAAAAAATGCAAAGAAATATTCATGCACATATAATTATTTGTATGAGGTAGCATTCAATCTTAAAGCAATGTTTGTGGCCCTTGTGGGTATTAATTCATTAGGGAATAACACTCTCGAACTTTTTTCTGATCAAAGTTGCTTAGTGATAAAAACTTGCGAATGAATGAAAAAAAAAATTGGATACTTTTTTTTTTTTAACCCATTCCGGCCACCTCCGTGACCTTTTGTTAACTAAAAAATCGACATTTTGCAATTTTTGCCGCATAGCATCCAAACTATTGAAGTGACGTCATTGCAATGTATTAAAAGATTGGATCTAATTTGAATACGAACATTTCGGTATACTGCAATTGCAGTAGATTTGCAAAATTTAATGTTTTACTGCATCACTGCTGTTTTTTCAAATCTAAAAAAAAAACTAAATAAAATAAATAACTGGCCATTTCAGCCCTTGAAAGGACTTTGACCTAGCTTCTTATGATCAATTGTGTTGTGCGTGTTATTAGGTTTGTACACAATTGACCGAGAACCGGACCTACAGGTTTAACGCCGACTCCGAACGGCGATAAACGGAATGTTCTTGTTCTCAAGAAGCTTTACATGGCATTTTTTATTACTTTCTGAGTTTTGGCATTGTCTGCAGAGAGGTGGCGGCCCTACAGGTTTTCTGTCGCTGCTGGGGTTCGAACCTGGATCTCCAGGTTCGTTGACATAGAGGCCACGAACTTTAACCAACTACGCCACGGACGCCACTCAAATCTACTGCGATTTATTCTCTTACTAACTTACTTATCTGACGCTTACAACCGTAAGTCGGTTTTGGCCTCGTATAAGAAATTGCGCCAGCCATTTCTGTTCTGCGCTTGCTGGCGCCAGTTGGAAACACCAAGAGTGGGCAGGTTATCCAACACCTGATCCTTCCAACGAAGATGTGGGCGTCCTCTTCTGCGTTGACCACCACCGGGCACCGAATCGAATATTTTTTCACTGGAGCGTCGTTTTCCATTCGCTCAACATGACCTAGCCAGCGGAGCCGCTCGATTTTAATGCGCTTGACTATGTCGATGTCAGCGTACAGCTCAAACAGCTCGTGGTTCCATTGGATTCGGTAATCGCCATTGACGCAGATTGGACCGAAGATTTTACGAAGGATCTTTCTCTCGAAGGCTCCCAGAGTCTTTTTATCAGAACTGCTCAACGTCCAGGTTTGTGCTGCATATAATAGGTCGGGCATGATTAGTGACTTATAGAGCGTGAGTTTTGTTCGTCGAGAGAGGGCTCTGCTTCTCAATTGCCTACTTAGCCCAAAGTAACACCTGTTGGCAAGAGTTATCCTTCGTTTTATCTCAATACTGGCATTGTTGAAAGAGTTAATGATGGATCCCAGGTAGACGAAGTCCTTAACAACCTCGAAGGAGATGTTGTCAACAGTGACGTGGTTTCCAAGACGCTGGGACTGTTTATTTGTTGACACTAGGTATTTCGTCTTACCTGCATTCACTGCAAGACCCATTCGACTCGACTCTTTCGCTAATCTGGAGAATGCTGCACTGACTTCGCGCGTATTATGGCCAATGATATCGATATCATCAGCATACGCCAGCAGCATAATACTTTTGTAGAATATCGTGCCACTGCGTCTCAAATCAGCAGCTCGGATGATCTTCTCCATCATCAGGTTGAAAAAGTCGCACGATAAGGAATCACCTTGTCTGAAACCTCGTTTGGTATCGAATGGAGGAGTGAGATCCTTCCCGATCTCAGCGATTTATTCTCAACAAACATTTTTATGGTTATTTTTGTATTTATCTTACAAACGACAGGAAACACAGGCAATTTCTTATGTAACGTTGCATTACGTCAAGTATAACTAACTCTTTGATACCATTACGTAAAAAACTAGAAAGATGCCAGCAAAAGTGTATAATTAATAGTCATATTAATTTTGAATCCGTAAAAAATATGTTTCTGTAACATGCAAATATAAAGTACTAGCCTTTTCCTGGCGCGCGTTGCTGCACCCTGCAACTATAAAAAAATAAAAAGAAAATAAATAACTGGCCATTTCAGCCCTTGAAAGGACTTTGACCTAGCTTCTTATGATCAATTGTGTTGTGCGTGTTCTTAAGTTTGTACACAATTGACCGAGAAATGGACCTACATGCTTAACGCCGACTCCGAACGGCGATGAACGGAATGTTCTTATTCTCAGAAGCTTTACATGGCATTTTGATTACTCTCTGAGGTTTGCCATTGTCTGCAGAGAGGTGGCGGCCGTACAGAAAAATTATTTTAATTCAAATAATTTTCTGTCGCTGGCTGGGGTTCGAACCTGGGTCTCCAAGGTTCTTTGACATAGCGGCCACGCACTTTAACCAACTACGCCACGGACGCCACAACTATATGGGAATATAAAAGGTGTATTCAAAACTTTTCTTACACTCATAGTTTGACACCACTGTCATTTTCCACTGACCGTTACAGTTTCCCAGTAGCAAGAGATCACCAAATAGTAACTCCATTTTGAGACATTACCCAGTTTTAGTACAGTTGCCGACATTGGGCATACAAACTAAATTACCAAAATGTAGCCCAATCGACGAAAACCGTAGGAAATATAGCATTTTTATTGATTTGTGGGCGGTAAAAGGGGGTGTGACAGAAATTAAAACCATCTTGTACTTAAAAAAAAAAATTTACTGCCAATATTTTAGCTCTATCGGCTCAGTAATTTTGAAGTTTCCAGCCATCTCACAGACAGCGTTTTGCTTTTTGTATATATATTTTGGATATAGATTATTGGCTATAACTTTTGATTGGTAAGAGAAACTAAGATAATTTTTTCTAATAAATTAATTTTTTAGCTTGTATATTTTTTTTAATAACATAAAAACACAATATTGAAAAAAAAAATTTTGTTCGAAAAATTCAAGCCTTGTTTTTTTAATCAAAAAAAGTGGTTTTTAATTTTTGCGTAAAATTGAAACAATTTTTGCCTATAAATGTTATTCCCTTTGAATAAAGTTTAAAATTTTCGAATTTGAATTTAAATTATTTTTACAACAAAAACGAATTTTGAGCCTTTTTTTGAGGAAAACTCCAAAATTTCAGACCTTTTTGTAAAAAATATTTAAAATATGTGACCCGGTCTATGAAAAGGTGCCTTATGACTCAAAAAATTATTTTTCTTTTTTTGTTTGCTTCGGATAGAGTTTGAGACGCTCTTTCACATGGTGAAAAGCAGAAAGTCCTAACTTTCTTAGAAGTGTACTAAAAATGTAGAGAAAGAAGAGCACAAATGAAAGAAAAAGTGAATTTTATTGAATTTTTTATTTTTTAATAGCTGATTTCTCGAAATTTTGTTTTTGAGTCATTAGGCACCTTTTCATAGACCGGGTCACATATATATACTCAACTAACGGTAATTTTTGCAATAAGGTTTTGATAGTACTTTGATGAAGCTTTAAGAAAAAAAAAATTTAACAAAATGTATACAAAAGCAACGGAGATATTTGAATCGAAAGTCACAAAATTAAATTTCTGATTGTTTTTTTCTCATTTTTTTCTACGATGTTGCATGAAATATATAGTTGTGGTAAACTTTTTCATAGTTTTCAAGATATGTTCATGTTTTTGGTGTCAAAATAACGGAAATTTTTTTAATTTTACTAAATTTAAGAAATATTTTATATTTTGTAAATATTTGCATATTTAACAACTAAAAATATGCGATTTTGTAAAAAATTTGTACTACAGCATCATCTGGTGTCCAAGGTGGTTCAAAGAAGATACTGTCAAAAAACTCATCGTACCTGAGAACTACTATATACCAATTTTTATTCTAATCGCATGAGTGATTTGGGAGTTTTAGGTGGTTTTGCAAAAAATTTGTACTACAGCGCCCTCTGGTGTTCAAGATAGGTCAAAAAAGATTGCAGAAAAACACTCAACCTACATGAAAACCACTGTATACCACTTTTCATTCTAATCGCATAAGCGGTTTGTGATTTTTAGGCAGTTTTGTAAAAATGTTGTACTACAGCGGGCCCTGGTGTTCAAGGTGGATAAAAATTGATAGCCCACAAACACGCACAGTACCAAAAAACTTCTATACACAAATTTTCATGCTAATCGGATGAGTAGTTTAGGAGTCTATTGCATAGTTACATACGACATTTAGTTCCAAAGCAATTCGATATCATAAATTTGGCCTGTGTGGCCAAATTCCCCCTTGTCTAATGTTCGCTCAAATATATAATAACCACCTCTTGGGCCCATAACGTCTACATATCAAGTTCCACTATCAAAACATGTACAACTCAGGAATAATAATGATTTCTAAAAAGTGGGCATATATATAGTTAGACCACGCCCAGTTTTAGTATAGTTGCCGACAGTAACCATACGAACTTATTTATCAAATTTTAGTCTAATACGACCAAAAAAGTCTTAAATACAGCATTTTTATTGATTTGTAGGCGGTAAGGTGGCTATGGAAAAAAAGGGGTATGCCTATTTTTTTCGCGCAAATGCAAATTAAAGTGAGACTTGCCAAATTATTCCAATATTTCATTTATTTCCAATTATCCTTGCAAATATTACCATATGTGCGCGCCTGTATTTTTTCACAGCTGTATTGTTGATAAGTTCACTAAAATGCCTATAATTCATGAACCAATACTTATACAAAAAAACCTTCGTATTAACGTAACTTTTCATGTGAAATTTCCAGAAACAAAATCGGTTCACGCATTACAGAGACCATCAATTTCATACACAATGCAACTTATTTTTATATATATAGATATAGTTATGTATATATTTGTATTTAGGTATTATTTATTAATACCTTTTATTTACAACCCACATGGTTGTAAATAAAAAAAAAAAATACTGCGAAAAAATTCGTTTTACTGCGTTTTTTTTTAAATTTACTGCGATTTACTAATTTTCAAGTCCGAACTCTGATACTGCTTAACTATCCGAGACATCTGGTTTCCGAGATATATATTTCTCAGAAAAATCTGAGGTGTATCTTACTTACTTCCTATTTTTACTTTTTAATTTAAACAAAAAAAAAAAACTATTCCAGATACGATATTGAAATGTTTTACACCAATTTTGATCAATGCATTACTTATCTTTAAGTACAAAATGCTTAACTCTAAGACTTTCTCTTAACCCATACCAGCCAAACTGCCCTAATGTACCCTACTTTTCGTCAATTTTTTCACGTTTTGTGGCATTTTATCATTCTATTGAAGTAATGTCATAGCAATGTATTAAAAAATTGCAGATAATTTGAATTCGAATATTACTGCTAAGCTATTTACTAAATTTTACATTTTTTGATATACTTTACCAAAAAAAAAAAAAAAACAAAAAAAAACTCGATACCGATCTCAAGTGTTCCACTCACTTTTTCAATATTTTCTGGGTTCCTGAACTGATTTAAAATGACTGCATAGCCTACTCAATTACTACTTAAACGCTACATACGCGAAGCAACATAAAAAGTTAGACTGAAAAGAAACTAAAACAAGTGAATCGTTAGAAGTTATAGACTTATGGAACAAAGCAACCAATATTTTTCAAAGAGTTATTGCTCAAAGAAACTTTAAAAGTTGACGCTCCGGTACGTATAGGAATCAAGCGTCACCCAGCTAGCGTGAGTGCTGCACTACATATTTACAGAGTCATCAAATTGTCTTGGTTTCTGGTATCCCTTGTGCCAGCAGAAATAATGTTTGTGTTCAACAAATGCATTCGACGCAATGGCTATTTCGCACATCCTGAAATTATTCTTTTGCAATGAGCAACGACGATCGAGAACTGATTAATTCATTGGCATATCGCCAGTTTTCGTCATCCGTGAGTTGAAAGTTCCAATGCTGAACTACTCGTGCATGGACGAATATACGCTGGCAAAAGCACCACTAATTTTACGTAGTCTGATTACAAAATACAAAATTGTACGACTGGCGAAATATAAAATCACTGATCCTCAGTTCGAAGGAAGATCTTAAATGTTGCAGGAGAAGAAAAGAATTTCGATATTGAGCTTCGAAGGTTACCGTGTCATTCGCAGGCCGTAGAATGTGCGTTAGAACAGTGATAGAGGCCTCAAAACATGTTTCGAGCGAGTCCCAATGTGTGTGATACATTATCGCGAAACTTCGCCATTTATGCATGATACCATATTTTAATATCAATAACCAGTTTGCTGCTGACAGAAATGATGATGCTTTCCAACTAACTATAAGATAATTCCAAACAAGGTCCTTATTTTTTTTTAAATCATTTTTAAGTTGGTCAATAGGGCGTATCGAATTACAATTTTTTTTCGAATTCCACATTCTAAGAGGTCTCAAAAGTTGCATGGGGTTGGCAAGATCACCAAAAAACATTTTAAGGAAAAAGAAGGATGTCTTCCTGTCCCGCAAGGACAAAGTTGTTTTTTGAGAAAAAGAGTAAAAAATAACGATCTTAAAATGCTTTGAATTTAAAAAAAAAAAACAATGAATGTCTTGAAGCAAAAGTAAATATAGGCTTAAACTAACAATATATTGGTAAATACGATGCTACTCACGATTTTTATCCCCAGTGTCCTGTGTGAAGGATATTCGAAGCTAAAGTTGTTATCGAGATAGCACAGAACTTTTGATTGTTACCCAATAGTCGAAATTTTGGTGGTATTAATTATAGTGTTAACGTATTCCTTGAATTTGGCGAATTAATAATTATCGTAATTTTTGCATTTACATTTTCCTATTTTTGAGAATGTATACTTGAATGCAATTTTTTAACTTTTATAAAAAAATAAATATAAGATTTTCTATCTCGGGTACCAGAAATGGTACCCACGGTAATGTTCTCAATTTGGATTCTTCAAATATTTCTGAATTGTTTTTTATAAAGTCACTTTGTATGGGAGGTGGACGTGGTTTTCACTCAATTTGGTTGAATTTAATAAACATAGTACATGTTATATATCAAGTTCATATACAAATTTTCAAGTCCATATATTAATTTTTGTGGATTTTACAGAGATTTTACCTTTTTGATAAAGTCACTTTGTATTGGAGGTAGGCGTGGTTTTCATCCTGTTTGGTTGAATTTCATACTTAGAGTGTATTTTAAATTTTAAAACTCATATGCAAAATTGCAAGTCCATATACTAATTTTTGTAGAATTCTAAGAGATTTTACCGTTTTAATAAAGTCACTTTGTATGGAAGGTAGGCGTGGTTTTCATCCAATTTGGCTCATTTTCGAACTTGACCTTTATTTTTTAGATAAAAGCTTTAATATTGAACTTCGTGATGATAGCTTTACAATTAGGGCTGTAATCGTGATCACAGACAGACGGAAAGACGGACAGACATACGGACATGGCTAAATCAACTCGGGTGGTGATTCTGATCAAGAATATATAAACTTTTCTATACCTACCACTCCTCTTTATGGGCGTTACAAACGGAATGACAAAATTAATATACCCCCATTTACGTTTTTTAAAAGTGGGGGTATAAATATTGACGAAAAGTAGGGTATATTGGAGGGCTGGTATGAGTTAAGAGAAAGTCTTAGAGTTAAGTGTTTTGTACTTTAACACGAGTAATGCATTAATGAAAATTGGGGTAGAACATTTCAATATCCAATCTGTCAAAGTTTTTTTTTAATAAAAATTAAAAAGTAAAATAATAGGAATTCCGATACACCTCCGATTTTTCTTATAAAAATATATATCTCGGAAACCAGATGTCTCAAATAGTTAAGCAATGTCTCAAATAGTCAAACAGTATACTGAATTGTTCGTATTCAAATTAGCTCAAATTTTTTAATACATTGCAATGACGTCACTTCAATAGTTTGGATGCTATGCGGTAAAAATTGCAAAAAATCGATTGTTTGCGTTTACAAAAGGTCACGGAGGTAGGCCGGTATGCGTTAAAAAAACAAAAAAGTATCCACATTTTTTTTTCATCCATTCGCAAGTTTTTATCGCTAATCAAACTAAATCGGTTTCTATCGTTACGTCCTATTATTCTTGTTCTTTTTTACCAAGAATTGCATGCATTTAGTTCCAAGATATGGTGTTTTGTTGTTACGTATATCACTGTTTTAATTCGGTAGTACTGAATGACTTCGTTCGGGTCCTTCCGCCAAACAAAGAGCTGTTGAGCTGTGTCTTTCTCATGTTTTTCTTATCTACTGTAAATACATATCTGGGTATTCTAAATCGCAATACCATTGAGAATTTATGGGCCATTATGCAATATATCATTTAAAGCCTATGCACTTGATGCTTTGGCTGATACGTCAAATATGACTCTGAGCTTTGTAGAGCTGCTGTTTGGATTAAGAACGAAGTGATGAAGAATGAAATAATGGATATCGGGGCCATCTTTTGGCCATATGTTACCATATGTTTCAAGGTTTCATAATCGTTCATGAACTGAATGTATTGCGCCTTTACTGCAGAATCTCTTTGTAGTCTTTTTTCGAGGGAGAGGAATCTGTTGATAGCCCATGAGTCGGTGACTTTCAGAAACGAGTGGGCGTGCTATGAAGCTACCATTACTATCTCTTTGAATGTTATTTACAAAATGATTTTCACACCATCGACTAGGGTCGTGGCGTGGTTGACGTTTTTGAACTCGTCGAATTTGCCAAAATCTTTCAAGATGACGTCTTAATCAGGAAAATGAATTTTACAAGGGCTCCTTATAGTGTTTGGTTGTTTGTTTATTTAATCAAATTTATGCTTACAACAACTTAATCTTATTAACAAGCATAAAAGCTAGGTTGACAGTTGAGTAAATGAAACTGAACTAAACAGATATATTGACTAAACTAATTAAAAATTTACTATAATAAAGAGAATAAAAATGAAGAAAATTGCATGGTGTTATTCCTTATACTATTACGTGAAAAATTATTAAAATACGAAGTAATTATATGTTTCAATGAACAAATAAATAACACATTTCGAGAATTCAATACTTTTAATATAGGATGATTTTAAAAAGAGAATGAAATGAGAAGAAATATTTGCATATATTCTTAATACTAATATTATTGTATATAATAATGAAGCAATTTTAAAGATTAAATGACAAAATATTCATAGATTTAGTATGATCAAATTGTTCACAATTGTTTTAATGTAAAGTATCATGATTACGTGGCGTCCGTGGCGTAGTTGGTTAAAGTGCGTGGCCTCTATGTCAACGAACCTTGTAGACCCGGGTTCGAACCCAATTGTGTACAAACTTAATAACACGCACAACATAATTGATCATAAGAAGCTAAGTCAAAGTCCTTTCAAGGGCTACAATGGCCAGTTATTATTTTTTCTGTAGTTGTTTATCATGATTACGACAAATAACAAGAGACTGCATTTTTAAATTGCGTTGCGTTGCTAATACGCTGCATATTATTAGTAAGAGAGTTACAAAGACGTATGGCATTAACATAAAATTGACTTTCGGACGTTAAACAAACAGATTTTGGTTGTAATAAACAATTACCGCGATTAGACCGCAAAAATTTTAGCTTTCGAAAAAGATAATCTGTTTCTTTTGTAAAATGATTTTTATTGATTGTTGAATGTTAGGTTGAAAATTTGTTTTGCATAATGAGAAACATTATAGTTTCGTATAAGACAAAAATTGTAGCGAGCAATATTATTGTACTGTACTAATTTTTGGGTTCAAGCAAAGACCGTTGGCACAGGCCCAGTTGTAAACTCGGTTGAGATCTTGGCTTATGTTGTCCACACAACTGCCAAGTTGATTTATGAGAGTGAGTCCTTGCAACTCCGAGCTGCTATCACTGAAGGTTCTCCTGGAGTGTGTCCTTTGCGACACCGAACTACTATCACTGAAGGTTCTTCTGAAGTGTGTCCTTTGCGACACCGAATTGCTATCACTGAAGGTTCTTCTGCAGTGTGTCCTATGCAGCACCGAACTGCTATCACTGACGGTTCTTCTGGACTGAGTCCTTTGCGACACCGAACTATTATCATTTAAGCGTCTTGTTGAATTTTGCTTGTAAGTTGTGATATTCTGATCCTGCGCAGAAGATCACGTCGGAGTCACCAAAATGTATGTTCGTGCAATTAGGTGCAAAGTTTGCTGATTCTGAATTTGGTATTCGATCTTAATTTTCACTTGCCGTTCTACTGGTAAAATTTTATGGGCGTTGGACGTAAGGGAAATCAACCAACTAGCATACTTTTTTTAGCGAAAAGCTTCGTTTAATTAATTTTAACAATATTCTGTAATTTTGACACCAAAAAATTTCACATATCTTCAAGATTGCACAAATTTTTAGTACAACGTCTTTTTTTAATAACGCCGTTTCTTTAGAATGACAAAAAACCATTTTGCATATTTCCATACGCTTTACGTCAAAAAGTTATTTTTTTCTGGCTAAAAATCGTTATCTTCTGAACGAAAAAAACCTAAACATCAAAATTTTACGTTTTTTTCCCCGAGTAACACCGGGCATATCATCACTGCAAACCTATTCAGATGTGGGCTGAGCATAGGTACTTGAACCAATACTCAGCTGATGTCTTGTCGTCTAATTAGGTACAAACCTATTCAAATGTGGACTGATATTCAGCTGATGAATTTAATATAACCATTTCATCAAGTAAGTTTGAAGCGCAAGGTTAAATTTTGAACTATCTTTATTGAATGATAAATAAGAAATATTTATAACAAAATATTACAATAAATTTGCTTACACTTTGGTCTAGTTATACAAGAAAGACCATTTGGGGCAGATTTTGGGTCCACCTAAAAAAAATTAGTATGTTACTAAAACCCCCTTAACATTGGCTTTCAAATGAGGGGCGGTCTTTTGATATATTTTTTGGTGACCCACCTTAATGTATATGCATCTGTTTATATGTATAAACAACATTGTTTAAAATGTCAATGTAAAAAAAAAAAAATAAAATAAATAACTGGCCATTTCAGCCCTTGAAAGGACTTTGACCTAGCTTCTTATGATCAATTGTGTTGTGCGTATTATTAAGTTTGTACACAATTGACCGAGAACCGGACCTACAGGTTTAACGCCGACTCCGAACGGATGAACGGAATGTTCTCGTTCTCAAGAAGCTTTACATGGCATTTTGATTACTCTCTGAGGTTTGCCATTGTCTGCAGAGAGGTGGCGGCCGTACAGAAAAATTATTTTAATTCAAATAATTTTCTGTCGCTGCTGGGGTTCGAACCTGGGTCTCCAAAGTTCGTTGACATAGCGGTCACGCACTTTAACCAACTACGCCACGGACGCCACAAAATGTCAATGTACTTCTCCTTAACCCGCCGTTAGTGTGGTGGAAAAAAGTCACGCCATTAGTGTGGTGGGGTATGACATACCCCAAAAGTATAAATCGTATAAATACTACAAAAAATATATTATTGAAAAAATTCAAATAGCTTCTCATTCCTTGATTGATTTACTGTTAAAAAATAATATTTTAAGTGCTTTGAAATTGTAATAAAAAATAGTTTTATTGAAACTTACAAATACTACAAGATATAAGGGAAAAAATAATTGCTTCACAAAAAATCATAAAAAGTAACCAGTAATACATTTCAGTAAACAAAATTTGTGTTTTTTTTTCAGTTTATAATTGGAGTCATACTTTTGAATCATAAACGTGTGTCCCTTGGTGGAAAAAAATATTTTTATATTTCGTCAAATGTTATGCATTTTTCACAAAGCATATTCATATGATCGATACACAGTGGAGCCTGGCAGATCACACATGCGTAAAATGTTTTTTTGTCCTTCTTTCTTGAACAAAATGAGCATCTAGAGCTATATTGTCGTCGTTTTTGTGCGGGCTCACCAGGTCCTGGCAGATGCACACTTTGAAGAGCATGGAAATGCGCGGATTTTGTTGTCTCTCATTGCGATATTCTAATGAAGTTTTTCATAAAATTGTATCCTTTATTTATAAAATAGCTCTTGTGCCTACTTACCAACAATTGTTCTCAGTTCAGTGTCTGCTTTCTTCAATTTTATGATTAAATTACTTTCAACAAGAAGCAAATGCGCGTAAAAATGAAAAAATAAAAAAAAATGTTGCCACATTCACCTGAAATGTGTAAATGAAAAATAAAACAACAAGTTGCCATATTCACTCCAGCAATAAAATTATTTTAGCCATAAATTTGATTTAGCAATAAATTTGGAAAAATATGCCTAATAAATACATTTTCTAAAAATAAAACGAAAAAAAAAATTACAAAAAAAGTTACGTAAATGGTGTGGTGGGGTATGACATACCCCAGCCGACTTTGGACCGACCTGACCTGTGAATGAGTTCACCTAAGAAATTTTTTTTTAGCTCATCTCAATTATTGATCTTTTATTTGAAGCTATTAGAATCTACGAAATTGTAACTTTTCAGATAAAGAAGATATTGAAGGAAATAAGGTCTCTGGGGTATGTCATACCCCACCACACTAACGCCGGGTTAAAATACCATAAATTTTATGAATTGGAACAACAGTATCCTAGGAGAAGCACCCCTTACCATAATGACCCTTCACCATGCTTCACTACGCGTGAAACATAGCGAGGATAAATTCTTGATTGATGTTCGTCTATGATTTACATACAATAAAATAAAAAGAGCTGTCAAAAACGCAAAAATTACAAAATAACACAAAAAATTTACCGTGCAGCGTCAAATTTTTCTTTCCTTTTCGTCACCGCCAAATCACAACACTTTGCCCACAAACTTTGAAAATTGAATTCTATTCTTGACCAATGTAAAACAATTTCGAAAAAATTTTGCTTGCGAATAACAACAAACTATGAATTATTTTTCATGTTACGTTTTATTGTTCATTTATTTGTTCACTTCAGTTGTTTGCAAGACTCTGTTCTTATTCTAAGGCTTACAAATATTTATAACTTAAATTATTAAGCCAGCAATGTACATTGGCATGAGTGCATTGGGCAGATGACCTAGTTCAATCAGTTTGAGTTATAAATTATGACTCATAATTGGGTATGGGCACCACTACATTTTTAGCTTCTGTGTTGTTTCTGTGTTTGCCTTTTGTCTTTAATTTGTTTTGTGTTGCTACATAAGCCTTTACTCTCAATTCTTGCTCTCAACGCTCCCAGAGCCCTCTCTACCCATAGCTGCTCATAATGTACCGCATAGCTACTTATGATAGTTCTGCTTTTTTATAAGAGAAGAGTTATCTCTGACATTTACATTTCACTTTATCGAAAATATAAGGATCAGTTTTGTTTTACTTACATTGATTTTGAAAATAAGTACACATTTCCATATTAATAAAATGTAAAAATGTAATGTAAAATGTAATATATACAAAAAAATCTTTTAAAAAAACTCTCAAAAATTATACAATGATTTATATTAAACGTCATTGTTTTTTAAGACTAATTGTTGAGCTCGAGGTCAAGCATGTTAATAAAAACAACTAACAACAACTGTACAATCACAATTAACATCAATAAAACAACTGTACAATCACAATTAACATCAATACAAAACAGACTAGACAGCTTTTCCATTGGCCGCTACATCAACTCATCAGTAGTCTTTCGTGATTTTCGTTATGATCCATTCAGCTACTACATTCAGCTACTTATTATTATAATTTTGATGCCTATATGTTAAATCCCTTGCGTTTGGTTGTAGTACATAAACCTTGAACTACTGCTTGGGATTGTTTGCTTCGGCTGGCACTTGAACCACCGAAACTTGATTATGTTAATTAAAAACACTTTAGCTTGACTATAGTTGATCACACTGATCACAAGTGACTTTATTTTGAATAATTTTCTTTATATATGTTTTAGAATATCATAACCGCGGACATGCCCGCTGTTTCAGCATATTTTTGCAGCGTAAGACTTTTAATATTTTGTTGTGCAAGTGCAATGACGTCGTCCAAACATATATATCATATTACCGTTTGAAGCGACGTCAATGCACTGCATTTCCAAAATTAAGCAAAAAGAAGTTTAAAGTTAAGTCAATGCACTGCATTGCCAAGGTTATGTTTACATTTAAACAATATATTTGATTTCAATCTGAATTAAATGTTGCCGGCTGTTTTGATCTTGGTTTGAAATTCAAATAAAAAATTTTATTTCATTTTTTCGACGTTTCGTAATTATTTTCTACCCTTTTCAGGGTTTTATTGAATCCTAAATTGATAAGAAAAACATTTTTTAAATTAAATATACAGCAATATTTACATGACATTTCTACTAAGGATTTAACTCACTGTAGCTTTTTGAATTTGAATTTCACAATTTTTGCAACAGCCCCGCAATATAAAAAATTAATTAACAAATAAATAAATTGTATAAAACGCACATAAAACAGAAATCGTAAAATAAACATAATAAAAAACACAGTAAAATCAACTAAGGCTAGAAAAAAGATCATATTCTAAACGTAAACTGCAATTTTGTATGTTTGATTCCTTAGTGTTAATTTTTGTTGCAATTGTTTGTTGTATTCTTAAACTTTCCAACGTGTATCGTGTATTTTTTTCTTCTTGTTTTCTACTGATGTTCTCAAAAACAGCTGCGTGTTTTTCTTCTAACATATGCTGCGCTAAAGCCGTCGATAGTTTGCTGTATTTTAATTCTACTTTATGTTCTTTCATTCGTACTCCTAGCGCTCTTTTTACTGCCCTATGTAAACTAGATCGCAGGTATTATTGCCGTTCCTTTTGCATCCAATTTTATAAACAGCATTATGTTGTTGTTGTTATTTATCTATCACGTCTTTTGGGTTCGTAAATTTTTTTGTTGAGAGTAAAGTTTGGTTGGTGTGCGTATGTGGACTTGTCTGTTTTAATAATTGAATGCAGCTTTTTGCTCTCCGTATGAAAAAATTTCATTTATCTACGACCATTACATGGTGTGACAAAACAAAAAAAATCAAAACAAGACTTCTGGGATGGGACATGGCGTAGATTGTAGGTATATTCAAATATATTTTTGTGGCATACTAGAATTTTTTGGTGCACATCGAAATTTTGAATAACGGTAAAAAACTTATACGCGCATAACTTGGTCAAATATTCACTGATTTTCATTTTCTTAACGGTTATGGAAAGCAGAAATGTAGGTCTTTAAACATATCATACATGACTTCACAGGTTTCATTTCCTATATTAAAGTATTTGGTAAAACATTTTGACTTGTGATGTTTTTGAACACTATTTTGTTAGAAACCCTTAAATTGGTTTTATTATTTAAAAAGAACATATTTTCACGAGTAAAAGGTGTGTCTTTTTTCTAAAATCGGTTAATAATATATAATAATATAATATATAATAAAAATATATATAAAAAGCAAAACGTAGTCTGTCTGATGGCTATAGACTCCAAAAGTACTAGGCCGATTGAGCTGAAATTTTAGCAGTAGATTTGTGTACAGTACGTGATAGTTAAAGGAAAGAAATATTACCACACCCCTTTTACCGCCCACAAATCAACAAAAATGATATATATTAAACAGTTTTAATCATATTAAACTAAAATTTGTTAATTTAGTTTATATGCTGTCAGCAACTTAACTACAAGTGGATTGACATACCCCCCTAGTACTGCAAAATTAAATAAAACAAACATATCAAGTTGACGTCCGTGGCGTAGTTGGTTAAAGTGCGTGGCCGCTATGTCAGCGAACCTGGAGACCCAGGTTCGAACCCCAGCAGCGACAGAAAATTATTTGAATTAAAATAATTTTTCTGTACGGCCGCCACCTCTCTGCAGACAATGGCAAACCTCAGAGAGAAATCAAAATGCCATGTAAAGCTTCTTGAGAACAAAAACATTCCCTTCATCGCCGTTCGGAGTCGGCGTAAAACATGTAGGTCCGGTTCTCGGTCAATTGTGTACAAACTCAATAACACGCACAACACAATTGATCATAAGAAGCTAGGTCAAAGTCCTTTCAAGGGCTGAAATGGCCAGTTATTTATTTTTTTTTTTTTTACATATCAAGTTACTTCAATTTATTAATGTTTTTTTAAAGCATGTTTTGTGCCAGTTTAAAGGCATTTGTTGATCTTTTAGTACACCATTTTTGGAAATGCTACTCAGATTGGCAACCCTGGCCTCATTTTTCAAAGTTGTGCGCTTTTTTATCTCTGAATAAAATTTTCTAAATTCTTTATTTTTTCAATTAAAATCGTCTTGAAATAAATCGGTTTCGGTTTTTTTAAAGTGTTAAGTACTCAAGTTTTTATTAAAGACTAGCGATACCCGGCGATCGTTGCTGCACCCAGCAAGTATATTGGAAATGATATGTAAATTCAAAACTTTTATTAGTCCCTTAGTCTGACACCACGCTCATGTTCCACTGCTCGTTACAGTTTCCCAGTAGCAGAACATCACTCCCAGGTGACAATTCCATTATGAGTTTCAATGTCCTGTGATTAAAGCTTCCATAGCTATTCTGTATAGAGAATCGGGCCACACCCCCTTTTCCAATGCACTAGCCAGTTTTCCAGTAGAAAGACTTTGGCAATTAGTAACTCCATACTGAGTTTTATTGTCATGCGACGTTTAGTTCCAAAACTATTCAATATCAAAAATTTGACTTGTATGGTCGAAGCCTATGCCCGTCCCAGCTCTCTTGTTTATTTATAAAAAAACTTATGAATCACACAATGTCAATTCTATTAAGCAAAAAGTCAGCCGTTTGTTCCTTTTGTTCATTTATAAATTACAGGAAAACCACCGTCAAAACATGTATAGAAAAGTTGCATGCAGCGAAACAAATAAACATACGTACATACATACATACATACATATATCAAATCGGATTGAATCTCATTCTCATCAAAAAAATCCTCAACATGCTAAAGGTGGTCAGTGAATCCCCTTTTAACAAAACTGTGTTAGATTAATTCTCCACATCAAAACTACTTTGAACATATTAGAATGTACTTCGATCCAATTAGCCTTTAAGCGCAGCAAAGTATGTATGTATATGTATTTGTTTGTTTGTTTTGTTGTTTTGTGCTTGCTGAGGACAAAAAGAGTATAGTAGAGAACAACATGCAGTTTATTGAGGCTCTCGCAGCACAAACGCATGAAAAGCTAACGATCAAGCAATGCATGGCAGTGTGGATGATTTTTTAAAAAACTTAACACTTTAATTAAAGATACTTATTATTAAAATTTCGTAAAGAAAATAACCAATGAACCTTTTGTAGCACAAATGTAATATTTTAAAACTTATTTCAAAAAAATCGGACCACTACTTTTGGAGTTTTGCGGACACAAAAAATTTTCACTTTCATTTTGTATAATAGTATAGATATAGATAGATAAATGTTAGATATAGATAAGTAACTTTTCACATTTAGTTTGTATAACAAACTTTGTTGTTAACATATTTATTTACATTTTAAGTGTTTCTTTCGTTTGCTTTGTTTATCTGAAGTTTAGACATCTGCCTAGTTATAGTGTTTCTTAAACTGTGGAAATAATTATTACCAAATATTAAATAAAAAAAAACTTTGCATACTTTTAGTCACTTTTGAATTAATCAGTGTTGGCATACTGCATAGTTCATTTTAAGAAGCTATATTTACTTTTTGTTTACTTTTCATTAATTAATTATACATTAATATTATTCTTATTATATTTTTTTTGTTTTTCGTTTTTCTAAAGCATTTTTTAAATTAGAACATTATTGAAATCACTACATTTCTTCTTTTTCATTTTTTTTTTACAATTATCTCTTTAATTTCAATTATTTTTACTCAAATTTTAAATAAATTTTCATATCTTCATTTAAAATGATTTGTACCAAACCTGGCTGCTTTACGAAGTGTGATACCGAGCGGTTTTTGTCATGTTGGTTATGTGACAACGCTGTTCATATCAAGTGTGCAGGCGTGTCAGGTCGAGTAGCAGACCACATTGATGAAGGTAAAGACTTACGTTGGTCTTGCGAAAAATGTAGGTTGGCCGACATAAATTTTTACAAATTGTTCAAGCAGACGAAGCAAGGTTTCTCTGAAATGAGTAGGGAACTTTCCTCGCTTTCTGCTAAATTTAATAAATACCAAACTCTTTTCAATGAGTTTAAATATATTGATGAGCCAAACTCGTCACCCAAGCGAAAAAAGAAACACATGACCCTTCGAAGCAAGCAGAAAACTGACTTGACACCACCACCACCTTCTTCTGAACAAGACATTGTTGAAGACATGGACACTTGTACTATTAGTACCCCTCTTCCTACTGTTGCTTCTTCATCAAATTTTACTCATTTAACTGTTTCTGCTCCTTTGCCGTCGTCGGCTCCATCACTTACATTGCCAGATATGTCGTATGCCCAAACTGTTTCTCTTGCTCCTACTGTTGTCGATGCTCATCAGGTTGCACTTACTTCGGAGGCTTCTGTTCCAATCTCACCTAAACCATTGATTGCGGTTCCTCCAAATAAATCAATCTTTGTTTCGAGCTTAGCTGCAGATACAACAGAAAATGATATAGACTTTTTTATTAAAGCAAAGTTGAAGTGCTCTTTGTCTCTTTCGATCCAAAAAATATTTCAAATATTTCAAATATTTAAATCCGAGACTGACTACTTCGTTTAGATTGACTGTTCCGGAAAATTTATTTAATACTCTTGTGGATGTAAACTTTTGGCCTCGTAATACAATTGTTCATGAATTTGAATTCAAAAACAAAGCACGTATTGCAAATGTTGTACACCTTCCTCGTCCTTCTAATAATCCTCAGTACCATACAAAAAACGATTAAAAAAATCTAAATTTAATAAGTCTAAATTAGAGCTTGTCTATCAAAATGTTAGAGTTCTCAATTCTAAACTTTCCGATATTTTCATTAACAGTTTTGATTTTGAATATAACTTTATAATTTTTACTGAAACTTGGCTTCGCTCTAACGTATTAAATTCTGAAATAATGTGCAATAAGTACCAAATTTTTCGTAAAGATCGCTATGATAAGATCGGTGGTGGCGTTCTGATAGCTGTCCATAACTCCCTTGCTTCTGAGGAATTAACAATTCCAGGCACCAAGGATCTGGAGTTTATTTGTGTTTCAGATAAACTTAATAATAATAATACTATTTTTCTTACTTGCTCTTACATTCCACCTAAAAGTGATTTAATAATTTACTTAAACCATATTAATGCCATCGAAATTGTCCATAATATGCTTAAAAATATGGATACTATCATTGTTTTAGGTGATTTCAACTTACCTTCCGTGTCCTGGAGTTTGTCCAATGATTCCGAATTTCTTACTCCTATTTCTGCCTCTGATTGGATAAATGATTTCTTAGATAAGTTGTCTGATCTGTGTCTTCAACAGGTTAATAATATTCTTAATAAAAATTGTAGATCTCTTGACCTTGTAATTGTAGACAGATGCACTTCTGTAAATCTCCGTCGCTCGAACCCAGTTTCTGTTCCGGAAGATGATTATCATCCAACTCTTGAAATAACAATATTACTTGCCAACGAAAGTGAAAATAAATTAGCTCCAGATACGAGAAATAATAAAATTTTTAACTTTAAAAAAACAGATTATGTTAAACTTAATGCTATTCTCGCGCAGATTGACTGGTCCCCAATTTTAAATAATAGGTCTTCGTACTCTCTTTATGATGTCGAATCTTCAGTGCAGTACTTCAATGATACCTTGCAAAATTGCTTTTCATTATCTGTGCCAAAAAAAAATTGTAATTTCAAGCCTTTAAACCACGCCTAATCAGCGAAATGAATAAAAGGGCCAAAGCCTAATTAAGAAAGATAATCGCCTGATTAAAATAAACAACAAAATACATTAACAGCAACAAAAGTGAACATTTAAGCGTCATCACCATCGACGGCAACCTAATTTGTTGCTTTTTGCAAGTGCATAGAATGTGTTGATAAAAAAATCCCAAAAACAAAATACATACGCGACAAGCATGCGTAGCAGAACACGAAATCGTCTGAATTTCTATTCCACTAACAAAACACACGCACAACAACAATGGTGTATGTTTTTGGTGGTCGCGCCGCGCGCTTGTGCTTTTCGATGCGTATGTTGTTGTTGTTTGTTATAGTTAATTTTCGCAAGTGCATTTCGTCAAAAATTTGGCGCAAGCAAAATGTGAGTTTTATTCAATTTTAATAAATGGGCCAATTATTACAACAAGGGCCACAAGGGCCACCTTTGTGATTAGGCCTGCTTTAAACCCTCCTTGGTTAACTAGTGAGCTTGTCTTTAAAAAATTCCAAAAATCGCTTATTTAAGAAATATCAAAAGTCAGGCTCTAATTTAGATTTCGCTTGCTATTCCTCTTGTCGTTACAGATATCAACTATTAAATAAACAATGCTACTCAGCCTATATAGCCAAAATAAAAACTCAATTCAAAGATAATCCGAAACTTTTCTTCACTTTTGTCAACTCAAAACGAAAAACCTCCAGCTTCCCACCTCTTATGAAATTCAATCATGAAGAAGCATTGCGACATCGAAGTTTCCAACATGTTTGCAAGCTTCTTTAAAACAACCTACTCCGATATACCATTGAGCATGAGTCTTAAATATCCTTATCTACCACCAGTTAACTCTTTTGAAACCCCCGTAATAGATTCTAATATAGTTATGCATTACTTTCGACAAGTTAAATCTTCTTTTACGACTGGTCCTGACGAAATACCGAGCTGCATTTCAAAACATTGTTCTATTAGTTTGTGTTCTCCCCTATCAATCATTTTTAACACATCCTTGCACAGTGGTCATTTTCCCTATATATGGAGAAAATCTTATATAATACCTCTTCATAAATCCGGCTCAAAAATTGATGTTTCTAATTACCGAGGTATCGCAAAACTAAGCGCAATCCTTAAGTTATTTGAGAAAATTATAACTGATCAAATGACCCACGTCGTATCTTCCTCCATTTCCACCTCTCAACATGGTTTCTTAAAGGGAAAATCTACGACAACTAACCTCTTGGAGTTTACTACGCGTGTCATTAAAGGTTTTACTTTAGGCCGACAGACTGACGTTATTTATACAGACTTGAGCAAAGCTTTCGATAGTGTTAATCATTATCTTCTTCTGAAAAAGCTTCATCTAATTGGGTTTCCCGTCAAACTATTACACTAGATTAAATCGTACTTGTCGAATCGTTCGCAAAAAGTTTTATATAAGAATTCTATGTCAAAAAATATTTTGGTCACATCAGGTGTTCCTCAGGGAAGTCATCTTGGTCCGGTTTTATTTTTACTGTTTATAAATGACCTTCCTTCTGTAATAAAACACTGTAACGTCTTAATGTACGCCGATGACGTAAAACTTTTTCTAACTTACAAATCGCCTGAAGAACAACAACTCTTACAATCCGATTTAAATAGTCTAGTGGAGTGGTGTAACTTAAACCTTTTAAAATTAAACTTAAAAAAATGTAAGCAAATGACATTCTCACGTCGAATTGCGAATAGTATAAATTACACTATAAATAATACCAACTTAGAAATTGTACACAGTTTTCTTGATTTAGGTGTAATTATGGATCCTAAACTTCGTTTCAATCTTCAAGTTAATTTGGTGGTAAATAAGGCTAGAGGTGTCCTTGGTTTCATTAAAAGATGGGCTAAAGAATTCAACGATCCTTTCACTACTAAAATACTTTATACCTCTCATGTTAGACCAATTCTTGAATATGCATCCGTAATATGGAACCCTCAATACAATGTCCACATCGATGCATTAGAACCGGTTCAAAAACAATTCTTAATTTTTGCTTTACATTATCGTTGGAACCCCAACATTATTCTACCCCCTTATGAAACCCGCCTTAAAATTATTTCCCTGCCTTCCTTAAGAAGCAGAAGAATTATGCTCAATGTCTCTTTTTTATACAAACTACTCAGTGGCGATATAGACTCACAATACCTTCTTTCTTTATTAAACTTCAACATCCCTAGGAGCGGAGCCAGACATTTCCAGCTTTTTAAGTTGAGTCAGTGCACTTCTAATTATGCCCTTCACGACCCTTTCCGATGTATGTGTAGTGATTTCAATGGTAACTTGAACTTGATAAATTTTTCTGACTCGGTGGATGTCTTAAAACGTAAAATAATATTACATTTGAATAGTTAACACATTCATTGTGATAACAAATACAACTCGCGATAATTGTGTAGATTTTACGATTTAACAAATATGTATAATTCGCGATAATTGTGTAGATTTTACGATTTAACAAATAAGCATCATCGAATATGATAGATACTTTAAGTTTTCGTTTTATTCAGTCTCGTTGCTTTATTTTTTTCATTAAATTATTTTAGATCTTTAGTTCTATAGCTTCCCAAGTTTGAAATGGAACCATGAAAACCGTGTCTCTCGGCTTGGTGCGTTAGAGTTTATCTCTTTTCCACACAAGTTTTTACCTGCATTGGCCCAAATGCAAATCCAAATAATAACTTTAGCTCGGTGTTCCCTTATTTTAGTGACCCGAATATATAAATATATTGTGCCTGCAGAATATATACTTGTATAAGTTAACACAGCGAACTACCGCATAATAAATTTTTGCAACCTAAGCATCTGCCTCTACGATTCGGCTTAGCTTGCACTCGACAACAACAAAGTTCCACACGCGCATCCGCTTGAATTATTTTTTGCAACCTAAGCGTCTGCTTAGAAACGGTACCAGGAACAGAAACAGTAGCAAAAACAACAGCAGCAAGAACATCAGCAACAGCGACTGCAATAGCAGCAGCAGCTACAACGGCCACAACGACAACAGCGACAGCGGCTAAACTATAATAACACTGTGTGTAATTTTTTAAGTCATGGCAAAATAACCATATACGGACACCACTACGTGATAAAAGACTAAAAAAGAAAGACCCGTGTCTCCCAATTTTTCCCAAAGTCATGCACTTTTTTGTTTATGGGCCGCCAAAGATTTGGGGCCTCGGTATCATTTTCGCAAAAAAGTGATAATTTTCTCGGGCTCATATCTTGCAAACCGTTAGTTAAGAATTTCGATTTACTCTCTAAGGCAAAGTTGTAGCTCTTGTCATAAAGAACAAAAATTGCGAACATATAAAATCAAAAAACTTCACCTTCCAGATCAAAATCGCAAAAAACTTAAAAAAATTCGATTTTTTTTTATCTTTTTTCCCGTGTTCAGGTCCATAGGTAGCAAACCGTTCAAAATTCAAGGAAACAATCAACTACAAAAATTTACCTAAGATCTCAATAAACAAATTTCTAGAACATATAAACTTCCTAGAGATGATTCTTAACACTGTTTAGGTAGCACGCAAAAGTGAAAAAAGTGACGCGGTGAAAGTTATATAAAGTGCTACAACATAATTCGTACACAACAGTGGCAACTGACAGTTTCAGTATGCAGTGTGAAAAAATTGATTTATTTTGCTACGTTCGCGGTCATCAAACCAGAAAAAAAACATCTACAAGATTTCAGAAGGAAAAGAATCTTTTAACTAGTGAATTCAAAAGAGTATATACATTGGTTTCCGACGAAGTGGACTTGACCGGTGAAAATTACACACCTAATACAGTGTGTCGCCAATGTTATAACAATCTCATGGCATGGTTGAGTGGAGGCAGAGGTACTATGAAGTATTGTAAGCCCTGACATTAGAAAGCTATTCAAGAGCAACTTTGATTCATCACTTGATGAAAATCATTCAATGGCATGGATTTACCTTCAGCGTGTATGCACCAGAGTCTTGGGAGGGGATCGAGACGCGGAACCGGAAGCAAGCGAATAGGTGAAAGAAATGCTGCATTATTTTGAGATAATCGGCGCATCGATGACATTAAAGCTGCATTTTCTTCATTTTCATTTTGACGATTTTATCAAACAACTCCCTACCGAATCCGATGAGCAAGGAGAACGGTTTCACCAAACCACAATGCCCATGGAAAAACGGTACAAAGGCAAAAACCTCGACGCATTGCTTGCAGAGGTATGTTGGTGGAGTCACAAGATCACCCTGTATGATGTTAATGAAGTATTTGAAGAAGAAAGAGCTGATGATGGAGGGCAGTCTGGAAGCAACGTGCCTGTGGACACCATAAGTTCTGAATCAGAGTCAGATTCGGACGACGATTTGGATCCACAACTTAAGAGAGCGCGATTTGCAAGTCCAGGGCCATCAACATTATAAACATAATACGAATACTTTTTTTTAATGTTTTTGTAATAGATAGCATAGTATCTCAATGTTGAAGTAAATAAAAAACAAATGAAATTAAAAAACGGTGTTAAGAATAATTCCCAGGAAGTTTATATGCTCTAGAAATTTGTTTATTGAGATCTTAGGTAAATTTTTGTAGTTGATTGTTTCCTTGAATTTTGAACGGTTTGCTACCTATGGACCTGAACACGGAAAAAAAGGTAAAAAAAAAAAGGTAAAAAATTCGATTTTTTAAGTTTTTTACGATTTTGATCTGGAAGGTGAAGTTTTTTTGATTTTATATGTTCGCAATTCTTTATGACAAGAGCTACAACTTTGCCTCAGAGAGTAAACCGAAATTCTGAACGGGTTGCAAGATATGAGCCCGAGAAAATTATCACTTTTTTGCGAAAATGATACCGAGGCCCCAAATCTTTGGCGGCCCATAAACAAAAAAGTGCATGACTTTGGGAAAAATTGGGAGACACAGGTCTTTTTTTTTAGTCTTTTATCACGTAGTGGTGTCCGTATATGGTTATTTTTTTCGTGTTACACTGTGTAAGTTATGATAGAGTTATTGTAGAGTTAGTATTGTACTGGATAGCGAAGGATTTAAAACTGGCACATAGTGCCAAAAATTAAAAATAATTAACCACCAAACAAACCATTCTTATTAATAATTAAATACCAAACAAACCATTCTTATTAATTGGCGCCCAACGTGGGGCCCGCGGTTTAAATAGCGTGCCTACGAATCCACAAGTGAACTTGAAAAAATTCCAAATATTGGAAAGAGATAAATTTATTTTGAAGAAACATTTTACAATGCCTACGAATTCACAAATGGACTTGAAAAAATTCGACATAGTGGAAAAAGATAAATAAATTCTGAAGAAACATCTTACAGTGCCTACGAATCCACAAGTTAACTTAAAAAATTCCACTTAGTGGAAAAAGATAAATAAAGTAAAAAAGTTTTTGAAGAAACATTTTACAGTAAGAAAAAACGTGCCAAAGGTGAACTTTAAAGAATTCCACATAGTGAAAATACAGCAAAAAATTTTTTTTTTTGAAGAAACATTTTATAGTGAAAAAAGTAAGAAAACCTTGCTTTGGAAACACTGAAAGAACTTCACATAGTGAAAGGAAAAGTGAAAAATTTTAATACAGAAACATTTTATTAATAAAAAACTTAAAGAATAAAACACTTACAAACTTAAAATTCAACTATAACAAAAGATTCAACAAAATTCAACTTCAACAAACTACAAAAATGCCGGTTGCTGCTATAGTTATAATGTAAGATAGTATTAGAATAACTAGAATAACTAAAATTAATTGTTATAATTACAATTTATGTAAAAAAATAAAGAATTCTTAAAAAATAATTTTATGAGTCTCGAAAAAGTAATAGATAGCTTAGCTAGTTTAAACTTAAGCGTGCAGGAAATAGAAGACTTAGGTATTACAACAGAAGAACTAAATTGTGCAAGGAAAGAGAAAACCATGGACGTTGATACAATGAAAGCCATGATGGACGTTGCTCTAAGACAAGCAACTGAACAAGGTAGGGATGAGTTTAGGACAAAAATTGATGAATTAACTATTCTTGAAGCACCATTACAGGTAGAAGAGTAAAAGGGCATAGAGATTAGAGATGGTATAGAATGTAACGAATCATTAGAAATTGTTAAATCAATACCTGAGTTTACAGGCGACACAAAGCGATACGTTTCTTGGCGTCAGGCAGCATTAACAGCGCACAAGCTGTTTGAGATTTATGAAGGAAGTTCGCGTTACTATCAGGCCATAGCTATAATTAGAAACAAAATAGTTGGAAGCGCTGATACTATGTTGAATTCTTATAATACGGTTCTAAACTTTCATGCTATATTATCACGATTAGACTTTGCGTACGCTGACAAGAAATCCATTTATACCCTAGAACAAGAACTTTCTACCTTGAAACAAGGTACTAAAACAATAACCAACTTTTATGATGAGGTAGAACAAAAGTTAACTTAAATAATTAATAAAGTAATGATGTCGTACCAGGGACAAGCAACACTGATCGAGTCATACAACAAGAAATACCGCCAGGATGGACTTAGAGTTTTTATCTCTGGTCTGAGAAGGCCACTCTGCGATATAATATTTTCTTGCAAGCCTGCAGGCATGCCATCTGCCCTAGTATTAGCACAAGAATTAGAAACAAACCATGCCCGGTACCACTTTGCATCTGTTTTCGATAATAACAATAGTAGACTGCCACTTGTTCACCATGGAAATTTCAATAACTCTCCCCACTATCAAAAACCTAGGGGTCAATTTAACCAACCAACCCATCCTAACCAATTCGGTCAATTTAATAAAAGCCAACAACAACATCCAAATTATCAATTTAATCGATTTAATCAATTCCAAAATGCTACTTATGGACATCAAGTTCATAACTCAAACAACGCTCCAAGGTAGCAACAGCGCCCGGAGCCTATGGAAATTGATCGTAGCTATCGCATGAACTATGATCAAAACAATAAAAGACCTCGTGAATCCAGCAGAATTATTCCTAATAAAATGCAGAGGATTAATAACTTAGACCATGAAGACAGCTTACCTCTGGGACAGGACATTGACGTTTGCTCACCCCTTGTTCCAACTGAAGACGAGATTAATTTTTTAGAAATAAATCCCTCCTCCCTTATATAGAGAGAACGTTGGGAGGAACCAATATAAAATTACTTATCAATACCGGAGCTTCAAAAAATTATATAAAAGATTTTAATTTTTTAAAATCCATTAAATCTGTGGAAAATCGTTTCACTGTTAAATCTGTCCACGGGAAAACCTCTATAACTTCTGAATGCCTCGTAAATATTTTCAACAGAACTTCTGATTTTTTTATACTACCAGACCTAAAAACATTTGACGGAATAATTGGGTTTGATCTGTTAAATGACATTAATGCTCAAATAGATGTGCGTAAAGGAATATTAAATTATAATAGTGGAAAGGAAAGGTTTATGTATTGGTTCACTAAAGAAGTAAATAATATAAGAACCGATGATGCAGATATCCCACCACAGGTGTTGAGACAATTTATTTAACTACTAGATAAGCATAAGCGAGTTTTCGCTGATCCAATTTAAGCTTTACCATATAATACTAGAGTGGTTGCAACCATTCGAACAGTAGACCAGGATCCTGTATATTCAAAATCATACCCGTATCCACTTGCTGCGTCTGAATTTGTAAATGAAGAAATATCGAATTTACTTAAAGACCATATAATTCAACCGTCCTATTCGCCATATAATAACCCTATCTGGGTTGTTGGTAAAAAAGGGCTCGACGAGACCGGGAAGCCAAAAAAGAGATTAGTCATTGACTTTAGGAAACTTAACTCAAGGACTATAAGTGATCGTTACCCTATCCCAGACACCTCGGTAATTCTATCGAATCTGGGCAAGTCAAAATTCTTTACTACCCTTGATCTAAAATCTGGGTTCCACCAGATTAATTTGGATAAAAAAGACAAGGAGAAAACCGCATTTAGCATAAATAACGGCAAATACGAGTTCTGTCGTTTACCTTTTGGCTTGAAAAATGCACCTGGGATCTTCCAGCGTGCTATTGATGACGTGTTAAGAGATGAAATAGGGAAAACATGTCCTGTTTATATAGATGACATCATCATATTTTCCTCAACTGCTGAAGCACATTTGAAAGACATAAACAAGGTGATGGAGAAGCTGTATGACGCAAATATGCGTGTATCTCGTGAAAAATCCAAATTTTTTAAAAATTCAGTCGAATTCTTAGGTTTTGTAGTTTCAGCCGAAGGCATTAAAACCTGTGCAGAGAAAGTTAGTGATATTGTCAACTATCAAACGCCTCAAACACTGAGAGCTTTGAGATCATTTTTAGGCCTTGCAGGGTATTATCGCAGGTTTGTGAAAGACTATGCCCAAATTGCAAAGCCACTAACTAGATACCTTCGCGGTGAGAACGGACATGTGGGTAGCAAGCAATCTAAGAATATCAGAATAGATCTCGATACAGACGCTCTTAAGGCATTCAGTAAGATTAAAAGCACCCTAGCCTCCGAAGATGTTCTATTGCTACACCCTGATTTTGACAAAACTTTCGATCTAACTACAGATGCTTCTTCAACAGCGTTAGGGGCTGTGCTATCGCAAAACGATAGGCCTATTACTATGATTTGAAGGACACTGTCACCTACTGAAGAGAATTATGCCACCAACGAGCGCGAGCTCCTCGCAATCGTGTGAGCATTACAAAAACTAAGAAACTACCTTTATTTCGTAAAAGAAATAAATGTTTACACAGACCACCAACCTTTGTCGTTTTCAATATCCGAAAGAAACGCAAATCCTAAGATTAGAAGATGGAGAGCACTCATCGAAGAGTTTGCTCCTAAATTCATTTATAAACCTGGCAAAGAGAACGTCGTGGCTGATGCCTTATCAAGACAATACGCCAATAATCTCGAGGACGATTTCAATTCATTAGATAGTTCACTTACGGAAACAGCAATTGAACAAACACACGACACACTAGAGACGAGAACCGCGACAGAGCGTACTAACTCGAATACAATTACTGCGTCGGAACAGAGAGATTCAGATTCCATGGCGGTCAATAGTGAGCAGTCTTCGACAGAAATAATTAAGAGAGTACTATACCCCACAAATTGTTTCCGTAATCAAATAATATTACACTCAACTTCAATACCTGGTAGTTCCTCTCAAACCATATTCGCAAATCATTTCAGGCATCTAATATACTTTAAGACATTAGACGATATCTACAAGTCTTTGAGCAAAATCGTTAATCCAAATGTAATAAACTGTATAAATTGTGATCTCCACACACTAGGTCAGATTCAAAACGAAGTCATCAAAAGATTTCCTTCAGTTAAATTTGTTTTTTCCCATAAATTCGTAATAGATGTCCATAACCAAGATGACCAGAGTGAGATACTTATAAATGAACATAATAGAGCACATCGCAACGAAAAAGAAAATTATAATCAGATATTAGAGAACTATTACTTTCCGCGTATTAGAGATCGATTAAAAGAGATCATTGCACGGTGTAAAACTTGCAATGAAGCGAAATACGTTAGGCACCCAAAAAAGACAGAAATAGGCATTACACCAATCCCGTCATACCCAGGAGAAATCCTTCACGTTGACATCTATTCCACTGCCGCACTACATTTTCTTAAATGTCTTGACAAATTTTCAAAATTTCAATTCTCAACTTCTTCCCACAAGCTCAAACAATAGTATGCGACAATGAAAAATCATTGAATTCAGAAACAATCAAAACACTTATTGCTAATGAAACTAAAAAATAAAAATAAATAACTGGCCATTTCAGCCCTTGAAAGGACTTTGACCTAGCTTCTTATGATCCATTGTGTTGTGCGTGTTATTAAGTTTGTACACAATTGACCGAGAACCGGACCTACATGTTTAACGCCGACTCCGAACGGCGATGAACGGAATGTTCTCGTTCTCAAGAAGCTTTACATGGCATTTTGATTACTCTCTGAGGTTTGCCATTGTCTGCAAAGAGGTGGCGGCCGTACAGAAAAATTATTTTATTTCAAATAATTTTCTGTCGCTGCTGGGGTTCGAACCTGGGTCTCCAAGGTTCGTTGACAAAGCGGCCACGCACTTTAACCAACTACGCCACGGACGCCAACAATGAAACTGGCACACAGATATTCCCAGTTCCACCATCTCATAGCGTCAGCAATGGCCAAGTGTAAAGACTACATAGTACAATATGGGAAATAGCCAGATGCCTAAAAGCCGAGAGGAAATCAAGTGAACTAAAAGAGCTAATTCTTTTAGCCGTTTTTAAATACAATAACTCCATACATTCTGTTACCGGCTTAAAACCAGCCGAAATAATCCATTCCATTTCAGAAAACCTTACTTATACAATCAAAAGAAAGTTGAATGAAACTCAGAGCAAGGAATTAAGGTTTCATAACAAGAAAAGACGTATTAAAACTTATCAAAGAGGAGATATCGTTTTTGTAAAGGCAAATAAACGAATTGGGAATAAGTTAAGTAAACTCTACATACAGAAAACAATTCAACAGGATATGGGTCATGCAGTTATAATAGATAACAGAGTAGTCCATAAGGATAATTTACGGTAGACAAATTATGTAAGCTTATATTTTTTTTTTCCTTCTTTCAGAAATTTTGGCATTCCTCTATTAACAACTCACGCGGAAATGTTGGACTATTCTAATTCACAATATATTCCTATAATAGACGGACGAGTTGCTCTTTATTCTGACTACGGATACATTTCGCACAATACTAACCTGACAAGATATGCTGAGATTTTAGGAGAAACTAATAAAATAATGGATCTATTACCGGACTTCCAGATGAAAAAATGAGTAGAAAATGACGTTAATCAGATAGCTAGATTAATTGATACCCTTGAAAAAGTCTCCAAAAAAGTATCTTTTTTAGAAAATTAATTAAAAATATTTATATTTATTATAAAATTAACATTTGTCTGAAATATTGCAGTCAATAGACCAACCTAACAGACACACTCCATAATGACCGAAAATGTATACCTTACCTGTCTTGGTGACCACTTACGTCATGGTGTTGCGTATACGCAACATTGGCCGTTAACGGACATATAGCTTTTTTCCAAATTTTTAATTTATTTTTGTTTGCGAGTTAGGTTCTTCATATTATGATACAATTATGACTTCCGGAATAAACTGCCATGATGGTATCTGTATTGGTCTGTTCAACCAGAATTTGGTGTGAAAATAGTTAGGATGTCGTTACCTCGCAACATATTCCGTGACATAAAAAAATATTCTCATTTGACAGAAAACGACAACATTAATACGGCTGATCGATTTGCAAAAATTATGCTCCTTTTGACAGTGCTAAATGAGAGATATATGCAATAGGGTTTATTTGCGACTTATTCAAGTATCGACAAGTAAATAATCCCATATTTTGGAAGGCATTCATCTAAAATGTTAGTCCGCGGAAAGCTTATCAGACTCTGGTTCAAATATTGGTGCTTGTGTTCTTAAGGATGGCTATCTGTTTCGTTTGATGCAATATGGAGGTGCTTTTGTAGCGCATAACAACGATATTGGTCTTGGAGCATTGTTATATTAGGTCTGTTTCCGTACGCACTTCAAGTTACTTGAAGTTGCTTGAAGGCGTTTCTTTACACATTTTTCGAGCTCGAGAGAGAAGAAGAACAAGCAAAATGCCACTCTCTCAAACCTCGAATCTAGCTTGAACTTTGCTTGAACAATTTCTTCGAGCACGATAAGAACAAGCATCAAGAAGAAAAAGAAAATGTAAAATTGGTGTAAATAAATTTGGCGCTGCTTACGTTTATAGGCAATCAGCTGTTTTTGTGCTTGAAACTCGCTAGAAGTCGTTTCCGTACTTTTTTGCAAATTCTCTCATTTTGACAGATAATTTAATTACTCTCACATATTGAACTTTACTCAAACTTTTCTTGAACTTTGTACGGAAACAGACCTATTGTATTCGCTGTGAAATGTTGAGAATCCTGAGCACTATTCAGTTCATTTTGATAAGTTCTTTGCATCTTACTATCTGATGTGTTTACTAACTGAGCGACGTTTTCGTGAGACGGAGACAATCCGAAAAAATCGCATGTGTGCTGCGGATTCTAATTTGGAAGGTGGAAGCAGTTTCAAAAATTACATGTTCGACGACATGTTCGATGAAATGTGCAGGTTACCATTGCTACCAATCACGTTCCTCTCGAGCCAGTAGCAATGGCTCAACGATATGATAGAAATAAGAAGACAAAAATTTCCATAATTCCTAACGTTATGGCTGAATATAATAAATATATGGACGGCGTCGATCTCCACGATAATGGAGTTGCTAGCTATAGAGTTGTGGTTCGAGGGAAGATGTGGTGGTGCCCACTTTGGAAGAATACTATTAACAGCACGGTTGTGAATACCTGGAAAATACACGTCATGGTGTGCAAAATAAAAAATACAAAACATTTATCACAATTGAGTTTTAAAGCGGAAATTGCGCGCCTTCTAATGTTCACTCAACAGCCTGATAACAAATCTGAATCCGATTAAGTTTCTGACAATGAATACCTAGATCCCAACCTACCTAATTTCAATCAGCCGCATCATATTGTCAATGAAGACAAAATCAAAAAGAGAATGTATTGCAAGGTGTACAAAAGTAATTCCATTTTTCGATGCTTCAAATGTAATGTATCCCTCCACCCACAACAATGTTTTGAAAAATTTCACATAATATAAATAAATAAATAAAAAAATGTTAATACATAAGGATAAAAATAATAAATATGGATGAAATTTATTCTACAATTTTCAAAGTAAGACAAGCAAAAAAAAAAACAAGTAAGAAATGATCTTCGACTGGTCCCAAATTAAAATACCCCCAAATACCACAAATTCAGAGTGTATATTAAATAGCAAAGCTCATATGCAAATTTCAAGTTCATATATTTTTTGTGGAATTTTAAGAAATTTTACCGTTTTGATAAAGTCACTTTGTATTGGAGCTAGGTGCGGTTTTAATCCGATTTGGCTCATTTTTAAACTTGACCTTTATTTTTTAGATAAAAGCTTAAATATCGAATTTCGTGATGATAGCTTGAAAATTACGGCTGTAATCGTGATCACAGACTGACAGACAGCCATGTCCGACTTAATCGACTCGGGCGGTGATGCTGATCAAGAACATATATATTTTTCTATACCTACCACGCCTTCTTATGGGCGTTATAAACCGAGTGACAAATTAATATATCCCTTTTACGTTTTTTAAACGTGAGGGTATAAAAATGAAAATGTTGTTTAATTCATGCTGCTTAACCGCCAATGTTGCGTATACGCAACAAATTTTTTCGACTAAACGGGAAAACTAATTTTAATTTTTCAACTTGAAAAACCTTATTCGACCTCCCAATGTCACATCTTTAAAAGGGTTTAAAAAAATTTTCAGTATTTCGGGTACCGGCCAGAAATGTGTTAAGTATTGGAGTCTTGTTCAGACATTGATTTTATCTATCAAATTCAGTTTTAATGTCCTTTAATTTGTTTGATAAGTTTTCCCAGGTAACGGGACCAAACATACCTCATTTTGTCAAAAGTTAAGAAAAAAGAAATTAATCGAAATTAATTAATTAATCGACACTCACAAAAAATATACAATCCACCATAATATACATATTATTATTGTTTTTTTTTATGTATTGTATGTATAATTTAAAGAAACCTTAAGGATAGGGTGTTTTTTTTAGAGGTAGAGAACTTCGAATTGAAATAAAACACAAGAAAATCGTTTTAATGTCCGTCAATTTGGCTTTATTGGAAGGATAATTTTATGCCATTAATGTTTAAATATGATTTTGGGCATGTGGCCGCCGCGGCTGGCTCGAATAAAGCCAATTCTACAGGTCCAATTTTCAACCACTTTTTCGAGCATATGGGGCCGTATGTCGGCAATAACGACACGAATGTTGGCCTCCAAGTCCCCTAACGTTTCTGGTTTGTTGGCGTAGACGAGCGACTTCACATATCCCCAAAGAAAATAATCCAATGGTGTCAAATCACACGATCTTGGTGGCCAATTGACAGGTCCATTCCGCGAAATTATGCGCTCATCGAATGTTTTCTTCAATAAATCGATTGTGACGTGCGCTGTGTGGCATGTAGCGCCGTCTTGTTGGAACCACAACTCATCCACATTCATGCCATCCAATTCGGGAACAAAATAGTCGGTTATCATGGCTCTATACCGGTCTCCATTAACGGTAACTGACTCTCCAGCATTATTTCGGAAGAAGTATGGCCCAATGACTCCACCAGCCCATAGAGCACACCAAACAGTCAGTTTTTGTGGATGTAATGGCGTCTCAAGGATCTCATGTGGATTCTCTTCACTCCAAATGCGGCAATTTTGCTTGTTGACGGTAGCCATTCAACCAAAAATGAGCCTCATCACTGAACAAAAGTTTGCGATGAAAATCAGCATCGAGATCAATCTCATTTTCGGCCCATACACCAAAATCACGACGCATTGCATGGTCTCGCGGCTTTAATTCTTGCACAAGCTGGATCTTGTAAGGTCGCAAGCCAAGATCTTTGCGCAAAATCTTCCATAAAGTTGATGGACAAAGCTCCAATTGCTGTGCACGGTGGCGAATCGATTCATTCGGGTCCTCTTGAACATTTTGCTCTACAGCGGCAATTGTTTCTTCGGTGCGCACTGTTCGACGTCTCTGCGGATGCGTATTATCACATAGAGTAAACGTAGTGCGAAAACGACCCATGGTTAACCGAATTAATTGCTCTGATGGACGATTATGTCGACCATAAAATGGACGGAGCTTGCGGTAAACTTCGCGAACTGAACCATTATTTTCGAAATAAATTTGCACTATTTGCAAGCGTTGTTCTTTTGTCAACCTGTTCATGATGAAATGGCAAACCAAACTGAACATAAATGACATTAGAGTTGCCAGATTTGACCACAAAATGCCAGTTTTATCTTATCTATTCGAAAAACACACCCCTAAAAAAAACACCCTTTATAAAGCACTTTATATGGGGCTTTGAAAAGATTATCCAGCGTTTTTTTTAAGGAAACCTAAGGGATATTTTTAAATGAGGGTTTTTATACCTTAAAATATACACATTTAAGAGTATGCTAAGTATTTTTTTATTAAAATAAAATTTAATATTATGGTAGATACAGCATTTTTTGTAGAACGCTCTGAAAATGCGGTGACCAAGATTGCTCCTCCTAAATTCAACTGAAACAAAAAAATTAAAAATATTATTAAACTAGATACTTAAAACACGTACTTGTCATAGTCGATTTTGAAAATATTGCTTTTTCACAAAATGGCGAACTTCCGAACGTAAATAACGATTTTCGACCAAAAATTCGTCATTATTTTGCATAGTACGAGATTATTATGAATAAAATAAGCCTGCAAAAAATCAAAACGATCGGTTCACTGAGCTTCGAGAAATCTTGGTCACCGACTTTGAAAACATGGTTTCGAGAAAAACGCGTTTGAAAATAAGGGCTAGCACTGCGCGCTGTGGAAGGCGATTCACTGACAGGGCTATAACTTTGTTATTTTTTGAGATATCGACACCACATATTCTTGAGACTTAAAGCTTTAAGAAAATATAAAAAAAAGTTCTGCCCTTAATAAGAGGTTCTACATGTTTTATGCCAGCTTTGTTTTGTTGACATTTTCCACAATTTCGGATTTAAGAAGTCATGTTTTTCCAAACGTATTGTCGGTTTAGTTTTGATTGTAATCGTGTGACTCCTGGGTGGCCTCCAAATACAGGGTCATCATGATATTTTGTAATATTTTAATCTTTTGTGTTGATGAAGCAATTGGAGTGATTTTTGGTGTCATTGCGATAGTTATCTTTTTAATTTTTCGTTGCCTATATTTTAAAATTCCTCAACGTCGACGTAATTAAATAAATTATCACTAATCGCTATTTTTATATTCTTAAAGTTTGCATTGCCAACTACTGTTTCAAGTTTGGGAGAGTTGAACTAATTCAATCTTCCCATAAGCAATAAATTCATTACCATTTACTTCACCTACCTTCTTTTTCCATGGAATAAAATTAGATTGAAGGAATTATTTAATTTTTCAATAATGTTTTCATTTTTTTGCACCTTTTTGCACCTTTTTGTTTTAAGTTTAAAGCATGGTAACTTTCTTACTTCAGCCAGTGGCGTAGTTGGTTAAAGTGCGTGGCCGCTATGTCAACGAACATGGAGCCCCGGGTTCGAACCCCAGCAGCGACAGAAAATTATTTGAATTAAAATAATTTTTCTGTACGGCCGCCACCTCTCTGCAGACAATGGCAAACCTCAGAGAGTAATAAAAATGCCATGTAAGGCTTCTTGAGAATAAGAACATTCTATTCATCGCCGTTCAGAGTCGGCGTTAAGCCTGTAGGTCCGTTTCTCGGTCAATTGTGTACAAACTTAACAGTAGTGCGTGTACACAATTGATCATAAGAAGCCAGGTCAAAGTTCTTTCAAGGGCTGAAATGGCCAGTTATTTATTTTATTAACTTTCTTACTTTTTGTGTCATTATAGTGTTATAGACTTTTTGTTTTAAGATATTTTCTTTTGGTTTAGCATTTGTATGGGTGGGTGTATTTTTAGCTTTGGATCTTGAAACTACTTGTATGATAGCAGCATTTTCTTCTTTAAGTTGTTTGATTTGCCCGAAATCAATACGAGATAAAGCATCTGCTCCACAGTTGTCTTTGCCTTTAATGTATTCAATCTCTAAATCGAATTCCTCTAGATCAAGTCTCATTCTTGTCAACTGCGATGAAGGGTCTTTCATAGCCAATAAGTTTGTGAGTGGTTTGATCAAAAATTTGGTTCCATAAATGTAAGGTTTGAAGAAATTTATTGCCCAATGTATAGCAGTAAGTTCCTGTTCTATGACTGATTTGTTACTCTCTTCTTTCGTGAAGGTTTTAGAGCCAAATGCAATTGGGAATTGTATACCGTTCTGGTTTTGGCTGAGTACAGCGCCACATGCGAGTTTGCTTGCGTCGGTGGTTATACAAAACGGTTCTTCGAAATTAGGGTATTTTAATATTGTTGGAGATAGTAGAGAATTTTTCATATAATGAAATGCCTTTTCACATTCGGATGTCCAGTTGAACGCTTATTTTTCTGTTAATTTTGTAATGTGTATTGCATGATGTGAGAAATTTGGTATGAATCTTCTATAATAGTTGACGAATGCTACGAATCGCTTGCATTCATCCCCATTCGTTGGTTTTGGGTAGGATAAAATTTTATCAAATTTTGATTCATCTCGGAATATGCCTAGGTCTGTGCATTTGTGTCCCAAGAAAGTGACCTGTGAGTTGAAGAATTTACATTTGTTTCGATGCAGTTTAAGATTTGTTTTTTTGCAAATTTCAAAAACGGATTTTAAATTCATTAACATATGTTTCTCGGAGCATCCGATGACTATGAGATCATCCATGTATACAAAAGATTTGCCTGGTTCAAGCCTAGAAAAAGCGATATTTATCATCCTTGAAACAAATAGGGGCGATTTTCAATCCAAAAGGTAATCTTTATAATCTAAAAGATCCCTGTTCGGTTGAAAAGGATGTGATATTTCTAGAATTTTTTTCAAGCTCTATTTGGTAAAATACCGAAATTAGGTCTAAGCAAGAGAAATACTTTGCACGACCCAATTGATCAAATATATCCTCAATCCTAGGTAATGGGTACTTGTCTGAAGCTAGTTTTTTATTGACTTGTCTGTAGTCAATTACTTGTCTCCATTTTTTTTAAGAGTTTGGTAACGTTTTTTCGGAACTAAGAGTGTAGGACTGTTATGTTCTGACACGGAGGGTTCAATGATGTCATCTGTTATGAGCTTTTCTATTTGTCTGTTTATTTCGACCTTGTGAGTGTGAGGTGTTCTATAATTTTTAATGTAAGCCGGCGTGTTTTCCTTTAAATGTAATTTTTGTTTATAGAAATTGTTCAATGTACACGCATCGCTTTCTAGAGCAAACACATCCGTGTAATCTGAAACGAGTTGCGGACAATTGTTTCTTAATTTGTTTAAGATTACATTTTTTCGTTCTTGATTATAATTTTTTTTATTTGTTTTGACAACGTAATAATCGTTGAGGCTTTCTGTTTTAATAGTACTTGGCATTATAAAAAAATTTTTATCTGTTATATTAATTATTCTGACATATGGGTTTTTAGTATTAACTTATGTGTTGCTATGAAAATACCTTCTTTCAATTCTTGGTTTGGTATTAAAATTTCTTCTTCTGTACTCGTGATTTTAATTTTTTCTAATGACCTCCGCTCTTGCAGGAAGTGAGAGCATTTGCTCTCGAGGTGAATCTAATATTTCTACTTCTAGTTGCCTTTTTAAGAAGTGTGGTCTAGTTATAAACCAACTTGGACCAGAATATTGGTAGTCTAACACACAATTGAAATTTTTTATGAAATCGTAACCGATTATACCGTCGCAAGGTATTGGGAATGAATCATCAACTATGTGGAAATTATGATATATTTCGAAATTATTAATATGTAAATTGCTTGTGTGAAACCAAGTGTTTTTATTGTACCACTTCCTATACCTTTTAAATTAAATATTTTATTCATATTTATGTTAACATTGTTTATATGGGTTGTTTTGAAAAGACTGATATCTGAACCTCTATCTAGAAGAATTGTAGAGGCTGAGTTAGTTAAAGATGATTTTATTGTAATGTAATTATGTAAAGAGAGGTTAATATGCAGGATTTTGTGTTTAATTAAATTGGTACAGTCCCCAGTTAGGCAGGCTGGGGGCCATTTACGTTTTCCGACGTTTCTGCATATATAACATTTCTATTAGAGTTGTTGCGTCCCCTATAACGGTTATTGTTGTTACGATAATTAATGTTTCGATTAGTGTTGTTCGTCTTGAGATATAACTATTGTTTTGATTGAATTACTGCCGCAACCCCTATAGCCGCTAAAGTTGCGATATTTATTTATGTTATTTATTTTCAAATTTCCTGAACTTTCTGAGCTTAGTTCAAGGAATTTGGTGACAGCGTTACCTACTGTTTGGAACTGACCTGCTCTCATTAACATTTTTACCTCCTCAGATTTCGCATTTGTTTTTATTGTCTTTATGGCGTGCTGAGTGGAGTAGTTTTTTGCTAATGCAGGCTATATATGCCTGTTCCAATTGCATTGTTATGCTTTCGATTTCTTTGGCAAACTCTGCGTTACTTTTTTTGTTGCTTTACAATACCGAGTTTGGTTGAAATGTTTTGTGGTGATTCATATTTCACATTTGCGAGTAAAGAAGCTTTGATTTCTTGAATGGTGTTTTCATTATTCAATAATCTACCTGCTGCTTGAGTTAGTTTTATTTTAATTAGTAAAATGGCTATGCTTTCATGGGCTTCTTTGATTGTGTCCAATAAATCTAGAGCGCTTACAAATTTATTTAAATTTTCAACTTTTCCATCGAATTCAGGCGACAGTTTTTTTGCTAGGTGAATTAACTCAACGGATATCATTTTGCTAACTTTATTTGGTTCTATTGACGAGACAGATTCTAATTCAGAGTTTTCAACGTCCCTAACTGCTTGAAGTTTTAAATTAAGAAATTTAGTTATTTTTGTTGGTATTTGCGGTATTTGTAACTTACAGAAAATAATTTCTAATCTATTTTTAATTGAAGAAAAACATTTTTCAAATTCTAGCTTATGTATTGGACTAAGAAATGGATTTATTGTTCTACCGAGATTAGCTATTGTGTCATGTATATATCCTAAAATTCTGAGATGCTTTATTCGTGTAACCCTGGATGGTAGAGATGTTTTATTTACACATTTGTATGATTTGTCATTTGGGAAGGACCTCACTCCTCCATTCGAAACCAAACGAGGTTTCAGACAAGGTGATTCCTTATCGTGTGACTCTTTCAACCTAATGATGGAGAAGATCATCCGAGCTGATGATTTGAGACGCAGTGGCACGATATTCTACAAAAGAATTATGCTGCTGGCGTATGCTGATGATATCGATATCATTGGCCATAATATGCGCGAAGTTGGCGCAGCATTCTCCAGGTTAGCGAAAGAGTCGAGTAATATGGGTCCTTCAGTGAACGCAGATAAGACGAAATATCTAGTGTCAACAAATAAACAGTCCCAGCGTCTTGGAAACCACGTCACTGTTGACAACATCTCCTTCGAGGTTGTTAAGGACTTTGTCTACCTGGGATCCAGCGTAAACTCTTTCAACGATGTCAGTATTGAGATAAACCGAAGGATAACTCTTGCCAACAGGTGTTACTTTGGGCTGAGTAGGCAATTGAGAAATAGAGCCCTCTCTCGACGAACAAAACTCACGCTCTATAAGTCACTAATCATGCCCGTCCTGTTATATGCAGCACAAACCTGGACGTTGAGCAATTCTGATGAAAAGAGTTTGGGAGCCTTCGAGAGAAAGATCCTTCGTAAGATCTTCGGTCCAATCTGCGTCAATGGCGAGTACCGAATTCGATGGAACCACGAGCTGTATGAGCTTTACGCTGACATCGACATATCACTGGCTAGGTCATGTTGAGCGAATGGAAAACGACGCTCCAGCGAAAAAAATATTCGATTTGGTGCCCGGTGGTGGTCAACGCAGAAGAGGACGCCCACCTCTTCGTTGGAAGGATCAGGTGTTGGATAACCTGACCACGCTTGGTTTTTCCAACTGGCGCCAGCAAGCGCAAGACAGAAATCGCTGGCGCAATTTCTTATACGAGGCCAAAACCGACCAACGGTTGTAAGCGCCAGATAAGTAAGTATGATTTGTCAAAAACTCTTTTTATTTCTTCTAATTTGTCTACCACACTCTTCTGGGTTTGATATAATATATTGACCATACGTGATTAATTTATAGAAATTGCACATTTGAGTACAATTTTATCTACTTAATTTATAGAAATCGCATAATCGAGTTAAAGTTTTTCAACTTATATAAGATACAATAAATGAATTATGAAATAATATACCAATATGTATAAAATTCTAAAGGAAATATGAAATTGGCTTATCTTGGTTGGTTTACATTTAATTTACTTGTTGGTTTACATTTAATTCTGTCTGCACATACGTTGATTGTTGATGCCCGCTGATTCCATTCATGAAGATGCAATATTGTTGATAAAGATGACTGTTTTGTCGTCCCCATCGTTGGGGGGTGTTGTGCCTTCAGCTTTGAGGCACTGATTTCTTCATATAGTTGACGTTGCTCTACGTCGGCTTAAGGTATAATATACGTGTAACAACCAAAAACAGGAGCTGTTTTCAAAAAATTTTTTTAGATATAAGGAGTTATTATTTTTTTTTTTAAATTTATACAGGTTATTACATAAAATTTACTTTATAAAAATATTTTTTTTTAAATACAGTTCTGGCTGAAAATGGCATTGAAAAAAAAAACATCCAAAACGGTTCGATGGATATGGCCTTTCCCATGTATCGGAAATAAAAAATTCAAATGACATTTTTAAGCATATACCATATATTAAGCATCCCCCTTACGCAAGGCCCCCGGGGTCTTTTTTTTAATTATGGCGGAAGTTGAAGTAAAATGTTCGAAAAATAGATACATTTCCGTGCGCTTTTTTGCTTATATAAAAAAAACAAAAAAGAAAGATACTTGAATTTAGGGGGTATACTTAAAGGACAAAATAAAAAACAAAATGCAAAAAAATCATTGAAATTGAACCAATGGATTTTGAGTTATCTATCGAACCGTTTTAAAAAAACTAGTTTCGTGGAAATCGCGTTTAAAGTTTTTTATTTGTTGTATGGAGCTTAGACACAGGTGAACGAAAACCGTTATAACTTGTTTTTTTTTAAATATTGATTTAAAAATGTGTATGTATATCCTTAAAACTATAAAGAACACATTAAACAAAAAAAAATTTTTTTTTCGACCTTAAATGGTGTTTTATCATAATGTATAAAAAAAAAAAATAAATAACTGGCCATTTCAGCCCTTGAAAGGACTTTGACCTAGCTTCTTATGATCAATTGTGTTGTGCGTGTTATAAAGTCTGTACACAACTGATCGAGAACTGGACCTACATGTTTAACGCCGACTCCGAACGGCGATGAACGGAATGGAATGTTCTCGTTCTCAAGAAGCTTTACATGGCATTTTGATTACTCTCTGAGGTTTGCCATTGTCTGCAGAGAGGTGGCGGCCGTACAGAAAAATTATTTTAATTCAAATAATTTTCTGTCGCTGCTGGGGTTCGAACCTGGGTCTCCAAAGTTCGTTGACATAGCGGCCACGCACTTTAACCAACTACGCCACGGACGCCACCGGACGCCATAATGTATACTATGATTATTAACAAAAATATAACTAGTAACACTATCAGTTGCCAGTTGTTTTGCGTATTAGTGTGATCACTAGCAGTACATGTTTGCATTGTTTCAGCCACTTTTTTATATCTTTTTGTGTATATCTTGTTTTGCTCCACTTCCTGTCCAATTTCGTATCCTGATAGGGCCAATAGGATTGCACTGAGTGCTTTGTTCCACTAGGACATTATAGTTGTTTTTTTTTTATTAATAATTAAAACTTTTGCTGTTCCGCCAGGACTTTATAGTTTCTTTTTTTTCACTTGAGATCTGGAAGGATCGCCATGTTACGTTTATTGTTCGAAAGAAAGATTATTATGTTCATATTTCAAAGATTTGTTTATTCATTTTCTTTTCTTCTGCCTTCTTTTCCAAAGGTTCTTTTCCGACTGCCCTTTATGCTATATTTTCATGTGTAAAAAACTTAAATTAATTTAGCCAGAAATGTACGATTGCTGACTAGGTGGTGTAATGAATAATAATGACTAATGGTAATTTGACCTTTTGTGTATGAGCGTTAAATGTGTCATATCGGTACCATATTGATTAGTTTATTGAACTGACTTTAATCAACTTGAGTCATAATTAAATTAACATGTTATGTGTTACTAGAACATTATCCATGACAGTTGGCTGTGCGATGTTGGTTGTCGTAATACATATATATTGTTTGTCGACATTGGTAGGATTTAATTTCATTGTACGTTTGAAAATCTAGAAGAGAGAATGTTTGCATTTGTTGCATCTGGAGTGTTCTTTGTTGTAGTCTTTCCATATCCAGAGCTTTTTGTATTAGTTGGTCTTATTGTTCACCTTTAATCGTTTACAAGTATTGGCTCAAGTGTGGGTTGATAACAGCACACTTTAGTGAAATTTTTACAAAATCCTGTGTGCTATTACGGATTATGCAACTGTTGTGTCATATTTTTTCTCAGCTGCCTCTTTACACAGCTGCGACACATTACTTATTATTGCTGTATGGGTCAATTGCATACAAAACGCTCTTTTTTTGTCCCCGCTCTTTTAACTCTGTTTTTAGGTAAAAACAGAAAGAAAAAAACAAATAAAAAAAATGTGAAAGTGATCACTGAAGAATATTTATTGACAAAACATATTTTTCAGAATCCTAAAATTGTTTGCATATATGTTTTGAAGAATATTTAATGGATCTCTCGTACTCGCTTAATACAAAAACATATGTCGCCAGTTACACTTTTTGATGAAAAACGTGAAAAAAGTCGAAAACATTGCAAAAATATAACAAATAATAACTGTTTTCTAATGATAGCATTTATTTCTTATGTTTTATTTTGTTGTTATTCTCAAAACATTGTCATCGCGAATTTGGCTTTCGATTTACATTAAGTCCCCAAGCATTGTATTGACCGTCACTTTTTTTTTACACTTCGTTAGTTTTAATTTAGGAGAGGTATAGATGACAAGTAAGTTATATTAAGCAAGTGCAGAGATTAGTTCTCATGGAATTCTAAAAATTAAGACGATTAAATAATATTAAAGTAAAATTTTTTGTGTTTTCTCAGTTCATCATGATAAGTACGTGTAAAAATGTATTGAAAGTCACGCGGAGTTTTATTAAAGCAAAAATAGTAAGTAAAAAAATTCAAGTTTAAAATCATTATTTCAAAGGTTTTGATTAATTTCCTTGCTTTAGTATATTTTCAAAATAAAATTCCTAAGAAAAAAAAACTAAAAACAACTGAACGTCACTTTTATGATATAGCGCACCACCGGCGAAAGTATTCATTTTGTAATTCGTTTTTGTATATTTAAGAGTAAAATAGCAAAATTAACGCCTGCTGAAAGAGCACGAAAATATCGAGATGAACTAGATAAGGAAGGAAATGAAGAATATAAACGAAAGCAAAAAGAATAATACCTATGTTTGACTTTGACCTGATTTTTGTTTTGAACTGATATCGCCCATTGCACATTGAAGTGATCAGTTGCGCTGATCATCTCCGATTTGACTCAAATATTTTCTCGTATTGGTTTTTTGATTTGAAAATCAAATTCGAAGTTATACATTTTTAATAAAATATTTCGCTGCCAAAATATTTTTTATTTAGAGACAACGTAGCTCAATCAACATAAGACCGATTATCGGTAATATAGTATCATTGGAACAGTTATTTCATCTATTTTGAGGAAAAGTATAAAATTTTGACTCATAAAATTTTGAGCAATAAGTTGACTCATTCTTAAATTGTTTAAGTTTAACACCATGCCAGAAACACGTGCTATAATAAAAAAATAAAAAAATAAAAAAAGCAAAAAAGAAAAAAAAATTGGATGAAAATTTTATGTATAGCTGAATTATATTTACTATTTACTTAATTACTTTATATTTACTTTTTACTTATTTTTTTTTTTTTTTTTTTTTTTTGTAAAAGAATAAACCTGTTTTTTGTTAAACTCCCAATTTGATTTACATTATTTGGTTAAGCGCAACAAAATGTATTGAACGTCACCCTGTTGTTTTCTGAAATTGCTTTTCCATTATTAATTGCTGCAAGCCTACTACTTTAAAAATAATCTCTACGTTGTTGTCTTTTTGGTGAAAAATTTTAAGTGTTTCCCGTTAAAATTGTAAAATAAGTAGGTGTTTTTGGTAAGAAATTATTATTTCTGTAATTGAAATGGCGATTTTTTCAAAAGCTGATTTAACTGATGAAATAACGTTACAAACCTCACAGTAAGCTTTAATATGCAACATTTTTAAATTTTTGTTTTTTTTTTATCTGCTATGTGACGTTCAACAAAAAAGTCGTACAAAAACCAAAGAAAAAATTATTTTTTTGCAGGGCCTAAAAACAACTTCAAATTCTCCATTAATTTTCACTTAATTTGACTGCTCTAACGGGAAAATTTAAAAAAATTTAAAAACAAAACATTTGTGTACGTTTTTTGTTTGCAATTGACCCGTATGAGTGTCTCTGTAGGGTTTTGTCTCATGGTTATTAGCTTATTTACCAATTCTTGATACGTTTCTCGAGGCAAATAAGTTCTATTTAGTAGGTGTTCAATATCGTCAAAATTAGAAGCTGGGTTTTATGCTATCAACTGGTAAGCCTCGCCCCTTATCCTAGTAGGAATTATATTCATGAATGCCTGGTGTTCATCTACATTGAGACATTCAAGGACTTTTTTAGAACAACCCAAAAGTTCTTCCTCATGCGCGGATAGAGAAACACTCAACCAGTTTAGATTTGTCCTACTGTCCCTTAATGTGTTATAAAAACCACTAGCCTCACCTTCTGACTTACAATCTAATTTACTACAGTCAAGATAGTGTGTGTGAGTTTGAAACTCCAACAGTTATTTTTTAAACTTTTCTGTATCGTCTCTAAATTTCAAAATCTTTTTTCGCGTGTTTCTTCCAATTTTTTCTCTAATCGATAATTTGATAATTGATAATTTTTCTCAATCATGCACGTTCTCTACAAATAAAAACGATTATTTTGTTTGCTAAATAATCGTTTAAGCTTAGATTATCACTTTATATTACCGCTCCACTCCACAATCTTCTGGGCGATGTAGGTGTTGATTGATGCTGCCACGAGGCTTTAATTCATGTATCTTTTTCGGCTACGAGCCTTTCTTGTTTCCTGAATTCCTTTAGGTGCCGTGCTGCTTATGACTTCTGTAATTGATGTTTATTTTTTTTTTTTATATTAATAAAATCTTTTTCCTTCACTCTGTTGTGACCCGTACAACATAGCTCTGTGCACTTTGTACAAACTCACATTCCGACCTCACACAAAACCAAAACCTTAAATTAATTCTTATGAACCAATCAATAAATTACACTTAAATATTGCGTCGGCACTTGCCGACAAAACATGTCACCATAAATTTATTGTTATTATTTCCATGAACAACCAAGACCCAATTCAAGTACGTTGATTCGAATTGCAGGCGTTCATAGAAAAACTCACCTAATTTTAGCGCACCCTTAAATTAACCAAAATAAACAAAACCATTGCTTGGTTTTTTGGTTGTCAAGTGTTTTTCGACTACGTCGGCGACAACAAAAACAAAGCAATGATCTGTTTGAGTGAACTAGCATTAGCTCTCATGATCAGCATAATAGCGTTCATTTACCTACCCTAGTTGCTGCACTGCTCGTAAAGTGCAATGCTTGCAGCAGCGTAACATGTAAGGCGTACGTGATCGCGTACCGCTAAGGGAAAGTAAAATGTAAATTATGTATTGATTTAATTGGGTAATATCGTTTTATCATTTCTACTTATTAGAAATTATTGGAATAATGGAAAAGAAGGAACTCCTTTGGAAAGTGAGGATTTTCTTTTAAATATTAGCGACCGGCGTAGAAATGAGAATAGAGAGAGAACTCGTCAAAAGATAACTTCTAAGCAGAGAACGCAAATAAACAAAAACGAATCGTTCTATTTTGTTACGTTCGGATCTTTCAAGCGAACGAACCAAAAACGATTCAAACAACAAAAGAACGATTGGGCGTCTGTTTTGTTTTTCGGTTTCTGTCACTAGCGAAACCATTAACAAAACAAAACGATTGAGCGACGAAGAGACACAAATGAAACCGAAACAACGATTCGTTAAACGATCGTCGGATAACAACAAAAATATATACTTTTTTAAGAGTTTAAAACATTATCCACAGTTTTAGGGGGTCGCTGATTTCGAATCTGAAGTCAGAATGTTAAAATTCAAGATGGTTAATAGGGTTGCCACCTAATTTATTTTTATTTTTACGAATTCGATGCTGGGGCGAACACAAGGTAAAAATGGGTCGCTGAATCCGAATCAGTTTTCAGAATTTCAAAATTGTGAAATTTTTAACTCTTTAAGGTTGCCACCTAAATATGTGCTTTTTGAAGAGTTTTAAACATTAACCAACAGTTTTAGGGAGTCGCTGATTTCGAATCTGAAGTCAGAATGTTAAAATTCAAGATGGCTAATAGGGTTGGCACCTAATTTTTTTTATCTCGGATCTTTCAAGCGGAGAACCAAAACCTTTAGGGTTGCCACCTAAATATGTGCTTTTTTAAGAGTTTTAAACATTAACCAACAGTTTAAGGGGGTCGCTGATTTCGAATCTGAAGTCAGAATTTTAAAATTCAAGATGGCTAATAGGGTTGCCACCTAATTTTTTTTTGTTTTTACGAATTCGATGCTGGGGCGAACACTAGGTAAAAATGGGTCGCTGAATCCGAATCAGTTGTCAGAATTTCAAAATTGTGAAATTTTTAACCCTTTAGGGTTGCCACCTAAATATGTGCTTTTTTAAGAGTTTTAAACATTAACCAACAGTTTAAGGGGTCGCTGATTTCGAATCTGAAGTCAGAATTTTAAAATTCAAGATGGCTAATAGGGTTGCCACCTAATTTTTTTTGTTTTTACGAATTCGATGCTGGGGCGAACACTAGGTAAAAATGGGTCGCTGAATCCGAATCCGTTGTCAGAATTTCAAAATTGTGAAATTTTTAACTCTTTAGGGTTGCCACCTAAATATGTGCTTTTTTAAGAGTTTTAAAAATTATCCAACAGTTTTAGGGGGTCGCTGATTTCGAATCTGAAGTCAGAATGTTAAAATTCAAGATGGCTAATAGGATTGCCACCTAATTTTTTTTTTATCTCGGATCTTTCAAGCGGAGAACCTAAAACGATTCAAACAACAAAAGAACGATTGGGCGTTTGTTTTGCTTTTGGTTTTCTGTCACTAGCGAAACCATTATAGCTAATTCACAATACTGCGCTAGGTCGGTCGGCCTTTGATCGTACTTTATATCGACGTTGTAAAAACTTTACGATATAAGCTGTCAGAACGAACGACCTTCTAATTTTGCTTCTTCAATGTTGCTTTGGGCGTCCCTGGCGTAGTTGGTTAAAGTGCGTGGCCCAGGGGCGAACACAGGTAGGGGTTTTGGGGGTTAAAACCCCCCCCAAATGAATGAATAAAAAGAAAATTAAATGTATAAAGTAAAACAATTATAAATTGTAAAGCATTCTTTTTTTAAGTTGTAATGTTTTAAGCTATTTTTTATGGTGTTATTTATTGTTTTTATTAAACAAAGCTCTGTATACGCATAAGAGCCCTGCATAAGTATGCTTTTCCGCCTACTGGAATATATTCGCATGTTGTAGAATAAAAACCTTGGTATTATGCGCAAGTAGAAAACAAAGTGGCGTCCGTGGCGTAGTTGGTTAAAGTGCATGGCCTCTATGTCAACCAACCTGGAAACCCGGGTTCGAAGCCCAACAGCGACAGAAAATTATTTGAATTAAATTGATTTTTCTGTACGGCCGCAACCTCTCTGCAGACAATGTCAAACCTCAGAGAGTAATCAAAATGACATGTAAAGCTACTTGAGAACAAGAACATTTCGTTCATAGCCGGTCGGAGTCGGTGTTAAACCTGTAGGTCCGGTTCTCAGTCAATTGTGTACACACTTAATAACATGCACAACACAATTGATCATAAGAAGCTAGGTCAAAGTCCTTTCAAGGGCTGAAATGACCAGTTATTAAATTTTTGTTTTAGGAAACGAAGAGAGTACACTGCTGTACTTATACTAATAAGAAGAGGATAAAGTAATAAAAAATAACGCAAATACTGTATTCATACACTGAATATTTTGTGCATATTTCTTTATGCGCAAACATCTCTTGTTATGCGAGAATTTTAATATGGAATGCAAGCAATATACCATCATATATATGTATGTTTTGGCAATGTTTTAAATAATTTAGACAGTTATGCATTTTGTGAAAAATTTTCGAAAACTTAAAATTAAAATTTAATAACTATTTTATTAACAATAAAATTAAAGTTACAATTCATTAAAAGGTCAAACAGAAAATGATTATATTTCAATTTGATTTAGAAATATATTTTTTATTGAAATTTAATTTAAAGTCGCAATGATTTTGCTTTTAACATCAACTCATCAATCACCAACACAAATTAAACACATTTCGCTAACATTTTTTCAGTGCACCATAGTGCATTGCTGAATATTAGCATTCTTTATCAAATATTCGATTAAGAAACAAAAAAACACAGCTCACAAATTCAGATCCGCGTAAGAAGTGTGTTGTGAGAGAACAGAGAACGAATTAAAATTAACTAATTTTTCAAAAGTTTAAAGCACATTTGCTCTTACTTTGACGAAATTTGTTGCAAGCTATTTTTTAAATACAAAATTCTTGAAATTAATAACAATTGTAGTCAATTTTCAAAAATTTTTTTTTAGTGAACAAAAGTGAAGTAGTGTATATTCGTTTATCGAATATATTCATGCAGGGCTCTGACTCGCATACATGTTCTACTACGCAGTTTTTCTCTGTAAAGTCAAGTTCCGCTATCGCAGCAGCTTCAATTTGATATGAAGTTAAAACTAGAACTCTCGATTTTCGAGCTTTTGAAGCACCCGGACTACCCGGGTATTTTCGAGTATTTCGAGCTACCCGACTAATACCCGAGTAGTACCCAGGTATAAGTCGATATTGAATTTTTGTTTTCTACAAAACTTAAGAATCTTTACGAAAATTTAAGATGCAGTGTTATTAGTAATTAAGTAAAAATTAAATAAAAATTATTATTAATTTCTGTTATTAAGTAAGAAACAAAAACAAAGTAATCTACTCTTAACCAGTCCCCATCAAACATCTCCACGGACTACCAAAGCAGTTTTCTTTTTTATTTAAATGTAGTCACACAGAGCCAAAACAACCTAATAAAAAAGAAGAAAATCAATAAAATTTCTCTATGGTTTTCATCCAATTTTTTGTTATGCAATCCACAAATTTTAAGAAGAATCTGATTATATTTTATGAAAAAACATTTAAAAACAATTAGGAAATCTTATCAAAAATATGTGATTTACTTATTGATTTCAAAAGTTACCTTCTTGATTTTTGTGAATTTAAGAAGGAAATTCTATTGATTTAATAAGATTTTTTTTTAAATTTTACTAAACTTTTAACCTATATATATATTTTCAATTGCCTATGATATTAACTTCTCAACAGGGTGTATTATCTTCTTATTCGTTTTAACTGGTATCTCCCTAAACTTTGGAGAGTGAAAAACAAAAGATTTTCTTACTAAAGTTAAGTGTTAATAAGATTCCATCCATTCAATAAGAAATCTTATTAAAAAATTTTTGATAGTAGTTGTTAATTTTTAATAAGATTTTCTCTATGAAATTAAAAAGATTTCTCTTTGGAAAATTCTTATCATTTGGGAGTATTAATAGGAAAACCTAATAAAATAGCTCAATTTGGAAATCTTCTCGATTTTATGTGGTAGTTTTTGGCTCTGCGCAGTCATATCGGTCTAATTTACTGTCGGTCACTTACATACTATGTTCTTGATGAGCATCGCTACTCAAGTACATCTAGCCATGTCCGTCTATATGTCTGTATGTGATGACGATTACAGCATAGATTTTGGGGCCATCGTTAAGAATTTCGATGTACTATAAGCTTATATTTAAAATATAAAGATCATGTTGCAAATTAACGATCTCTTATGAAAATTACGTTAACCCCACATAGAAAGTAATGTGAAATTGGTTGAATCTCTTAAAATTTTATAAAAAAAATTAAATTCCTTAATTAATTTAAATTTTATTATTGAGGACATATTTAATTCAATGGCCAAAAATAAATGAATAATTGACTTTGTACTCTAAATATTATAAAATGAATAAAAAAATTTTAATATGTCTAATAAAAATATAACCCCCAAAAATTTTTTTCTGGGTGCGCCCCTGGCGTGGCCGCTATGTCAAAGAACCTGTGGAGACCCAGGTTCGAACCCCAGCAGCGACAGAAAATTATTTGAATTAAAATAATTTTTCTGTACGGCCGCCACCTCTCTGCAGATGGCAAACCTCAGAGAGTAATCAAAATGCCATGTAAAGCTTATTGAGAATAAGAACATTCCGTTCATCGCCGTTCGGAGTCGGCGTTAAGCATGTAGGTCCATTTCTCGGTCAATTGTGTACAAACTTAATAACACGCACAACACAATTGATCATAAGAAGCTAGGTCAAAGTCCTTTCAAGGGCTGAAATGGCCAGTTATTTATTTTTTTTTTTTAATGTTGCTTTGGGAAGTCGTGCGTCTGTCAATAAAATCAAGGTGATGCCAATGCAAGCAGTCACATAAGAAATTACATAAGGAATTTAGAATGGAAGTAGATTTTATTTGATTAAAAATGAAAAATTAAAAATAGTGTTAAAAAATCAGTTGCAGTAAAATGTATATCCCTAAAAGCAGTTTTAATAAAAAACATGCATTACAAAACAAAAATCTGAGAGATAACTTGTGCTCTTTTTTAATGTTATTTATTAAAAAAAAAAAAATTAATTTTCATTTAAAATGGGTTTTGATAATATGGACGAATTTTTGGACCTTGCATTGTTTGGAATGAATGGGTATGCTGCCTATGAAGCCCATAAGAGACAGAAAGTGCAGTCAGTTCGAAATCAGTGGATTCGGGAGCTGAATTGAGCAAGGCACTTGGAAGGGTTTTATGCTCTGAATTTTGAAAAAATGCAAAGGAAGGACCTTCTTTGTGAAATATTTGTATTAAGGAAGGTTTTACCTAAATCTTAGGCTGATTTTTAAGAAAGAATTGTAAAATAACGGATATAGATATTTGAGTGAAACTTTTTTATTTCTTTACATTTTCATTAAATTTTCTTTTTTGTGACCTCTTTTCCGCGAGACAGGCGTAACTTCATCAGGCTAGCGGATCTAAGCCAAACATTCATCAAGTTTGAGGCAACATTGTTGATGCAAACCCTGCAAAAAATGCAAACTGCGCAAAAAATGCTAACTGCGTCATAATGCGAAGTAGAGATTTTTTTTTGTTGTTTTCCGACGATCGCTTAACGAATCGTTGATTCGGTTTCATTTGTGCCTCTCCGTCGCTCAATCGCTTTGTTTTGTTAATAGCTAATTCACAATACTGCGTTAGGTCGGTTTTGGTTCTCCGCTTGAAAGATCCGAGATAAAAAAAAAATTAGGTGCCAACCCTATCAGCCATCTTGAATTTTAACGTTCTGCCTTCAGATTCGAAATCAGCGACCCCCTAAAACTGTTGGTTAATGTTTAAAACTCTTAAAAAAGCACATATTAAGGTGGCAACCCTAAAGGGTTAAAAATTTCACAATTTTGAAATTTTGACAACTGATTCGGATTCAGCGACCCATTTTTACCTAGTGTTCGCCCCAGCATTGAATTCGTAAAAAAAAAAAAATTAGGTGGCAGCCCTATCAGCCATCTTGAATTTTAAAATTCTGACATCAGATTCGAAATCAACGCGATAGAAGAAGCAAGCATCATTCGCATACTGACTCTTTCCACGGAGTTTGAGTTCAATGCCATTTGCATACCAATGATCATTAAGGCGGTCTTCTCATTGAGCAACTTTTTTTTTTTTACTTTTGTTTTTTGCATTTATTTATAGCTTAGGTAGTTGTGAATATGCCCCTAAAAGGATTTTTAGAAATTCGAAATACTTTAGAAGATACAGCCTTTTTTGTGAAGCAAGGTCTTCGTCAAAATGAGCTATTTTTTCGACTCATTTTCGAACGAAGCGGCATAAAGTAACCACCGAATTCCGTTGAAAATGTTTATTGTTAGGTAAAAACGTGTTTGCACACATATTTTGATGATACAAAGTGAATTCGACGGAGAATTGTCAGCTCTTTAAAACTGCATTTAAACATTTTTGATTTTTTTTTTTTTTCCCAAAAAAATTACTTCAAACTTTAAACGCGTTTATCTCGAACCCACGTTTTTCGAACTGGCGGCCATGATATCTCCAGTTCAACTGAACTGATTTTCATGAAACAAAGTAAAATCGACGCAGAATTGTCACCATTCTCGGGTGAACCTCGACCATAATTTTAAAAATTTTTTTACTATTTTTTTTTACACTAAACTACAAAAAAAAAAACCCGAAATTGAAATTTTTTTTTTGAATGGCCGCCATTTTGTCAAAAAAAATCACAAAATTAAGTTTGAGGTTCACCCGAGAATTACATCTATACTGATTATAACCCCGTTTTTTTTTCATTTCAATCGCTCCGGAGACCCGGAATCGTGGCCGCCGTGACGACACCTTTTTTTTCACCACCAACTTTGAAGTCTCATTACTTTTTGAACAGCCCACGTATCGAGGCAAAAACAATTTTTTTATTTACATTGAACCTTTTGTAATACAATAAATAAAAAAAGTTTTCAATTATTCTTTGCGTTTTGAAATAAGAATTTTTTTAAAAAGGGTCCAAAAAACGGGTTTTGAATGAGAAGACCGCCTTAATGACCCAGCAGTTATTTTGGAGTCAATTGAAAAAGTGAACTAGTTCATTTCTAGCGCAGTTCGCAGTAGCTCTGAAAAAGTACAAAAGGCGTTCAGTGTAGAACAGTTATCTTTGCTTTTGTTTTCAAAAGTATTGCTGACAAAAATAAACGCGTTCTGGCTACTTTTTAAAATTTGCTGCGCACAAGAAAAAATAATAAAAAAAAATGTTTTCTGGATTGTGGATGGAAAAGATGGTACAAATGATGTCTTTAGGACATTTCCATTGCACTAAATTTTTACACTTTTGATATGTTCACTTTAATTTAGTGAAAAAAGAACCACCTTCAGGCTACTGCGAAAGCAACCAGTTTAAAAATGTTCCTAATGCAACTAGTTCAACTATAGGGAAAAAGGAGTGTTTCTGGGGACAATTGTCTTTTCCTATGACATCAACCCGCAAAAAGCGTCAGTTCGTTCAATGTCAAAGGGTATTGTAGTGGAACTAGTACTGGTCCTTTTTGGAACTAGTTCAGAACTATTTCAAATTTGGTCCACTTTTCTGCTGGGGAACGTTTGATTTGGTTTCGTTTTCTATACTGACACGTTAGCAAAAATTATAAAAATTACGTTACTTCTCTCTTCCACTGCAAAGTTTCGGGTTTCGTTAGCCCTCACGAATGAAACGAATGAAAAATAAAGGTTTTGTATCACCCTCTGAGCGATCGGTTCGGATATCGTTTAGTTTATTTTCGTTCTCTTCTTCTAAGATAAAAATGCTACTAAGGTCGCAGCCACGCCTAGACAGCGGGCCTTAATAATAAAATAAAAATTATAAAAACTAAAAAAAGCTCAAGCCTGTGTTAGATAACACGGGCGCATAGGTCAGACGTAGAATACGTTAGTCATTAACAGCCTTATTCAATAGATTTCCTTAAACAACCTTTAAACGCTTGTTTAGTTATGCACTGTTTAAGGCTTTACGCAGCTTCTATGCAACCTTGCTAACATTGTTATTCATAAACATTTTTTCATTTTCTGCTTATGATTGTAAGGTTTGTGTCCGAACTATAGAAAACTCTACAAAAATTAAGAATTCCTATGGATTTACAATGGCCGCCGCCTAAAAAAATGCTGCAAAGGGCGCATATGAAACATGTCTTTGATATTAAAAGAAAAGACAAACAAAAATCATGGTTGTATTTACGTAACCTTTAAACGCCAATTTCGGCGTTTAAGTTACGCAGCTCTTAAACAACTACGAAAAATGTTTATGAATAACGTTTTCTTGTTTAAAGCCCGTTTAAAGTTACGCTGCCTCTAAAATGTGTTTATGAATAAGGCTGTAAGACATTGAGGATGTCTTAAAGACGTGGCCAACTGGGTAAGCACAATTTTGTTTTTCTGCTTCGCTTATCAATGTTGTGTATGTACACATCGTTCGCTACTTGGTCATTATACTTCTTCTCTTTCTCACACTGGTTCTGTGATGAACACACAGATAATCGTACTGCTCTTACACATGATGTTATAATACATAAAATACAAAGCATATGAAAATTAATACAAAATTTGAAGGAGTTAAATTTTGATTTACTTATAGAATAAAAAAAATTATATGTAGCAATATGATTATTTAAATACAAATCAAAACAAGACATTAAATATGTTACGACCATACTTGAAATTTTTAGTCAGCCGGCATTATTAACAAATAAATCACATTATAAAAATAAAACCAAGATTTTTATTCGCTTTCGTCCGTCCAAAGTGTCTTCTTCTCCGGGTGAAATCACAAGAACCTCGGATGTAAAACTCGACAACTCGTTGCCGTTTTTGTTGCTTATTAAGTGTTCATAAGGAATTCTTGAGTTATTGTTATTGTTATTGTTATTGTTATTGTTATAGTTCATGTATTGACACATCTTTTGTTTTCTTCTTCTTTTTTTTCAATGTTTACAGAGTTTTTAAATGGTCCGACAGACCTCCTGTCACCGGATTGCCTTTTAAAAAACAAATTTATTTTATTTCGACTTTGATTTTTTAATCAACCACTGTTCTTAAGTTTGTCAGGAGAGCGGATAAGTTATTACGTTTCAGCTACGCAGAATACACCAAACAGAATTGTTATACTTATATTATTTATTTTTTTTTTGTTTTTATTATTATTTTAAGTTTGACAATAAAACTATGAAATGTTCTGGAATTTATTTAATGTATCCAAGTTAACTTAAGATTAAAGATTAAGATAAAACCAATTGTTGTTTTCTTTATTATTTAAAAGAGCATTCTTATGACACCTGTTTCTCTCGTCTCCAAAAACGTACTAGCTTTAAAACTTGACTCAATGCTTATTTCTTCTGCCGCAGTCACTCACACACACATATATTTCTACATACATATATGCTCACACAACACTTCAAAAGTTTCAACAGTTGATATATTGCTGATAAGCAAATATACCCGCAAAAGAATTCCCGCAGGTGAAAATAATTAGCAAATACATAGCAAGCAGAATTATGTATGGTGGAAACAACTCAGGCTGAAGTTGATGAAGAAGAATGATGACAGAGTGAGAGATTTTTTCAAATACTTTGCTAAAGTCAGGAGAGACTACATAAACTTCATAACCACTTTCCAAAGAACATATGGTATTTGAAACGAATTCTGTGAGATTGGTACACTAAGGGAAAAAATATTAAATTTATCCAAAAACTTTTTTAATTTATCCAAAAAGCGAGTCATTTTTGCACCAATAACGTATTTGCATAAATCGACTACGTAAATATTTAAAATTCATTTAAAAACTTTTTTAATTAAATAAAATATTAAAATATTTAAACAGAAATAATAAAAAATATATAAAAATTATGCACGAATTTTTTAAATATCTTTTAAAAATTTTACTTTTTGAAAATAAAACTATCACATCTAAAGGAAATTTATATAAAAAATATTGAAATTAAAAAACAATATGTTCAAATATTTCTCACGAGCTGCGTCCATTAATGCCATGGTTACTTTATTTTATTTTTTCGTTCCTTAATATTATACTATTTTTGACAGTCAGTGCAATATTATGACACCATATGTCAAAAATAGTATAAAACTATAGAACGAAAAAAAAAAAAAATAAAGTAACCATGCTAATGGCATTAATAAAGCAAACTAATAAAGCAAAATATGCAGGCAAATGACAATCAGTGCGACACATTCGTGGGAAAATGTCGAGTTGTCACTCCACCCTACATAATTGCATTATTTCAGCACGCAATCGCTCATACGTACGGCCAAATATCCCTGTTATACTACTCTTGCAACAAAAACGAAATGAGAATTATAAGAAGTAAGGTTGCAACTGCAAGAAATAAACTGCGGGAACAGAGTGCGATGCTGTTGCTGCTTGTCGGAATATGTGTGTACGTGTGCGATGATGTTGCTGCTTGCTTGTATGGAATATGTGTGTACGTGTGTGGTATAAATAAAATTCAAATTCGGGAAAAAAACGAGTTGTAAGGAAATTATTTGATTTATCCACGTAAATATTTAAATGAAATATATACTCAGGCGTGGATAATGTTAATATGCGTTATTTCCCTTAGTGTAGTAGTCAATTTTCTCTTGAGAAAGTCATGTTGGTTAAGTGAGAAAATAGACTTGAGATATAGAGATTTGGTCAAGAGCTAAAAGGGGATGATTGACTGAAAAAGCTCGCAAAAAGATTTGCGATTATTTCAGGATCGTCAGAAGATTTGTCTGACAATTTAAGGATGGACGAGTGATCTGATATCCTCTTCATATTAATGAACTGGTAAAACTTTTTTGGATCAGTGAATTGATCATCCGAACCGATGGGCTAGATAGGATTCACAAAGATATTTGTACATTCACGAATGTACATAAGTCATTTTAATTGCAAATTTATGCAACTTTAAATTGTGATTAATTTCGCGAGGAAGAATGTACATTCAAGAATGTACATAAGTAATTTTAATTGCAAACTATCTAAAACGTATCTAAAACAGTTCAATTATTACGCATACCTTGACAATTTTTCAATTTTGCTTTTGATGGCTTGTTTGTTCGTTGAATGTATTTTAATATGTCAAGTTTTTTAATAAATAAAGAAGTTGACAACGATTGGAGTCAGTTGTTGTTGTTTAACACCAATTAAACTTTGTTTATATTTTGCATAAAATCTAGGTTCAAGTGCCTGTGTTTGTTTTTAAATACTTAACAAAGTCTAGAGCAATCCAAGTTAAAGTACTTGTGTTTGCGCCAGTAGACGTAACAATGTTCACAAAGATAAGAAAAATTGAAGTGAACGTGAAGGTATCGCGTGAGGTCAACCGAAGACCTAGAAATTAAATACGAAGACGAAAAGCTCTTTTGCTTTGTAAAAGGAACAGATTGTATGAATCAGTTAAAGATTATGCCATAGAAAAAGCATTATCGATATCTTCATGAGCACTTTCGAAAATATGAAGGATGTCAATTCTACAATTGAAATACATAGGTGAAAGGTACTGATCCTAAGTTGAAAGAACTGCGTGGAGTTAAATTCGTAAATCCGACGCTAACTTAGCAAAGACACAAACCAATATTTCTTCTCTATACAAAATTAAATTCGTACTTGTTTGCAAAGTACGAAAACAAAGAACGTAACTTTTGAGTACGAATTTAACTAACGACACTACGAATTTAACTTTATTTGTGAATAAATAACTTTGGCATCGACTTGGAAACACAGAAAAGTTGAAAAGTTTATGAAACATTTTAGAAAATATTATTAAACTATTAATTAAATTATTAATTAATAATTATTAATTAAAAATTATTAAATTTAAAAAGAAACTTTCGGAAATTCATCATCAGAAATCCTTGAAATGTAGTGAAGTGTTGTAGGAACATTGTAGCCACTTTGAATGAAAAAAATCCTAAAATTCGAAAAACAAACCTAGAATGTGATACACACCACTCGACATGTAACTGATGCACCTTTCCAAAGATATATCATTCATATGAGACACACTCAAGATTTTGGCCAAAGGAAATTTTTGAAAAAGTATTGAAATGTAGGCAAATGGTACTAACTTTGACCTTTGAGTATATACATATAGAGAAATTACTTTGAGTTGTGTCACTCTCGCACTAGATGGCGCCACATACACCACTTTCAGACTTTTACGCTGGTTTGTATATTTTTATTTTTTTAATATCGACATTGATCAAACACATGGTATAATAATACAAGGTAGCATTGACAACTGCTTATTTTCTCTTATGCAAGAAAACATCTGCTGTCAAAAACAGCTTTTTGTGGAAATACATCAGCAGCTACTGTGGTTGTTGTTTTTTTTCACTTCAACGTTTTCAACATTGCTTGTGTTTTCAATGGCGGATTGTGAGCGCTCTCTTTTTGAGTATATTTTTTGACAGTAGATGATTTCCCAAGCAACTGTCAATGCTACCTTGTATTATTATACCATGGATCAAACATACAAATGAACAGACAGACAGCAATGCACAAACACACACACAGTGTTGTTTTGTTGGTTGAGCTGTCGCATTAGTTGTGTGTGCGGTATGATCCCGTTAAGTTGCGACTTGTTTGTTTGTGTTTTTGTGCTGCTGAGGCAAGCGCATGCGTGTAGCATTTCATTCTTATATGAACTTTTATGCAGTTTGGATGTGCGACTCATTATATTTCTATTAAATTTTCAAAGAAAAAATGCCATCAAAATGCGTACATAAAAATTGCTACAATTTTTTTTACACCATGTGGTTCGTTGTCATTTTTCATTTACCAACTGATCAAAGACGAATGCTTTGGGTCAAGCATTCAGACAATGAAGAATTAAAAAATTTGGCTCAATATGGAAAGGGAACTATAAAATTTTGCGAAAAGGATTTAAATACATCAAGTATAGTTCAACGAGCTATAATGAAAAAACTTCTAAAAACCTCCAAACCGACTCCGTATCCAAATATTTTCCCATGCACGGAAGATAGCTTGGATCTTTGTTGTGAAAGGCATTTAACCCTTAAATGCCCAACAACACCGATTTCATTAAAAAAAATTGTGTTGTGCTAAATGATCCCCTGAACACGACCCCGTTTTTATTTTTTGGGAAAAATTTTTGTTTACAAGTTATTAAAGAAAACATGGTTGTATCCAAAAAGATACAGTAGGTATTCCGACGTATACCATCAATCAGCTTGGTTGCAGGAGTTCAAGGCAAAAACGTGGAAAACGATTCCTTTTATGATAACTAGATTTACATGTAATTTTTTTTACTCTAAAATTGTTAATAAAGTAAAAGATATTTGTCAAAAAGTCAATAAGCGAACTTTCCGTAAAAATTAAAAAACAAACTATTTTTTGAATTTGACGGTCAATAGTTCCCAAACCAACGAAGTTATGCCAATAATTAAATTTTTGTTTTATACTTGCAATTTTCTGAGTGAAACTACATATCCAGCATTTAATTTTTGCAATATTTTAAAAGAAATAGCTTATTTTCTCGGTTGTATCAAAAAAGATACGCTGGGCATTTAAGGGCAATTCAAACATCAACGATTGCTCGATCAAGCATAATTCATTATGTACCACCTCATTTAAAGGCTATATCTTTAGAAGAAGAGACTTATGAGCCCTTTTATGACGACCCGGGCTGAGAATCTATACGAACAAATTCAAAAAAAAAAAAAATAAAAATGGCGAAACTAATTTTTTTTTCTCCTAAACATCACAATAACTTCGTTCAAAACTCACTCATTCCACGGCACATCTTCAGATCGCCAAAAGCCAAAAAGAGAGTGTCGAAGATATGGTTACAAGCAAAATTAATCAACTCTTTACAAAAAAAGCGTCCCTGTGAGAACATTATAACACTCGTTTTCGTCAATAACGTTACAACTCAAAAAACTAGATTTCTCAGGAGAAGCATTTTAAGTTTTGAACAGACGAAGGAAATTAATTCACCATTTTCAAAATATGGACAAAACATCAAATATACAAGTACTACTGTAATGAACATTGTTTAATCCATACAAAGTGACAAAAAAAACTGGATATTATCGATATACATATAATACGATCTAATCGGAAATATATTGAGGTGAATGAATCACAAATTCTATTTTTCTGCAAAAATTAAAGAAGATATCGTTACCAAAATTGTACACAGCATAGATCATGGTAACACGAATATTGCTGTGCAATTAACTCGATTCTTATGTTTTTTGGATTGTAACGTTATTGAAGAAAACGAGCGATATATACTGACTTACTGACGCAACTTACTCGTCGCAAAACCTCTCATTGGAAAAATGAAGACAGGGATTTATTTTTAAAATGAGACCCGAAAATATCTTTAATACCCTGGGATCTATATAATAATAATATCTTATTATATCGATTCTAGTTTTATTTATTTTATTATACTAGTGTCGCCTTTGGTCGAAATTCGACCATTTAAGAATTGATTTTTTTTTTGTATTTTTAGTGAAAACATTTTTTTCTTCCTTCACTCATGTGGAAATATAACCGAACTCATATCGCAACATATATACCACCGGCAGGAAATCACAAAATAGAAACTCCATTCTGTTCTATGACTTTTACTTCCAAAGCTATTCGATATCAAAAATTTGGTTTATATGGGCAGAGCCACACCCCTTTTCCAATGCGCGCCACGATTTTCTAGTAGATGGATATCACCAACTTCCAACTAATTCGAATACAATTTAATTCGAAAGCTATTCGAGATAAAAACTTTAAATTGTATGGGTGGTGCCACGCCCCCTTGTCTAATGCTCGTTCAATTCTTCCAGTCAAACAACACGACCAAATAGGAAGTTCCTACCTAGTTTCATTGATTTGTGACTTATAGTTTGAAAGTTATAACAAAAATTTGGGCTGCTGAAAAGTTCCACGCCCCTTTTTTAACGCCCATAAAATGTAACCAGTGAAGTGGTACGTGTGATTTGTGGTCGAATGCCGATTTCGGAAGCTGGTGACCTATAACTCTAAAGCTATTCGATATCGTTAATTTCGGTTGTATGGGATGTGCCACGCCCACTATATTTATTCGGTGCACTCCTTCTCCCCACTCTTAATGATTTTAAAAAAAATTGTCAAAATCGGTTGAGAAACACGGGAGAAAATGGTTCTTAACTGTTCTGCCTACGCCTATTTACATATAAATAGATTACATATAAATAGATTACGTATATTAATTACGATTACGCATAATTTTTTTTATTTTAAAATTTTTTTGCCTTTCCTGTTATTTTATTTAAAATGAGCTGAACCGTTATAAAAAAACTAGTTTCGAGGAAATCGCGTTTAAAGTTTTATATTTGTTGTATGGAGCTTAGACATAGGTTAACGAAAACCGTTATAGCTTCTGTTTTTTTTTTTAAATATCGATTTAAAAATGTGTATGTATATTCTTAAAACTATAAAGAACACATTAAACAAAACAAAAAAATTTTTTTTCGAAAAATTTAGACGCATATTATACCTTAACTGGAAGAGTCTAGAGTCAGAAAGACAACTAGTAAAGAATTTATTTTTCAGATAGTGGATTTAAGGGGAAAAATTACATTCAGTGGGTTTTATCAATGAAGATTAGGAAGATTGAATTCACCAAAAAGTATGATTGGGCGGCCTCGGTAGTCGAGTTGGTAGCGTGCTCGACTGCCACCCCAGAGATCCCGGGTTCGCTTCCTGGCCAGACAATGGTCCTTCGCTTTAAACCTTTCTAAAATTTTCTATCCTCATTTCTAATCAACTGAAATTAAAAATTCATTAATATTTACGATTTGAAGTTATAGTTAATGGCAGAGAAGTTTGTGGATGAGATTGCCTCATAACTTGAATTGACTGAGGTAAAGGCATAACACTTGCCTCTGATTCAAATTCACATGTTTCTTTGGCTTTCCACCACGCTTAGAACATCCTACACGTGTTTCACTTGATTGCCCTTTCCTTCCCACTAATCTCTCACCCCATTTTCGAACCAAGGCAGACTTGACTGAATAGGTCACCTGAAATATTTGGTTCAAAACTAAAAAAAAATAAAAAATTACGTTTAACGAACTTATTTTGGCGCAAATAAATTTAAAATCTGCAGTATGCGAATTTTGAACTCTCGCTGAATCCAAAAGGATACCTCGGCCAGAAGAATGATCATTTTTATCTAGTACATGGACTCTGAACACAACAAAATCTGACGCAAAAACTAAGAGATTAGTTTCAGTGAAGGCAAATATATCATAGAAAAGTTTCAGAGTTCAGGAACACTGAGGAAATTTTTGTGCGTAGTCCTCTCACATTTTGGTAGAAGAGAGTTCTCTCACAAATATTGGACTGTGATCAGTGTGTTGGTAAGGAATAATATAGTTGCTGTTCTTTACGTGGCTTTTGAAGAAATGTATGCTAGAAATAGACGAACGTTGTTGTAAACACCATTCTTTCTAAAGCGAGAAAGGACACATCTGCGTTTTCAGTAAATTTCACCCTTGGGATCGCGCTATTGTAATAGGAAAGGATAAAGAAGGATTTATAGTATGAGAATGGAAAAAATCCGGATAGAGTGTGTTGGGGATTTTCAGATTATTTTTATTATAAGGGGGGTCAGAGACTAAGGTTGAGTTAAGGTTGAATGAAAAGCGATTCCGTTGAGTAGTTTTGGGTTATTTTGGTGATAGGAGTTATTTGAAACTAATGCATTGTCATTATTAACCGATGTGGGCTTATGATTGATCTGTGGAAGGAAGGTGGGAAAAATTTTGATTTTTAGTTCCCAGTTTTGAGCAGAGCTGGGATGGGGCTAACATATTATCGACTAATGGCTTGGGCCTGATGGAAGGCCTGATGGTGATCTCTAATATATGTAGGTTTATTAGTGTAAGGTTTAGGATTAGAATTTAACTTGAAGGTAGAAATACCATAAGAAATAATATTAAGTGATGGGTTTAGGATTGCTTATTTTATGGTTAGAATTAGTGTTTTGCTAGAATTAGAACTTAAATTAGATGTATATAAATTAGACTTATGAATAATACTAATTTGAGACACATTCGACTTAGCTATATTTCTAAATTTTGGTCCGTCCTATTTTCTGCCAAAATTGTCCACCTATTTAGTTATTTTTACAGTTCCATGTTTTTGCATACCACCGGAAACACTCAGGGCCATCCAAGCGAATTTAGATGGTAAGTTAAGTTTAAAACTGCTTAATTTGGAAAATGGTGATGTGGAACTTTTTAAAAAGTATTTACGCACCCAAAATATACATACTTGCATTGGAGGGGAAACCTTTAATAAATGCTGTAGTACACACATCTTGATTGACCAACTTAAGCTTTCGGATCCGGATTTCCCATTCTGATATTGGAACGAAGTTCCAAATTGTTACATAACTCTTCGAGGAGCAGCAATTGGTGTTTTAAGTATGGTGGCGTTCACACATTTGGGCAGGAGCTTCAAGATCTTACTTGGAGCTTCTGGACCGAATTCAACGACGTGCGATATATCTGATTGGAGGTGAAAACATTTCATCTTCTTTCAACTCTCATGGGCACCGACGCAATGTTGGTTGCCTAAGCGCTATGTACAGTAGGGCGTATCGAAAAATTTAGATCGTATTCTAAGACGCCTAAAAAGTTTCATGGGGTTGTCAAGATCACCCAATAAAAATTTTAAGCAAAAAAAATATGTCTTCCTCTCCCGCAAGGACAAAGTTGTTTTTTGAGAAAAACAGTAAAAAATAACGACCTTAAAATGCTTTTACTTTTATAAAAAAAACTACGTATGTCTTAAAACAAAAGTAGGTATAGGCTTAAACTAACAATATATTGGTAAACACGATGCCACTCACGATTCTTATCCACAGTGTCCTGTGTGAAGGATATTCGAAGCAAAAGTTGTAATTGAGATAGCACAGAACTTTTGATTGTTACCCAATAGTCTAAATTTTGGTGGCATTGATTAAACCGTTAACGTATTCCTTAAAATTGCCCAATAAATAATTAGCATAATTTTTGCATATGCATTTTCCTATTTTTGAGAAATGCATCCTTGAATGCAATTTTTTAACTTTATCAAAAAAAGAAATGGTACCAGAAATGGTACCGAAGAAACTTTGCTCAATTTGGATTCTTTAAATATTCCTAACAACACCTTGTCTAAAAGTTTTAATTTAAAACACCAGCTTAAGGCCACGATTTTATTTTCTATTTTGATCTTGGTTGATCTGACAACCCCATGCAACTTTTGAGACCTCTTAGAATGTGAAATTCGAAAAAAAAATTGTAATTCGATACGCCCTAATGTACAGGGTACTACAATGGCAAGTGTTCAAGGGAGATACATAACTTGACGCAATCAACTCTTTGGTCGTACAGTAAAATTGTGGAACAATCTCCCTACGAGTGTGTTCCCGACAGTTTTGAGCTGTGTAAATTTAAAACAAATCTTCACCGACCCTACTCTATATTTCCACCCTCCAACTTACTATCACCCGTCTTCCGAGACTTTCGCATTCACAGGGGCATCCCCCGAGCTTTGGTTTAGTCTAAAAAAAAAAACAAAAAGATCATCAGTATAATTCTTGTTTAGAAATTGTAATTCAAACATAGAATCAGGCGGCAGAGGTGTTGATTTAGGTTTACTTGATGTATCTTGAAGCGCAATATCCAAATCATACCACAAAGAAGTAAGATTATAAGAAGTACTCATTATACTTTTGGTACAGTCATAATTTCTTAAGATTACAAAGCTATTTTTTACTTCTTTTTTAATCTCATTAATCGCATTTCCACAATATAAAGCTTCTCACTATCTCCTATTATTTCAGTTAATTCCCTAAGGTTCTTGAAGTATTTGAGATGTGATTGATAGCGAGTATCACGTGTGTATTAGACAAATTCCTTCACTCGTCACAGAAAAATTTTAATTGTAAAGAGCAATCCTGAACTTAGGATGCCATGCCCACACACCAGACGTGGTAACATATTCCGCAGCGACCATTGCAGCTAAGTTTTCGTGCGTTTTTGTCCTCGACAGAGCAGTTGTTGTTGGCATAAGTGAATTCCATTGTGGAGGTATTCATTATATTGTTTATTTACGAAATGATGACCGATATATTAAACCAGCGAAATACGCACAATTGCTTTTTATTTAAAGGTTGTTTGTCTTTAGTGATTCATAAAATGCGTCAACTTTAGTTCTTTGGTTTGATTTATTCTTTTGTTGAGCTTTGGGTATTAAAGTGCAAGTTAACGCAAACATAAAATAATTTTTTAAATTGAAAGGCACTAAATTGCAGCATATGCACAAATTGTTTTTACTTACGAGTATTAGAATCAAGCAAAATTAAAATTGGAATCTGATAAAAAAGCATGTCCGATCGTTTGACAGTCGATAAAACAATCCTTGTAGCACCCACATACCAAGTTTCATTATCAAAACTTGTACAGTTCGGGAATTATAATGATTTCTGAAGGTAGGCGTACATAAATTAAGACCACGCCCATTTTTAGTACATTTTCTGACAGAGAGCATACGAAATAAACTACCAAATTTCTCTCCGATGCGAAAAAAAACCGTTTGAAATATGGTATTTTAATTGATTTGTGGGTGGTTAAAGGGGGTGTGGTAATCCGTTTTTGGTACAGTTGTCGACAGAAGGCGTTAGTATGCCTTATCAAATCATCAAATTTCAGTTTAATACGACCAAAACTGTCTGATATAGAATTTTAATTGATTTGTCGGCGGTTAAAGAGGGTTAAGTTTTAATATTTGTTTATTGTTTATTGTTTATTGTTTATTGTTTATTGTTTATTGTTTATTGTTTATTGTTTATTGTTTAATGTTTATTGTTTATTGTTTATTGTTTATTGTTTATTGTTTATTGTTTATTGTTTATTGTTTATTGTTTATTGTTTATTGTTTATTGTTTATTGTTTATTGTTTATTGTTTATTGTTTATTGTTTATTGTTTATTGTTTATTGTTTATTGTTTATTGTTTATTGTTTATTGTTTATTGTTTATTGTTAATTGTTTATTGATTATTGTTTATTGTTTATTGTTTATTGTTTATTGTTTATTGTTTATTGTTTATTGTTTATTGTTTATTGTTTATTGTTTATTGTTTATTGTTTATTGTTTATTGTTTATTGTTTATTGTTTATTGTTTATTGTTTATTGTTTATTGTTTATTGTTTATTGTTTATTGTTTATTGTTTATTGTTTATTGTTTATTGTTTATTGTTTATTGTTTATTGTTTATTGTTTATTGTTTATTGTTTATTGTTTATTGTTTATTGTTTATTGTTTATTGTTTATTGTTTATTGTTTATTGTTTATTGTTTATTGTTTATTGTTTATTGTTTATTGTTTATTGTTTATTGTTTATTGTTTATTGTTTATTGTTTATTGTTTATTGTTTATTGTTTATTGTTTATTGTTTATTGTTTATTGTTTATTGTTTTTGTTTATTGTTTATTGTTTATTGTTTATTGTTTATTGTTTATTGTTTATTGTTTATTGTTTATTGTTTATTGTTTATTGTTTATTGTTTATTGTTTATTGTTTATTGTTTATTGTTTATTGTTTATTGTTTATTGTTTATTGTTTATTGTTTATTGTTTATTGTTTATTGTTTATTGTTTATTGTTTATTGTTTATTGTTTATTGTTTATTGTTTATTGTTTATTGTTTATTGTTTATTGTTTATTGTTTATTGTTTATTGTTTATTGTTTATTGTTTATTGTTTAATGTTTATTGTTTATTGTTTATTGTTTATTGATTATTTTTTTTAAAGGGGATATTGTGTATTTTTGAGTTAATATATTATTTTGGTTATTGTTTGTAAATATATTGTCTGATATATAATATATTTCATTATTTTATTAATTTTATTTATTCGAGGTGATCGCATAAGCTAAAAATGCCGTATAACTTTTCTTCCTTGGTTGAGATATTGCGAAATTTCGCAATGCGAGAAAACGTAGTTTCCTCCATTAACTTTTAAATTTAAAAAGACCAAGCCACCTGTTTGAATAACTGTATGTACGATAGAGTTGAATGTCTCTTAGCTCTCCCTTTAGATTCAATGAATCTATTCAATTGTTTCTCATCAATGAATTAAGATTTTGGAATTGCTTGACAATCTATGAATATTTAATTTAGTTTTATCTTCTTTATCTTTTCCCTTTCTTTATCTTTCCTCCACTAAACCGCACTTCATTTATTAATTATTAAGTCTTCGATCGATATCAGACGCGCCGGAATCCTTTTTCATTTGGTGGGCGGTGGTTTGAAACACTTCATTAAAAAGTTAAAGTTTATATAAATATTTTTTATTCCGTTGAAGTAAATAACTGTACAACAACAACAACATAGGCAAAACAAATTGCAGCTACAGACAGGGCAACGCACGCTTGTTGACCTACTTTTATTTATTATTAAGTTTGGTGTTTTTATTTTATATATTGTGAATTTTGCATGTTTTTTAACTGTTTACATTATTAATACTATCGCGACACTGTGGGCACTTATTTCTTTTATATTTTACAAAGCGCGCACACGAATTCGATTATTAATTTATTAGCTAAAACTTTTAGGCGTCCGTGGCGTAGTTGGTTAAAGTGCGTGGCCGCTATGTCAAAGAACTTTGGAAACCCAGGTTCGAACCCCAGCAGCAGCGACAGAAAATTATTTGAATTAAAATAATTTTTCTGTACGGCCGCCACCTCTCTGCAGACAATGGCAAACCTCAGAGAGTAATCAAAATGCCATGTAAAGCTTCTTGAGAACGAGAACTTTCCGTTCATCGCCGTTCGGAGTCGGCGTTAAGCATGTAGGTCCGGTTCTCGGTCAATTGTGTACAAACTTAATAACACGCACAACACAATTGATCATAAGAAGCTAGGTCAAAGTCCTTTCAAGGGCTGAAATGGCCAGTTATTTATTTATTTATTTTTTTTTTAGCTAAAACTTTACCGGCACGATCGCGAATTTAACACTTCTTTAATTAGTGCGCGAACAGCTGATTCACTTGTTTTGTGTGGAACCCAAGTGCACAATAGTGCCGACGACAAGGGTTGCCACCTGCTCAGCGGAGACGGGTGTGGGTATTTATAATACAACGACAAAAAAAACCGAAGACAATATGGAGGTGCGTTTGATAAGACTTCTAAATTAAAGTTTTATCAAACTTATGCACAGTGGGACCGAAGAAAATAAAACTCGGAAAAAAAAAATGTTATTATTAAGATATCGCGATGTTTTTTTTTAATTATCGATTTAAAAAAAGGAATATCACAAAAAATAACACAATTTTTGGGTCGCACTCTAATTGCGGGTTCAAGGGGGCCACTTGAACACTCACACGATTCCACCGGTGGAAACGGAACTAGGCTCGAGTGCGCGGGGCCTAAAACAAAAAAAAAACGCCCCAAAGCGAGTACAGACCAAAAAAAAGCACGCGATAGAAAAGTACGGAGAAAAGCAAGAAGCGCGGTAATACCGAGAAAAATTAACCGGACAATCAAAAGTAAGCACTGTGTGTGGTGAGCACACCAACACACACAAGCAAATACACAAATATATAAAGGAAAAATAACGTACTTCCTGACAACTTCGATCCGTTCCTGGCCTTCCAGGCCTATCCTTGGTCCTGCGACGAAGTCCTAAGTCCCACGTACTTCGTCGGTCGTACCTGGCTAGCAGCTTCGAATCACTTCACTTAGTCCTTTTTTTCTTTTTTTTTTCTTCCAATTTTCGACGTTTGGTCAAATCACTTGGCACTTAAATTGGGTTTTCTATTTTTTTTTTCGCACACACACTCTTCTTGGCACACTTCCACTTCTTTTCGCTGTTCAGAATGAACTGAACTGCCAACCAGCGGTGCAGACTGACGATACTTAGGTTCCACAAGATGGAATGCGGTTTTCGTAGAAACCGGTATTCACGTCTGAAGGCTTTGCTCACACCTATTTTTAAAATCGTTTTACGGATTTTTTAAGGTGCATCTTGAGCAAATTTAAATAAAACCTTCTACCCACCAAGTGTTTTTTTACATCTTGGCGGCATCTATGCTAGTATTGGTGTGGCAACACTCCACACCTTCCACAGCCCACAATGGCTACCCTCATTGTGACTTGGCCAAGTGATTTTTACTTTTTTTCACAATGACAGTCCTAGTCCTGTTCGTTTTATTTGTCGCGCAATTCCGTGCGTTCAGTCACTCGTGGGATTTCAGTTTCGTCGAGCATGGAGCACAAAGATAAACTTTAGCCAGACCAAGTTACACAAGAAATAATTACAGTGGTTTAATGGCCACTGGAGTGTATGTGTGTGTTGGGCGCCACTCCAAACGCACAGTGATTCGTCCGGACAAAACAAATTCATCATTTTATGAGTTCACATAAAATGGTCGCCGTGTAGTTTTGTCCGTACTTCACTTTGGCGCAACTAAATTTTTAGACCGCGACAACCCCACCCCCACCTCCACGAAAGTTGCTCGGTATCTGAAAACCGAGAAACTTTCGTTACAGAAAACTAGCCTAGGGGATACTAAGTCTCTCCTACATGTGGCCGTAGATCCTGTACGTGCCACGTCCCTTTCTTACGCCCATCCTCATCTTCGAGGACATAAGTCCAGGGAGATACCCTCTTTTTAACCCTATATGGTCCTATAAACTTGGATGCTAACTTTGCTGCAAAGTAATTGGCTGCATCGGACAGCACGAAATTCCGTCTCCAGACTAACTCGTTAGGTAAGTTTTGTACGTCCCTACGTCGCAGATTATAGATCTTTGCCATCTTGGCGCTCGCTATTTCCATTTTCGTCCGTATGTCTTGCCTCAACTTGGCCATAAGCTCCACTCGTTCCTCACTATTATTACAAGTCGGTTCGTCTAAGTCATCCTTTCGTCGATAGTCCCTATCTCCCCGGACCGTCATGTTTCTTCCAAAATTTACAAAATAAGGGGATTGCCCTATCACCTCGTGCTGCGACGTGCGAATGCAGCAGGCTACTTTAGCCAGGTGTGTATCCCACGTTCGGTGATTCTCAGAAATATATGCCCTAAGGGTTGTCTTAATGATCTGATTGATTCGCTCGGCCGGGTTCGCCTGCGGATGATAGTGGGCAGTGAACCGGAGCCGGACTCCAAAGGAGTCACACAAAGACTGCAGTTCTCTGCTCTTAAATTGAGGGCCATTGTCGCAAACTATTGACCTAGGGACGCCAAAGAGTAAGAACACGTTGTTCTCCAACTCTTTGCAGATGCTTTTTGCCGTTGCTGAACGTAACGGAAACAAAAGCGGAGATTTGGTGAAGTAGTCAACCACAGTTAAAAAATAACTGTAACCTTGACTAGACTTCACAAGGGGTCCTACCAGATCCATGGAGATCATCTCCCATGGCTCTAAATCTTTAACCCTACCTACCATTCCACCAGCTGGCTTTCTATTGTCTGGCTTAACCTTTTGGCAAACCTGACATCCTTTTATGTACCTAGCTATATCTGCCTTCATCTTTGACCAATAATATTTTTCGGCCACCCTAGCTGACGTCTTCCGTACGCCCATGTGTCCTGCTAACGGGTCATCATGACACTCGCGCAAAGCCTCTTTCTCTCACTTTTCCCTAACACTCGTTTCCACTCATAAGCCCTATCATAAACGTTGCTAAGCCCTGCCTTAACGTGTTTGTATAAAACACCGTTTTCTAAGCGTCACGCGGAAAAATCGAGGGGCGTCTGTGACACCTTCTTGCTCATATCCATTACCCAAGGGTCCGTTGGTCCATCAGTGATTTCACTGATTACTGGAACACTCCGTGACAACATACCCGGGAAAACATGGTCCTTGCCCTTGCGATGTACGATGTCAAAATCATACTGCTGTAGTTTAAGGGCCCACCTGGCCAGTCTTCCGCAGGGGTCCTTCAAATTGTTAAGCCACACGAGCGAGTAGAACTGATCACCACCGTAAAATGAACTCCCTCGATGTATGGACGCAGCTTCTCCACTGCCCACAAAACTGCCAGACACTCCTTCTCCGTTGTGGAATAATTTTTTTCACACTTACTAAGCGACCTACTCAAGTAAGAAATTACCTTTTCGCCCTCATCAAACTGCTGGGTCAGGACTGCGCTTATGCCAAAATCAGACGCGTCAGTTTGTACAGAAAAGGGCCTATCAAAATCTGGGCAACTCAAAACAGGGGCAGTGACAAGGCGCTCTTTGGCCTTCAGAAAACTATCTTCGCAAGAAGCCGACCAGTGAAACCTCTTGTTTTTCTTTAGAAGATCCGTAAGTGGTTTCACTAGATCGGCGAAGTTTGGTACGAATCGCCTGTACCAAGAGATAGTGCTTACAAACGACCGAACTTCTTTCACATTCCTGGGGGCGGGTATCTTTAACATCACCTCCACCTTTTTTGGGTCTACGTGTAGACCTTGCCTATCAACAACATAACCTAAATATCGAAGTGAAGACAAACAAAAATTACATTTTTCCCTATTCAGCCGTAACCCGCCGTCCCCAATTCTACGAAGAACTTCCCTCAAAACCTCATGATGTCATCCAGGTAAGCGAATACGTGCGGCTCCAAATCAGCTCCGACCACCGTATCGATAAATCTCTGCCACGTGGCAGGCGCATTATGCAGGCCATAGGGCATTCGTTTAAACTGGTAAAGTCCCCGACCTGGGACCGTAAAAGCGGTGAACACCCTTGACTTTTCCGCGACTGGAATCTGCCAATATGCTGATTTTATATCCAAGCTTGAAAGATACTTGGCATCTTTCAGCTTATCCAACGTTGCGGATTTATCCAACGTTGCGGATATATACGGCAACGGGTAACTATCACGCTCGGTGTTCTTGTTGAGTGCACTAAAGTCGACACAAAACCGATAAGAGCCGTCCTTCTTCTTTATCATGACCACCGGTGAGGCCCATGGGCTGTGAGAGACCTCGGTCACGTCCTTCTCCAACATCTGCTCGATTTCCGTGTCGATGTGTTTCTGGATGGCTGCAGACACTGGGTAGTATCTCTGCTTGATGGGCTCCACATATGGCTTAGGTCTGATCCGATGTTCGGCCAAATGTGTGCAGCCAAGACCCTCGGGCATCGCCTCAAAAATCTCTCCTACTAGTCGTTCCAACAACGCAGCTTCCCTAGAGGTCATCTCCGACCTTTCCACTATGCTTGCCACTGCCGACACTTCTACCCTATCGCTAAACCTCCACTGATTTCTGGCTTCATCCGGGACAATGCCCGCCTTGACCCAAAAGTTAATGCCTAAAATCAGGTTTTGCGGTAAGCCTGGTATAACGAGGCACTCTATGAGGACCGACTTGCCCTCGACCTCGATTGGAAGTGTGATAACTCCACGCACTGGAACAAATTCGCCATCCGCTAACGCGACCCTAGAAATAGTTGAAGAAGACAACTCTATACCCCAAGAACTCAAAATATCCCACCCTGGGTGGCCAATGATGGTCCTTGAAGCTCCTGAATCTAGCAAACCTCTCAGAAAAGCTCCAAAAATTCGAACACCTAAATACGGCCTATTGTCTAATTCCTTTTCTAGAAGTGTAAAACCTAGTCTAACCTCATGACAACAGTTTTTTATGTCCCTATCTACCCTAGCCAGCTGGTTGCTCGCTGGCAACCTGTTTACTCTCTGCGAGCTCCCTGCCCTGCGTTTGCATGGGCTCGCGACACATTTCCCGATGGGACCTAACCCATGTTCGGGTTAGGTCCCTCCCGTGGCCCATCTCGGCCTATATCTGCCTCGGCCCTGAACCCGCGTCTGTCTGTCGGCCCTGCTCTATTCGAGCACCGAGGACAGTCGCGCTTCATGTACCCGGCTATCCCGCAGCAGTAGCACATAATTCCCTTTGGACAGTTGACCGAAACATGTCCAAATCTTCGGCAATTAAAGCACCGGAACGTCGGTCCCCACGTATTTCGTCGGCCGTACCTGGCTAGCAGCTTCGAACCACTTCACTTAGCCCTTTTTTTCTTTTTTTTTTTCTTCCAATTTTCGACCGTTGGTCGAAAAATCACTTGGTACTTAATTTGGGTTTTTTATTTTTTTTTTCGCACACACACTCTTCTTGGCACACTTCCACTTCTTTTCGCTGTTCAGAATGAACTGAACTGCCAACCAGCGGTGCAGACTGACGATACCTAGGTTCCACAAGATGGGAACCTAAACACAGCCATCTTTTTTCTAGCATAGATGCGGTTTTTGCAGAAACCGGTATTCACACCTGAAGGCTTTGCTCACACCTATTTTTAAAATCGTTTTACGGATTTTTTTAAGGTGCATATTGAGCAAATTTAAATAAAACCTTCTACCCACCAAATGTTTTTTTTACATCTTGGCGGCATCTATGCTAGTATTGGTGTAGCAACACTCCACACCTTCCACAGCCCACAATGGCTACCATCATTGTGACTTGGCCAAGTGATTTTTACTTTTTTTCACAACGACAGTCCTAGTCCTGTTCGTTTTATTTGTCGCGCAATTCCGTGCGTTCAGTCACTCGTGCGATTTCAGTTTCGTCGAGCATGAAGCACAAAGATAAACGTTATCCAGACCAAGTTACACAAGAAATAATTACAGTGGTTTAATGACCACTGGAGTGTATGTGTGTGTGGGGCTCCACTCCAAACGCACAGTGATTCGTCCGGACAAAACTAATTCATCATTTTATGAGTTCACATAAAATGGTCGCCGTGTAGTTTTGTCCGTACTTCACTTTGGCGCATCTAAATTTTTAGACCGCGACAATACCAAATAAGCAATATTTATCATGAATTTAGGTTTTGTCATTTATTGAAGTTAATGTTAAGTATCAATATTTAATTTGTTTAACTAAGCAATATGTTTTATATTCAAGCAGGCGCAAGGAAATAATAAAGTTAGTTATTTATTTTACAATATTCATCAAGTGTCTTTTTTAACTCTCTACATAAACAATCCAGGTTCAAGTGCCTGTGTTTGTTAAGTGTTCAATCCAGAGCAATCCAAGTTCAAGTGCTTGTGTTTGCGCCACTGGAACGAAACATTTTGGTGACCCCGAATACCAAGGATACGTTATCCTTCGACACCTTCAAGGGTGCCACAAGGACACGCCACAGCGACCGCCGCAAACAAGGGTGCCACAAGTACACGCCACATCGATCGTCGCAATCAAGAGTGCCACAAGGACACGCCACAGCGACCGCCGCAATCAAAGGTGTCACAAGGACACGCCACAGCGGCCGCCGCAATCAAAGGTGCCACAAGGACACGCCACAGCGACTGCCGCAATCAAAGGTGCCACAAGGACACTCCACATCGATCGTCGCAATCAAAAGTACGACTAAGGTGCCACAAGAGGCACACTACAGCAAAAAATGTCAACATTCAACGCGTTATTGGAATTACAAATCAAGACTGCCGAGGAAATACAGCGGACAGTAACAAATTTCAAAAAGGATTCGGTTGGAAGAAAGTCGAACGCCGCATATAACAAAGAGCGTTTGCTCTGCTCAACTTGGTTTGGGATGAATAAGAAAAACGAGACAGCGAGTTGAGATGCAAGATCGACCAGCCAATGAATCACGAGTAAATATTTCACAGATCACTATGATAAAATACGTAAAATGCTGAATACCACATCGAGCTATTCAACACAGAAATCATACGATCACAAGAGGCAATCATGCGGCTAGTACAAAATCAGAGCAACAACAACATGATACTACAACTACTCAACATCAAGGCCTAATTCGAAAGATTGCAGCACGCATGACAGCTTTACGGCAATTGCTCAATTCACTAGCAGCTGCACAAGAAGAGGAGACATTTGAATTCTACAAGGTCAATATCAGCACCATCAATAAATTATGGAATCAACTTGAAGGCCTTCAGGATGAAGCATTGGAAAAACTGGAGGACCAAGCACCATTAGGTTTCGACCAAACTGAATTCAACGAATTAGGAGATTTGGTGAGGCAACAACTGGTCAAACTCTCCATTAAGGATGATCAGCTTCAATCAAGAAACACACCATTATCAACTTCAGGAAGATATCATCCTGCACAGACTACACTACCATTGCCAAAGGTGACAATTCCGAATTTAAACGGCGATTACCTAAAATGGCAAGAGTTCTACAATATATTTAATCAAATGATAGACAAAGAACCATTACCACTTGTACAATTGTACAGACATACATAAATAATACTACACTAATTATACTATGTATCAACAAACAAACATTTATTTAAAGTTCAGCTACCTGCAAAAGTGCTAGATTGCTTATTTGCTTTTAATTCAAAGAATTAACCGATTTTTAATTTTAAAATTGATAATTATTTTGATATCCAAACCAAGTGGTTGTCAACTTATTTTCCTCATCAAGCTTTGAGTTCAAGTGCTCAAAGGACCAAATATAATCCATCAACCTATGAGTTAAAGTGCTCAAAGGCCCTACCAATATTCAACAACCTTTGAGTTACGAGTGCTCAAAGGCCCAACCAATATTCAACAACCTTTGAGTTAAAGTGCTCAAAGGCCCATTCGCTGCTCAAGACATAGAGTCTTGAACATTTGGTGACCCCGACGGGATTACATACGATCACGTTATTCATATAAATCAAGGCAAGGATACTTGAGTAATTCAACACATTTTATCAAGGTGCTGCAGGAAACCATATACATCATGGATGCCTTGTACACCAAACAAGCGGAGCTAGGAAGTTCGATTCAACGAATCATCACTAACTTCAGAAAGGATTCAACCGATCGCAAGACACAGCCCCATTATGAACAAAGACTCCGTGATTTGAATTCCTTGTGGAACCAATTCGACACAAATGATTCGGAGATTCGAGAAAAGGACACTCTAGATTCGGGACATGAATATTTCACGAAGGATTATTACGTTGTGATCGAGACCTATTCGAAAAATATAGCAAAATATTTCAGGAAAATATCGATGCATTAAGCACCACATCAACAGCTAACCTACAAACTCATTCAAAGCCTATACCCAATTCAGTGCAGCCTGCTAAAATAACCAGGGCAAAACGAAAGCAGCATACCATAATTTTGTCGCTGCAACGACTGATAACAACATTATCAAGGGAAGATGAAATACAACCTCTACAATACTACAAGGTGAATCTTAACAAACTAACCAAGTTGTGGGAAGAAATTGAATCACTTAATTACGAAGTTTGGGAATTGTATGATGATCCCCAAAGCAGTGGATACAATGTTGAGGAATATCTTTTGCTGGAAGAAACAGTACAAAAATTAACAATAAAATTGTCATGTGTTCCTTCAATTCAACAAGTCAACAACAACGTCCTACGGGAAGAATCTATTAGAATACCAGAGGTTCAAATTCCTAAATTCGATGGAGATTATCTATCTTGCAAACCATTCTACGACCTATTTAATGAAATGATCCACAAAAGAACAATTCCGAATGTGCAAAAAAGATGGTACCTGAAGTCTTCATTGAGTGGAGAAGCAGCAAAATTAATTCAACATTTCTCTTTGAGTTCAGAGAACTATGAGGCTGCTTCGAAAATGCTCCAAGACCGATACAACAATTTACGTCTGCTAACATCAACACTTATCCAAAAAATCCTCAGTCAACCAAATCACTCTGCTGACACACCAAGCGCTGGCACAATAAAGGCATTGCACGAAGTTTCTCATGAGAGTCTCCTTGCGTTACAAAATTTGGGAATCGACACTTCAAGCTGGGACCCGCTATTGTTGCACCTTTTGCTTAAAAAACTGGATAAGCAAACACATATGTTATACGAACAATCATTAGAAAAACCAAGAGAATTGCAGACGATATCTCACTTCTTTGCATTTCTGAAACACAGGTTCCAATCACTTGAGGCATTGGGGAGCAAGGATAAAAAGGTACCCAGTAAAATAGTTTCTTGCGTTGTAACACGAGAAAAGACAAATCTGTGTGCAGTATGTAAGAATGGTTAGCACCCATTCTGCAGCAGCAACCAATTTTTGCAATTAAACACCAAGGATAAGATTCACCAAGTAAAATCCAAGAATTTATGCATATTCTCAAGGCAGGACACACATCTCAAGAATGCAAATCGCGGACTTGTACTAAATGCAATAAGAAACACAACACACTACTGCATTTGGAATCATCGAATCTAAAAGGACAAGAGCATACATCAACACAACCTGGAAATAACTCGGTCTCACTGTAAGCATTAAACAATAACAAGAAACAGTCATATGTTTTACTAGGCATAGCAAAAATTATCCTGATGGCTTCCAATGGCATGACCATAGAATGCAAGGCCATTTTGGATTCGGGATCGCAAGTAAACATAGTCACATCAAGAGTTGTAAAGAAATTAGGATTGTCTCCTAAATCAATATCAGTTCACTTGGAAGGCATTGGAAAGGAAAAACCAAACAGCCATCATCGCATTCATATCACTATGAAATCTAAAACTAATAACTACACATTCCCACTAGAGGCTGTTGTTTTAAAACAAATTGTATCACCACAACCATCGACGGCATTGGATACTTCTAAATGGGCAATTCCCGACAATATACCACTAACAGATACAACCTTCAGCCAGCCCACAGAAATTGATGTGTTGATTGGAGCCGAATTCTACCATCAAGTCTTGTCTGTAGGAAAAATTAAAATTGATGACAACATGCCAATATTACAAAACACCGTTTTTGGATGGGTCTTCTCTGGCAAGATGACTCAGTCATGCGTCAACACAGTTGTATGTGGAGTTCTTTCTCACTGGTGAAGACGAAACCAATCCTCTAATTGAACGATTTTGGAAGCTCGAAGAACTAAATGAGACTGAACCAGCACTATCAGAAGTTGAACGACAATGTGAAAATCACTTCACTCAAAATACAAAACGCGGTAATGACAGCAGATTCATTGTCAGGCTTCCATTGTCCAGAAAACCAACAGAATTGGGAATGTCTAAATATACAGCTTATAATCGATTTATGGCACTAGAACGGCGGCTCACCAAAAATCCAGACCTCAAGACACAATACATCAATTTTATGCGCGAATATGAAGGTTTGGGCCACATGACAAAGATAAACCTGGATAATGTTTTGTTTCCAAATTACTTTATTCCTCACTATTGTATACTTAAACCTGATAGCAGCACAACAAAACTTCGGGTAGTATTTGACGCATCGAGCAAGACGTCTTCGGGATTATCACTCAACGACATACAGCTCAACGGCCCCACAGTTCAAAGTGAACTGTTCTCAATCCTACTTCGCTTCAGGACACCTAAATTGGTTTTTACAACCGACATTCAAAAAATGTATCGACAAATCTACTTGCATAGTGAAGATCGAAGGTACCAACTCATATGGTGGAGAGAACATTCTTCAGAACCCCTCAACTGTTTCCAGCTTAACACAGTTACCTACGGTACGAGAGCAGCACCTTATTTGGCAACGAAATGCTTACAAATACTTGCAATGAGTAACCAAGATAAACGACCATTAGGGGCAACAACATTAAAAAACGACTTATATGTAGATGATGGTTTGGCTGGCTTCAATAGTTTGACGGAGGCAATCGAAAAACAAAGGCAGCTTACTGAAATTCTGTATGATGCGGGATTTACCTTAAGAAAATGGTGCGCCAACCTCCCAAGACTGTTAAAAGGAATTCCAGAAGAAGACCAAGAAGTTAACTTGGATCTCGACGATGATGGTAAACAAGCAATAAAAACGCTCGGCTTGACATGGTTGCCAAAAACTGATCAATTCTGCGTCAAGGCCAACTTGAATAAAAACACCATACTAACAAAACGCGTAGTTGCATCAGAGCTGGCAAAAATCTTTGATCTATTGGGCATTCTCGCACCTGTCGTAGTTAAGGCAAACATTTTTCTTCAACAGATGTGGCCAAGGGCGTCCACAGGGGGAGAAGAGGGGGCACTTGCCCACCCCTCAACTGAAAAATTTTATATATTTTTATTTCCTATGTGTATACGTAACATTTTTGTTTATATGTTACAAAGTTTTAAACTCTTAAGTTTTGATTTCTTATACTATGTTTAGATTACCTCGAAACTACACAGTTAACTTTGAAATTGGATACTTATCTGCATAGTTTCCCATACAAAATCTTAACTGTCTCGCAAAGCAGTTAAGTTGAAACTGCGGACCTAAACCATCTCATTTTGCTATGCAACACTGTGTTTTCATCAAGAACAAAAGGAAATTTAAAAAAATTACAAGGAAATGTCAAATAAAAAACGCAAAAAAATATTTGAAAACAATTCCTTTTCTTTTGATGATTCGGTCAAAAACCACCAGTTTAGAAAACACTTCCTGCTGATGATGAACAAAAACTCCTACAAGGCTTTTATCACATATATTGTAATATTTTTAATTTTTTTTTTTTTTTGGCATGAAAATTAAATTTTTAATATGTCTCAAAATTATGTGAATCAACGAAAAATTAACGTCAAATAATGACAAAGTTAACTACGCTACTGGCAGTGTAAACACCAGAAACAGTTTCCAAACTATTAAAGTCAAACTGCATAGTTAAATGTGTAATGTAAACACGATATTAGGTGGTACGAAACTTAGTTTTATCTGACTTTTTGTTAAGATTTCATTAACTACTTATGGGCATTGTTCATATAGCAAATTTGAGTAGCGCTATGACACGCTCCGTTACGTTTGCATAACCAGCCCTGAGTAACGATCAACAACCGATTTTGTTCTCTAATTATCGTCAGTTCTGCAACTATTGTTTTTATTAATTGTGTTGTATATGTGGAGTCTAAATATTATTTGAGAAATCAATACGAAGTTCTTTGATGTGTGAATGGCAAAGTGTTTCAATACTTTGTTCCTCCCAAAAGTTTCGAGGCGGCCCGCAACCTTTGTTAAAAACAATATTGATAATTTTAAACAAAGTGTCAACGCACTTTGCCAAAGGGAGCTAGAGACGTGTCGGTTTCAAAAAAGCCACTAAGTCCTGTCTGAGTCCGTTGTCTAGTCGTCTGAGTCTAGCGATGTCTGAGTCCTTTTCTAACTACACTCAAAGTGAGAGCAAAAATAACTTACTCTCACCGAGTATTAGTTTACTTGAAATAAGAATTAAATCATTCTCATCCCAAGTCTAGCTACTGTCAATTATTTTTACTAATCAAAATCTAATCTGTTCTTATATATAATTCTGTATATATTTTTATATTTAATTCTATTCTTATATATAATTGTAATAAAATATATAATTAATAAAAAATATATAATAAAATAAAACATACAAAAAATAGATATAAGTAATACACAAAATATTTTTTAAAAAATAACTGTATGATAAGAAATAAGTAGCGATTAAAAATAAATAAAGAAGAAACTTCGAGAAATAATAAATAATATTCTATAGATAGTAAACAATGTATAATAAGTAATAATAATGAATAAAAATAAAAATTAAACAGATAATTTACTATCTTGAATAAAAAACTTGTTTGAATAAATATTAACAAAAACCTAGCTCATCTAAAAAAGAGAATGAGGTTTAATGAATAAAAAGTTGGATATAAGGATAGGACTTTCCCATTGCTAAGTGGGAGCTTAACAATAGGAACGAAGGAAGCCGAAAAAAATATAAAAAGATATTCAACCCGATGAAAAAAGTGGAAAACGACCTATTTCCTAATACCTGGTTAAAGCCGTGTAGGCGCGTGTGTTTCCTTTAAGAATTCTTTTCGCTTACCACCAATTAAGCTCATCAGAAGGATTTAAAAATAAAAATTATTCTACCGACCCTCTATAGACTGAATGTTACACATTCGAAAAAAACTAAGGCTAATCAAAAGAAATTTTTCAAATTATAACAAACATTCATGTCTAATTAAGGTACTATTTATTATCGTCTAGAATGCTCAAAATTAACATATATTCAACAATTTTTTTTTCAATTTCTTTATTATATATGGTTATCAAACTTTTTTACAGCATTAAACAGTTCTTGAAGATTACGAAAAACTTTTTTTATTTTTATTTTCTATTAATTCTACATTTAATATAGGGCGCTGAATTTGTTCGAAAAAACACTGCTGCTAAAAAAATAGCGGACATTTGAAAATGTTTTTCAAAAATCAACCTTTCTTCAAATTCAAAAATTTTATATAGTTATTTTGTGGTCAAATTGTGGTAAACTATCACACAGGATATATAAACAAACAAAATGCTGCAAAAATTATTAATAACGGCATTGTAGATCCGGAGATTGACTGTCCGCCAGTTAAAAGAACCTAAACTCGAGAAAAATGCGTGGAAAGTTTTTTTTACTCCTGCGGGCCGAGAGCGCGCTTCAATTGAGTCGTTATATCTCGGCACTGGCTTCGAATTTCGATTTAATATTTTGGACAGTTATTATTGGTATAAGGAATCTAAAAATGTAAAAAAACAAAAATTCAGTTTTTGAAATTTCTAGACGGTAATAGTACCTTAAAAAACATTAATCATGTTGATCTGTTCATAACTGACCAGCATTCAAGAAAAACGAATATTAAAAAATTTTAAAATACAAACACAAGATAATCATGCACTCGTTTTATAAATTATACACACACACACACACATTCATACGAACAAAAGAAAAAATCAAAAAAGCTATTTTAAATGATAATAAAATAAAATAAATACCTTGAAAATATTTTTATCAGTCTGCTTAATCTATAAAGATCTTTAACTATATTTAAAAACGAACGACAATTATTTTAAATATTTTTAAATACATTTAATAAATGTTGATATAATTTTGTAAACCAAAAGTCCGTTATACTGGAAGTTAAATTGAAAATATGAATTTTCATATAATAACAACGTTTACAAAGTTTGTACAGAAAATCTCAGGCAATAAAATTTCATAGGTAACATTCCAGGCTCATTTTCATAAACGTGCACACCAATGCATACCTTTGAAGCCCCCCTCGACAAATTCCTGCGGACGCCCATGGATGTGGCTACAAAAAACATCGTGGGATGATGCACTATCGACTGAATCACAAGCAACATGGAGAACTTCAGGCAAGAGATGGAAGAGTCAAACAACTTCAAGATCAATCGACACATATTTTCCTCTTATGTACCCAACGAAATACAAGTTCACAACATCATTGATGCATCAGAAAGGGCATATGGTGCAGCAGTTTATATTCGATTTGTTTTAACCAGTGGTGAAATTTTTGTTAGGTTATTCTGCGCAAAATCTCGAGTTGCTCCAATAAAAAAGACTACAATACCAAGGTTAGAATTGTGCGCAGCCGTATTGGGAGCTCAGCTAACAACCAGAGTTAAGAAAGATTTGCAATATAATAGCTACAAAACATACTACTGGTCAGATTCGCAAATTGTATTAGCTTGGTTAAACTCTGATACGGCACAATACCAAGTTTTTGTTGCTCACAGAATAACAAAAATACGCGAACTAAGCCTACCTGAACAATGGAGACATGTAAGCACACGTCATAACCCTGCTGATTTGGTTTCAAGAGGAATACCTCCAAAAGATTTTGCTAAATGTAGCTTATGGCACTTCGGTCCAATATTTGTACATGCAACAAAAGATAATTGGCCAGCTAAGTTTTCGAAGAGCTTAATGATAGAAACTGAAGAAGAACGAAAGAAAAAACCACTACCACCAGTTTTAACTACGCTTGAAAATAAAGACCTATTCTATACAATTAACCATGAAAATTTCAACGTGTCGTGGGATATGTTCGTCGTTTCCTTAATCACAGCAAATGCGGCAACCTTTCACGTCAACATGAAATTATTTTGACACAACAAGAATTAGATGAAGCCTTGATATCTATAGTTCGTGCCATGCAAAGGTATGACTTTAGCGATGAAATAAAACAATTAACCAAAGGAACGGAAATCAGAAAAACCAGTACGCTCATCGGTCTAACGCCATTCATTGACAATGCTGGAATTCTACGCGTAGGCGGTCGTTTAAAAAACTCACCATTACCATATGATGCAAAACACTAAATGCTACTGCCTTACAATGATGTTATAACTAAACTAATTATGCAAATGCTTCACAAGGATAACATGCACTGTGGACCAACAACACTTTTAGCGATCACTCGACAAAGATTCTGGCCCATCAAGGGCACGATCTATTGTACAGAATTGCATAGTTTGCGCAAGAGCAAGGCCAAAATTGCTTCATCAAATAATGGGAAATCTGACAGCAACAAGAGTAACTCCTGCGCGACCATTTATCAAAAGGAGTGGACTTTTTTGGACCATTTTGGATTCACTACAAACTGAGGGGCAAACGACCGCACAAGGCTGATATTGATATATTTTGCTGTTTTGCCACCAATGCAATTCACATGGAATTAGTAAGTGACCTAACAACAGAAACATTCATCGGAGCATTAAAACGTTTCATCGGACGACCGTGGTCATTGCCAAAATTTATATTGTGACAATGCCACCAGCTTTGTAGGAGCAAAGAATAAGCTTGCGGAGTTAGAAACAACTATTTTCAAATCAAAGGCACAAGAAATTATTTTGTCAAGATACAGTCAACGTGGTATAAGCTTTAAATTCATTCCACCGTGCCCCTCATTTTGGGGGTTTATGGGAAGCGGCGGTGAAGTCAGCAAAACATCTACTACTAAAAAACGTTTCAACAGAATCACTACATACGAAGAACTGGAGACGATAATCACTGAGATTGAAGCAATACTCAACTCCAGACCAATTTCTCCAATGTCAAAGGACCCAACTGATCTAACTGCCTTAACTTCAGGTCATTTCTTGATTGGAGAGCCGATGAATGCACAAATTGACACAAAGGCGCTACCTATAAACACCAGTAGACCAGATAGATGGAGATTAGTATCCCAACTAAAACATGAATTTTGGAACCGATGGTCAAGAGAATATCTTAACGAACTGCAGTACAAAAACAAATGGAACCATAAATCAGCCAATATCAAGAAAGGCACTATGTTACTTATAAAAGAAGACAACCTGCCACTTCAGCAATGGCCTCTAGGAAGAATCATCGATACATACACTGGTAATGATGGTTTTATTCGAGTTGCGGACGTGCAAACATCTTCAGGGATATTAAAAAGACCAATCCACCGTCTAGCGCCACTTCCAATTAGCACTGAGTCCCCTGACAATACAAACAGTTATGACACACAGGACGCCATAGAAAACATAAGTGTCTAAACAACTTCAAATCAGGCTAATGAAGATACAGCAAGGCCAACATCGAAAAAACGTCGAACATCAGTAACTAGCTACATTACCACAGCCATGATGGTAATTTTACTATTACCACTTGTTTGTGCAGACAAAATTAAAGTAACCAGATTCAGACCGCACTTGGGCATCCATTTTGAAGATATAAGTACATTAAACATAGCGTCAAGTCAATGGAACTTCCTTCTATATTATGATCTTGAGCCGTTAAGGGCAGAATTATCAGATTTATTGAATGAAACTCGTATAGCACAACAGTTATGCGAGGAAATGCAGCAAAAGATGGGTTGCGACGAAACTATACACAATTTTCAGTTCACCATGGAATCCCTCCGCCTCGATGATACACTACTATCCAAACTAGCTAAAAGAGGAGCAATGAATATAGTTGGAAACATTGCTGGATCATTGTTTGGAGTTTTAGACAATGAATACGCCAAGAAGATGTCTCAAACAATTGATGAAATCCGAAATAATGAGGACCACCTTATGAACTTATTGCGTAATCAAACTTCAGTGATTAACTCAACTATTAATCTCTTGCGAATTGACGCTACTACTCAATCATGTTAGTACTGATGAATTTCAAATCAAACTGCAACCAATGATTCTATCAATCTCAGCTCAACTTACGCTACTAATGGTTAATATGTAACGAGTTCAAGGGGCATTACTCGATGTGCTAGCCGATACACACCATGGAAGAATAAACCTTTTGCTATTGTCTACGAATCAATTAAAGGAGGAATTAAAAACAATAAGAGCTCATTTACCACCTCTTTTAGAGTTAGCTGTGACAGCGACGATTTTCTGCAACTCTACAAGCTAATGACACTCAAGGGAGGTCTAGGTGCTCATAATGCTGTGTTTCAGATAACGATTCCTCTCATCAATCCAGAACAGTTCGAGATCTTCAAAATGATTCCTGTTCCAACATATATAAATGACACCATGATTACTATTAAACCATGTGCCTCAGCATTGGCAGTAGGGCCTCACAGGGATCAGTACATACCGTTATATCTCCTGATCGGCGACTTTGCTTCAACCTCCAAGCCAAATACCAGAAAAACGCTGAATCATGCGCCTGCAAATTGGGTATGTTGGTGAATGAACCTCAACACACCTGCTTCTTGGCAAGAGCTCGAACAAATTCCACATGGATTCAATTAGAGAAAAAGAACCAATGGATATTTGCACTACGAACACCAACTCGAATTACCACCGTATGTGATCAAGATTCTTCACAGCGGACGCTAGAAGGAACTGGCTTGTTAACTCTGGAACCAGAATGTACCATAAGGGGAGAATCAATTAGTATCACGGGATACCAAACATTCTCAACCACCTTAACCCTTAAATGCGCCGTGTATCTTTAAAGATACAACCATTCAAGAACTTCCTACGGCTATATTTTTGGTTTGATTTTTTTCAAATTGGTTCTATATTCTATATTCTTGGTTCTATAATAAAAAAAAGAGTTTTTGCTTCTATTTGTCATACTTTTTAAAAAATTATGTACAAAGTCAAAAAAAATTTTTTTTTTTAAAATTAAATAAACACTATTTTTAACAGTTTAACTTCTAGGAACAGATAAATAATTTTGATTAGGAAAAAATACTGACTGCTTGCAAAACATGTCCTTTAGTGATTTTTAAGTGGTTCGAAAAAATTTCGATCATTTGGCACCTCACTGGGTCACTTTAGTTTGTTGTATCTTTAAAGATACAGTGTGCACTCCCTGCAGTTTTTGATAATTTTAACTTTTTAAAATAAATGAATTAATAAAAATTTCATACCACCTTTCTTTTATTTTGATATATTTGAATAGGGATTTTAGATGTGGTTAAATTCACATTGTATCTTTATAGATACAACCACTTTTTTTAAAAAACATTTTTTTAAAACAAAAAAAAAATTTTAAAACTAAAAACACAGTTTTTATTTTTACTCAATTTTACACAAAATATATTTTTTCGGTAAAAATCGGGCGCCTTGTGCATTTAAGGGTTAAGAACAGCATTTGCAAGCTTTGGTAATGCTTCACAGCTGGCTAGGCCGACACAAATAAAACAGCTACTTTCTAACTTCAGTACAGCAGACTACGCGGAAAAAAATCCAGAACCTAACAACACTTCAAACAATGCTTGATAAACTTGACATAAGGTCTCTTCCTCATAATTTTCAAATGCAATATCATGTCACCACTTCGTTATCGAGCATAGCGCTCATATGCTGCGGACTGTTTGTAATCATTGGAATATGGCGCTGGAGATCCAAGACAAGAAGAACTTCAAATATGAAACCCGACCCTGCACCCAGGAGAAGAACAGCAGCAGACTTTTCTGTACACATATAGCACCGTTGATGGGCAACATAATTTTTGAACTGCGTTCAACCCGGGCAAAATGTACAATTGTACAGACATACATAAATAATACTACACAAATTATACCATCAACAAACAAACATTTATTTAAACTTCAGCTACCTGCAAAAGTGTTAGATCGCTTATTTGCTTTTAATTCAAAGAATAATTAATTCGCATGTTTTGATTTTAAGTTCAATCACCGTTTATGATCGTTTTAGATTATTTAGCTAAATGTTTTTATGTTGCACTTTTTTGCTTTTAATTTCTTTTGTTTACGATTATTGTTGTAAAATTGCTAAATTTTTATGCTTGTAATTTATTTTTGTTAACGTTGTTATTATATTTATTAGTATTTAATCACCGATTTTTAATTAATAAAATTGATTATTATTTTGATATCCAAACCAAGCGGTTGTCAACTTATTTTCCTCATCAACCTTTGAGTTCAAGTGCTCAAAGGACCATATATAATCCATCAACCTATGAGTTAAAGTGCTCAAAGGCCCAACCAATATTCAACAACCTTTGAGTTAAAGTGCTCAAAGGCCCAACCAATATTCAATAACCTTTGAGTTAAAGTGCTCAAAGGCCTATTGGATGCTCAAGGCATAGAGTCTTGAACACCACTAGTCCAAAAAATGTGGTATCTAAAATCAAATGTTTCGGGAGAAGCTGCAAAGCTCATCAGCCATTTGTCACTGACTGAAGAAAACTACAATGCAACGCTGTTGCAAGATCCATATAACAACAAACGAATCCAGGTTGAAGCCTTGGTCCAAAAATAACTAGAGCAACCTCTCGGTACATCAACAGCTGGTTCGGTAAAAAAATCTACAAGACACAACAAGAGAATGTTTGTTAGCTTTAAACAATGTGGAAACAATGTGAGTGGAAAAAACTTCCTGGGATCCACTCCTGTTGCACATACTGATTAAGAAATTAGATAGAGCAATGCACATTAGATTCGAGCAATCATTAGCAAGACCAAAGGAGCTATTGAAAATCAATGAATTTTTGTCATTTTTGGAACTACAATTCCAATCAATGGAGACGATCGGTTCCAAAGATAAATCGTCATGTACACAGGCAACGACTAGATCATTCACTGCAGTTGCGACCACACAAAGGAATGTATATACTTGCAGATTATTCAACATCAGCTATCATCCATTGTATTTCTGCAAAAAATTTCTGCAATTATCTACATCAGAGAGACTGAATTGGGTGCAAAAAAATAAGCTTTGTGTCAACTGTTTCAATCTAAATCATACCGCAAAGAACTGCCCATCACGAACCTGCACTAAGTGTGACAAGAGACACAATTCACTGGTGCATCTAGAAGGAAGAAGTGATGTTTCAAATGCAACAAAAGCAACTGATTCAAGAATAGCAGTCACATCAGCTGCAGCCAACACGATGCCAGCACGTAAAGGTTATCTCTTACTAGCAACAGCGAAAATAAAAATAAATGCTGCTAATGGAAGATCAGGTGAATTTAGAGCAATATTAGACTCTGGTTCACAAATAAACATTATCTCTGAGCGACTCATCAGAAGGTTGTCCATCATTCCAAACGACGCATCACTCTGCATTGAGGGCATCAGAAAAGCAAAAACCAGAGCCACGCAACGGGTCAATGTCATGCTGCAATCTTTGGACAACAATTTTTCAACTCATTTGGAGGCATTCGTACTTCCAAACATCATTTCTTGTCAATCAAACAATAATCTTGATATTTCTAAATGGCCAATTCCTACCAATATTCAACTGGCGGATTCAAAATATCATCAACCAGGAAAAATTGATATTTGATATTCTGCTTAGTACCGAGTTCTATTTCAAGCTAATGTCCTCAGGACAAATCACGCTGTCACCTGACCTCCCAGTCCTACAAAATACAGTTCTTGGTTGGATCGTTAGTGGAAAGATTGGTAACAACTCTGAAGCATCGGACACACTGACTTGTGCTGTTGGTGGTCAAGATACCAGTGATATAAATTTCTCATTGGAGGAAATGGTGGAGCAGCTGTGGAAAATGGATGAAGTAGAATCAAATGAAAAGGGCTTATCCCCGGCGGAGCAGCGATGCGAGGCACACTTTACTCAAAATGTTCGCATCAATGAAGAAAATCGTTTTGTCGTTAGACTACCGTTTCTTCAAACTACATCAGCCTTGGGAGAATCGAAGGAAATGGCTTACAACAGATTCTTAAGCCTAGAACGTCGACTTCTCAAAAATGATTTGGTTCGAAAACAGTATGTCCAATTCATGGAAGAGTACAAGCGATTGGGGCATATGAAGGAAGTTAATCTTGATTCTGTACTGACGCCTAATAATTTCATCCCTCATCATTTTGTACTAAAGCCAGACAGCACAACAACCAAACTACGAGTGGTATTTGATGCATCAGCCAAAACTACGTCTGGCTACTCCTTAAATGATTTAATGTACACGGGTCCAACAGTCCAAAGTGAATTATTCTCCATACTTCTCCGCTTTCGTTGGTCACGCTTTGTTTTTACTACGGACATTGAAAAATGTATAGACAAATTTTAATACATCCAGAAGATCAGCAATACAAAATCAAAATTATATAAAATTATGTGGAGAGCTCATCCAACGACACCTGTAAGCTACTACCAACTCAACACGGTTAGCTGTTAAATTGCGATTACGATTAGTAATCAATTAGATTACACAGCCCGACAGACATTTTGGTGCCGGAGATTTTTCAGCTGATTATAGACTAGTTTGTTTTCTTGATTTCAAATATGGACTCCGTTTTTCTCCATCAGCTCGAGTTTTTGAGTTATAGGCAAAAACATGAAAATCAGTTCTTTTTCTGATAATTTTGCTATATCTATTACATTGATCTACCGATTTGTATTACGATGACGAATTTCAATGAAGAAATATTAGACTTTTAAATTTTTGCACATAAAATAACAATATCTTTGACAGTTTTGAAGATATCGACGTTCAAAGTGGAAAAAATGTCACAATTTTTCGTAGGCTGCGCTTTTGAAACCCTGTATCTTTAATATTTTTCAACGGATTTGCAAAAACTTTTTTTTACTTGATAGAAAATCTCTCGAATTTTAATAAACATCTTTGTTTCTTTTATTAGCTTACATTTTTTCAAAGAAATTAAGAAAAATAAAAATTTTTTAAAATTATGTTTATTAAAATTCAAGTACAGTTGATAAGGTTTTTTGAAAAGCAATTGATAAAGAAGAACCATGTTTTGCTTACATAAGTAGAAAAATGCCGGGAATAAGTTTAGAAAAGCTTAAAGCTGGTGTAATGGATGGTCCGCAGATAAGGCAGCTAATGAAAGACCCTAATTTTAAAACCTCAATGACTAACCTTAAGCATCATTTACGACTTGAAAAACTTCTCTTCAGTGACTTTCTGGAATGAAAGGCATCAGGTTCATCTCTCTTAAGACTACAACAATAGTCTGCCATCTGCCATCTTTGAAAAAATGTAAGCTAATAAAAGAAAACAAATATGTTTATTAAAATTCGAGAGATTTTCTATCAAGTAAAAAAAAATTTTTTGCAAATCCGTTGAAAAATATTAAAGATACAGGGTTTCAAAAGCGCAGCCTTCGTAAAATTGTGACATTTTTTCCACTTTGAACGTCGATATCTTCAAAACCGCCAAAGATATTGTAATTTTATGTGCAAAAATTTTAAAGTCTAATATTTCTTCATTGAAATTCGTCATCGTAATACAAATCGGTAGATCAATGTAATAGATATAGCAAAATTATCAGAAAAAGAACTGACTTTCATGTTTTTGCCTACAACTCAAAAGCTCGAGCTGATGGAGAAAAACGGAGTCCATATTTGAAATCAGCAGCCAAAATGCATTCGGGATTGACTATCGAGAACTCTGCACCTTTTATAAAGTGTCATTTTGTAACTCAGTGCTATTTTTTAAAAAGAATTCTAATGATTATATAATCCTTAAGCAAGAATTTTATGATTAGTAATTGATTACGATTACAAATAATCAAAAAATAATAACGATTACTTGAGATTACGCAAAGTAATCAAATTTAATCAAAACTAATCAAAAAAATAATTATTGTTCTCGTTCTGGTATTTTGTCAATTTTTTTATAATGAAATACATAACTTTGTTTTTTTTAATAAAATTTAACAAAATTTTTTGTACCTAAGACTGAAATTCTTAAAATAATCAAAAAAGAATCAAAAATAATCTCGAAAAGTAATCGGATTATTTTTTGATTACTTTTAATTCTTTTTGAATATTTTGTGTAATCTCAAGTAATCGTTATTATTTTTTGATTAATATCGTAATCACATGATTACGATTACAAACAGAAAAGAATCGTACTTAATCAATTATTTTACCTTTTTTAAAAAAAGAATCGAATAAGTAATGATTACTCGTCGTAATCATTACTTAAGAGCTATGGTTACCTATTTCCACTAGGATCTCCGATTTTGCAGAAAAATTTCTACGTTGATGATGGGCTTGGTGGATAAGACAGTTTGATAACAGCTATCGAAGCTCAACAGCAGCTCATACACATCTTGAAAAAGCATGGTTTCAATTTGCGTAAATGGTGTGCAAATTATCCAGCGCTCCTTCAGAACATTCCTCAAGATGACCAGGAAGTAAAATTAGATTTCAACAATACTAACAACGATTCAATTAAGACACTTGGATTATTATGGCTACCAAAAACTGAACAATTTTGTTTTAAAGTAAGACCGGATCCAGTAAAGGTTGTCACAAAACGAGCGATCACATCTGATTTAGCTAGGCTGTTTGATCCATTGGGAATCGTTGCTCCAGTGATAGTAACTGCAAAGATGTTTGTTCAGGAACTGTGGCAATTAAAAATTAATTGGGATGATGCCTTACCAGCTGAATTACATACAAAATGGATAAAGTTCCGCAGCGGCTTAAGTGATTTTGACGATTTGAAATTTTAAAGGAGACATTCCAAGAACAATCCAAATTCACGCATTTTCTGATGCATTAGAGAAGGCTTTTGGAGCTGCAGTATATATTCGCTCAGAATTTAGGGATGGGAGAATAATAGTGAAGCTTTTGTGTTCTAAGTTACTTGTATCACCACTTAAAATACAAACACTGCCTAGACTCGAACTATGTGCTGCAGTGCTAACCGCTCAACTGGTAAACAGAGTAAAGAACGACCTTAATCTCAAGGAACATCAAACATTTCTCTGGACAGACTAAGAGATTTTTCTCTCATGGATTAATGCGCAGTCATCATCTTTCCAAACATTTGTGGCAAATAGAGTTGCAACAATTCAAAATTTAACATTGATGGAACAATGGCGTCATGTCAGCTCAAAAAACAATCCAGCTGACATCCTGTATAGAGGTCTGCTACCAAGTATTTTAGCCAATTGCAATCTTTGATTTTATGGACCACTATTTTTACATGGAAAAGAAACCATGTGGGCACCAAGATTCAACTCCGCATTGAAGATTTCAACCAACAGAAAAGAAACGGAAACTTTCACCAGTAGCCAGCAAACACATGGTGTTCACATTAACCAAAAACGGCTACTAAATGAAGATTTTGTGTACAAAATTAACCATAGAAATTCATTCCGCACACTTCAAAGAATTATGGGATACGTTCTACGGTTCATAGATCACACCAGGTGCAAAAGAGAGCTAAGACAAACGCAAACGGTACTAACTCCCACCGAGCTTGATCATGCATTAACTGTCATTGTTAGAGCAATACAGACTTCTGATTTCAAGGATGAAATAACACATTTTAAAAAAAATACGCGGAGTTCAAAAAGACAAGTCCATTTAGTAGATTGTCACCATTTGTAGACGAAATAAACATTCTGAGAGCTGGTGGACGCTTAGAGGCATCGACATTACCATTCGATAAAAAAAAAAAAAATAAATAACTGGCCATTTCAGCCCTTGAAAGGACTTTGACCTAGCTTCTTATGATCAATTGTGTTGTGCGTGTTATTAAGTTTGTACACAATTGACCGAGAAATGGACCTACATGCTTAACGCCGACTCCGAACGGCGATGAACGGAATGTTCTTATTCTCAAGAAGCTTTACATGGCATTTTGATTACTCTCTGAGGTTTGCCATTGTCTGCAGAGAGGTGGCGGCCGTACAGAAAAATTATTTTAATTCAAATAATTTTCTGTCGCTGCTGGGGTTCGAACCTGGGTCTCCAAAGTTCTTTGACATAGCGGCCACGCACTTTAACCAACTACGCCACGGACGCCACTATGCTAAGCATCAAATGCTACTGCCATATAACGATCCTATAACAAAACTAATTTTGGTTATGTTACATAACGATAATATGCACAACGGTCCACAGACCTTGCAAGCATTATCTAGGCAGCGATTTTGGATAATCAGGAAAATCAATGGCAAGCAATGTCGTACAAGGTTGCGTTCGCTGTTCCAGAGCAAAGCCAAGACATTTTCAACAAATTATGGGCAATCTTCCAGCATCCAGAATAACTCAAGCACGACAATTTCTTAAAACTGGAGTAGACTTTTGTGGACCCTTCTGGATACATTACAAAATTCGAAGTAAGAAACCGCATAAAGCATATATTGCCATATTCTGCTGTTTCTGTTGCAGGAATTAAACGACGCCATATTTGTAAATATTTCTCAGAAGAAAATCACCAAAACATGCAGCGACCGTGGAATCGACTTCAAGTTCGTTCCACCTCGGTCCCTACACTTTGGCGGACTATGGGAGGCGGTCGTGAAATCAGCAAAACATTTACTACTGCGAAGCGTGTCAACCGAATCCCTTACATACGAAGAGCTTGAAACTGCGATCATTGAGATTGAAGCCATGTTAAATTCTCGACCAATAAGACAAATGTCCACAGATCCAAATGATTTGACTGCTCTGACACCAGGACATTTCTTGATTGGTGAACCACTAATTGCACAAGTCGATAGAAGATCACCACAGTCCGAAATATCATTGGCAACAAGATGGAAGCTAGTATCGCAGGTTAAACATGAATTCTGGAGAAGATGGAATCTCGAATACCTCAACCAATTACAAGAAAAACGAAAATGGAAAAATCATTCACAAAATGTTCGAGAGAATGAATTGGTTATTATCAAGGAAGACAATGTTCCTGTCATGCAGTGGCCTCTTGGCCGAATAGAAGAGGTACATACTGGACCTGATGGAGCAGTGCGTGTTGTTGACGTAAAAACAGCAACAGGAATATGGAAACGAGCAATCAACCAACTAAACGAAAGAAATTCTTCAACAATTCACTGATCACAACTCTTCTAGTATCTTTCCTGCTACTACCAATGATACTAGCAAATCCTGTCGACATTAAAAAATTTGAAAATAGTCCTGGAATCTATTTTGAAGATATTGGTACAGCACATTTGGCGACTGCCGAATGGAAAATTGTTGCATAATATGGCCTTACTCCGTTCTGGGTCGAACTCCAAGCTTTCACTAATGGAACATTAGCCTATCAACATCTATGCAACCAGTCACGCCAAGGTTCCGGCTCCACTGCACTTGCCAAACATTTTCTGCACACGAGAAAGGAATTACAATTGGACAGCGAATTGTTAATAAGGCGAAGCAAGACTAGAGCTGCTTTAGACATTGTCGGAAACATAGCCAATACACTGTTTGGTGTTCTTGATTCTGATTATGCCAAGGAAATGTCAAAACAATTAGATAACTAAAGAATAACGAAGAGCAGATGGTCAACATTCTTAAGAAGCACACCTCCATTATTGTTTCGACAATTAATATAATAAAGCAAAACGAAGTCAGCACAAACACAAGAGTAAATATGATACAGGAGGAACTACACTTGAAAATGCAATCAACAAGGAAACTGAGACACAACGAAGATGCCAAGTTCTTATGTTATTAGGACTACAGTTGTCTCTCATAGCTACAAACTTACAACAGATCCAAACTGCCATTCTAAATGTCCTCACCACTACCCATCACAGCAAAATAAACCCATTGCTATTATCTCCTCAACAACTAAGCGATGAGATAAACAACTTGCCACCATCAAAACAGTTGCCAATCGGGAAAGACGACCTGCTGCATTTTTACAAATTAATGACATCAGAAGGAGGAATAGCAAATAATCATGTCATATTTGTGATAAAATTCCTACTTATGGATCAGGAACGTTTCAACATTTTTCGAGTTATACCAATTCCTACCACAATCAACAATACTTTGATAGCAATTAGGGCAGATACTGAACTTATGGCCACAAATCTTCACAGGGACCACTACTTCCCGATGAGTTTCACTGAAATCGAAGCATGCCCCGTAATTACTGCATCAAAATATCTTTGTTCAAATAAACAATCCATGTTTAACAAGGGATTAAATGCCTTCTCCTGCGAATTCAATTTGTTAAACAATAGAACATCGGCAGATTGTAAACTCACCAATTTCTTGATGATTTCGTATGGACTCAACTGAACCACAAAAATCAATGGATCTACCGGACCAAGGAAACAAATCAAATGAGCGCTGTATGCGGAACCAATGCTTTTCAAATAAAAAAAGAGGGATCTGGACTACTATCACTAGACCCAGAGTGCATAATAAAACATAACGTCATAACCATTCAAGGACACTTTGTCATCAAAAGCACCATTCATTCATCTTACGCAAAACATGGCAATCTAACAGCAGTGGCGTTTCCCAGCGAAATCAGGAAGATCTTCAACTCTTCTTCCGATTCTACAACAAAAACCCCGGAACAACTTACAGCCCTACAAAATGTCTTAAAGTCAGGAAAGAGTTCAGAGCTTCCAGAACTGTCGCTGTCTACCAACATTTATCATTACGCAATCAGCTATACAGCCCTTATTATATCAATTATAATAGCAAGCTGTATTATCTGACAAATAAAACTTGGTGCGTTTAAAAAGGAACAACCCATCATCATAAAGCCAATACCAAGGCCAAGACGACACCTGTCCGAATCTGCATAGTTGAATGCGAGCATTCAACGCGCGGGAGAATGTACAATAACTGTACAACAACATAGGCAAAACAAATTGCAGCTACAGCACAGGGCAACTCACGCTTGTTGACCTACTTTTATTTATTATTAAGTTTGTTGTTTTTATTTTATATATTGTGAGTTTTGCATGTTTTTCAATTGTTTACACTAAAAAAAATAAAAAAAATAAATAACTTGATGAATGACTTTGACCTAGATTCTTATGATCAATTGTGTTGAGCGTGTTATTAAGTTTGTACACAATTGACCGAGATGCTTAACGCCGACTCCGAACGCGATGAACGGAATGTTCTCTTTTAATTCAAATAATTTTCTGTCGCTGCTGGGGTTCGAACCTGGTTCTTCAAAGTTCGTTGACATAGCGGCCACGCACTTTAACCAACTACGCCACGGACGCCACGAATTGTTTACATTAATAACAAATAAGCAATATTTATCATGAATTCAGGTTTTGTCATTTATTGAAGTTAATGTTAAGTAATCAATATTTAATTTGTTGAACTAAGCAATATATTTTATATTTAAGCAGGTACAAGGAAATAATAAAGTTAGTTATTTATTTTACACTATTCATCAAGTGATTTTTTTAACTCTCTACAAAAACAATCCAGGTTCAAGTGCCTGTGTTTGTTAAGTGTTCAATAAAGAGCAATCCAAGTTCAAGTGCTTGTGTTTGCGCCACTGGAACGAAATACAAAACATACCTAAAAAAATTTGAGTAAAATAAACTTAAAATTTTACATTAAAAATACATTTAAGTTCATATATATAGCTATGCAGTACTAAAATAATATCAGTTACAAGGCAAGATTAGTTAGGTTTATGTAGATTTTAGCAGCATCTTTATGTATTACGAAACGAACAGTTTCGTTCGTCAAAGACACTGGCCACAACAGAATACAGGTTTGACAAGTAAAGCAAAGTTATTGCAACTAAAAAATGCCAAAGTTATTCTTTCTATCTTCTCTAGAAACAAATTCCTTAAATACATCCGACAAATTCAATTTCTTAGTTCTTTTGTTAGGAATGTGAAGAAGTGCTGATGCGTTAGAAGTTTTTGAAACATATTGAATCTAAGGTATGTTTTAAGATGCCGAAGAGCGCTAAAACATCGCTCAGAAGAAGCTGGAGATGCCGGAATCCTATTATTTAAAATTATTAATTTTATAACTTTATTTAAAAATTTGAATACTGTATAGGAATTTTGTGAAAACTTGAAAATGCATTATAATGTAAATTCTTCAGCATCTGAAGTTGGAAGTTGCTTTTATCAAAATCTTCTGCATATCTTCTGTTCAAAATTGAACCGGACTGTGCAAAAAAAACAACAACGGTTCATTATTCTTCAATATTTATTGTTTCACCTTCAAAATCGAATCGGAGGCGATATACGTATGATAAAGTTTTATCCATTCTTGAAAGCATTTTTGGGAGGCCGATTTCGGAATTCGGAATATTGATGACTTCAATAGTCGCAAAATGTTTTCCACGAAGCGCTAATTTAAGTGTGGACCATAGGAAAAAGTCACACGGGGCCATATCTGGCGAATATGGTGCTTTTTGAATGATATTTATTGACTTGTTTTTTTGTCAAATAATCGCGTAAAATGCGTGATGTGTGAGCTGTGCATTATCGTGGTGCAAAAACCATGAATATCCTTCCATAATTCTAGTCTCTTTCGTCGAATACTCTGCCTCACGACGATTTTGGAGCACAATTTTCTTTACTTTTATTTACATTATCATTGTTTATTGATGTTGCTGCACGAGAAGGGTGAAGCTAGTTGTCAATTTCTACCACTGAAATACCTGCATACTAGACCGTACCAACTCCTATGCTAAAAAAAGTTCGCCGTATACCAGAATATGATGTATTTTTGCAAGACAATTACGAAAAAAAATGTTTTTTTTTTACCGAACGTAGGGGTCGCGCATTGACATATTTCTTAATATCTCTGGTGTTTACAGTCGGATTTTAAAGTTTGGTATATCAATGTTTTGATTGACTTCAGGTGCACCGTTCTAGTACTTACCCTCCATATCTCAGTTCCTACCATCCTACTGTGCTACCCTTATATCAAAAAAATAAAGCTCTTAAAATATTATTAATCTTTTGGTCAGGAAGTATATCGATATTTCCAGCAGAACTATTTTTAAAAAAATTTTTGAAAATTTTTTGCCGAACGTAGGGCTCCCTTTTTTTATTTTCATCATATCATCGGTATTAAAAGTCTGATCATATTGAATGACATATCGTTGTTTTTGTCTGAGAGACCAATTATTTTTTCTCCAAAATAAAAAAAAATATTCCGACAAGTCCTTGGAAGGCCTTAAATTGATTTTGAGGAATTTTAAAGCTCGGAAAAGAATAAAAAATCTGTAACGCCAATGCTAAAAGAGGTATAGGACAAGAGGTATAGACAAAAACATTGATATACCAAACTTTAAAATCTGACAGTAAACACCAGAGATATGAAGAAATATGTCAATGCGCCACCCCTACGTTCGGTAAAAAAAAAAATTTTTTCGTAATTGTCTTGCAAAAATAAGTCATATTCGCGGGTATACGGCGAGCTTTTTTTTTGAGGTACGGTCTACTGCATACGTCACAGAGTAAACCAGCGATTGCCATCGCCTAACTCTTTCCACTCTTTCCACTCTATTGCAACAACTTCAATATTTCTATGATTGTTGTAATTCGCCGAAACGATCACAGGCGCAGCTGCACCGCAACCATACAGCGTGTGTTTGTTGTTGTTTATTCTTGTCTTTGTTGGTAAATATAGCGCGTGCGACCGCGTGCAACACTTGCTACGCTGAAGGTTTCTTGTTGGTTATTTTGCGTATGGTTTCGTCGCCGATTTTTTGTTTGTGTTTTTTTATGTTACTAACTCCTTTTTGTACTACGTATCCAACGATTTGTTGTTGTTTTTGGTTTTTTTCTGTAATTGTTGTTGCACTCTTCAAAAATCACTCTTTGGCAATCCCTGGAGTAAACTCCATATAGGTTTTGTGCAACATTTTCAATGCATCTGAACAAGAAATTCAATTGGTAAAACATAATTTCAAACATACTGTCAGACTCGAGTTGAACTTATTTACAAAGCTATAAGAAAGAAACTATGGGACAATCGCCCTAAAAATTAACGCCCAAGCCTATAACATTGTTACCAGCCTTAAAAAAAATCATTAGCTTTATGACAACTGTTATTGTTTCATTCGCACAGTCCGGTTCAATTATGAGCAGAAGGCATTTCTTAATGGAAAACTTCTGGCTTAAGGAAGTGGGGAGGCAAATTGATCCATTTTCCTCTCACACTTTTAACAACTTGCACTTACCCCCCACTTCCGGCGCAAATGTTTTATATTGTAAATCGTTCCCATGAATACTATTGTATTCCTAATAATACCTTTATCATAATAAAAAATAAAAAAATACATTTTTTAAGGCATACCTATTGTTCCAAATGCTTTTAAATAGATCCAATGATTCTCGTAGGCGATTTTGCGTTGGATCTTCTCGTAATACCATATTATAGCTTGAGCAAGCTGTTACGAATATAATTGCAGTAACATCGTTAAAACACTGAATCCATTTGCGTCGCTCATCTCTTTGACCACCAACATCAAACATACTGTAAAAACAGATATTTTTATTTGAAAAGTCTTGTTAAAAAGACACTATCATTAAAAAATTTTATATATATTAATCTACAATTCAAAAATCATTGAGCTATTTAAAGAGTACTTTATAAAAAGTTATGTTAAGCTTAATTTTAATCTTTATACGAGGGTTGCTAGATACATTTCGGGAATAAATATAAACTGAATTTTTTCATTCATAATAGGTTTATTGTTTTTCGAAATATTCTCCTTCATGATAAATACATTTTTTTCATGCGTTCGAACCATTTGACTTAACATTTATCAAATTCCACATCAACGGCTTCTTCTGACGTCATTGATCGTTGTCCTCGTTGTTAATTTTTCTTTGATGAGTGGTAACAAAAAAGTCATTGCTGTTGAGTACCATTGCGAATTGAGCGTTTCATGTGTCTCAAGTGGTACAGTGGCCATATGACCAACTTTTTGGAAGAGCTTCAACTCGAACAACTTTTGTTGGATTTGTTTCATCTTGAAAGATACCATACGCTGAAAATAAGAATTGCAGTTAAATTAAATAAAAATAGCATTTGGCGTATTTGTGAATGAATTGAATTTAGCTAAATACAATCGTACTTGATGTAACAAAAACGTAGTTGCTTCAATTACAATTGTATTTGACTCTCCTATTTTTTCCAACTGCACTATATTGCTGTTGACTAAAGATTTTCCATCAAGAGCAATTTTATTTGAATTAAATGCAGAAATTATTAAAGTCAAATGCAATCGCAGTTGTAAGCCCAGAATCACTAAACGTTTTGTTGATATAAATTGGGACACATTTTTGAGATTTTTAATAAAGCGCGAGTTTACATTGTCTCCAATTCGCTACTTTGTTAAGCGATCCTCTACAATAGGGGTGGGCAAAGTTACACTTATGGGCATTTTTCCCGTACGTGTATTTTGGTTGCACGCTGCTTGCTTCACGGGCGACAGCATTGCTTCATAAATTCTATGGCAAAGGAAACGAGGGACATGCACAAATATAGTGAGATAGAGCGCAAGAAGAGCGTAATATAGCTTATTATATAGAATTGTGCTCATTGCGCTCAGAGCAGTTCATTATCAATGTTGCATGTCATTTATATAAAAAAGGGCGTTTTATAATTTTACAATTTAATATTTTGAATTTAATCATGTTTATATCTCGATAACGTCTTGTGTCCAAGTATGTGTGTTGCTTTTAAGTAGTTACTCGCAAAATAAAAGTATTAATTTATTATGGTGATTCAGTTCTAAAAAAATATTAGTTAAAAATATGTTAGCAGGCAGATGTAGAACTATAATGGTTGCATGCTCCTGCAAAACCCTTATATATATGCCAAGAAGTTGTTTTTGCAAAGCGATTTTATAGCTGCTGCTAGTAATTAAAAAAAAAAAACTCCCTTTTAATAAGCAATCCTCTTAATATGCTAGATATGCAACCAGGGCCGGATTAACAAAATTTGCCGCTGTTGGCTAGACCAAAATTCCGCCCCTAAAAAAACAAAAATAATAACGATAGAAATGACACATCTCCACAATGACTCCACTCCACCCATTACATATTTTTGATATTATTTTTAAAAGTTTAATTGGTTAACATCAAATCAGAATGTTTTCATAAATAAAACATTTAAATTAAATATGAGTTCGTTTGAAAATATAAATCATTTATAATTAGTAACTAATATTTTTTGCAGAAGCAAAGTCCCAAATGATGTCATCGAAATCAATTGCGTTTACTAAACGTCCTTCAATGCACACTACTGAAAAGCAGTTTAATTTTTAATTTGTCCTGGCTGATCTAAAGAAGTTTTTTTATGCGAAAAATGTTGTAAGACGAGCTTTATTTCTCAAAACATTGCATTGGTCCGCTTATTTTTTTTTTAATCTTAGAGTATTGGCTTCCGATCATCCATTATTGTTACTTAAACTTAATTTAACTAAAGCAATTCACTTAAAACGACACGATGGAAATTTTGTAGAAAAAATATTAGTTCGTTTTTCAACTTTTAATTGACAGAAAAATCCAAGTCTACTGTTTGAAAATAATTGTTGTTGTGCCATCTTTTGAGGCGTAGCAAAAATATATAAAACACCATGACATTATTAGAAGCACTGAAATAGTAACCCACTGGACAACATTTACATAATTTTTTTTATAATAACATAAACAAAATACTTTTTTAAATTACGTATTTATAATATAATGTGGCGGCCTTGGCGCAGTGGGTTGAGTGCGTGACCCATATGTACGCCAGAGAACGCTGGGCTCTGATCACGTGTGATGAGAATCGTTTGACGATATCGTCTTGACGATAGTTTAACTTCACGTAACTCTAAAACTGTAGAATCGTCTTAACGATATTGTTTTGCTTGCTTCATGTATGGCTAACAACTGTCAAATGATATCGTCGAAACGATATTTGGCGTGATAGCTTATTTTGTATCGTAATTTGCCAAAACGTAATTTGTTTTTTTTTTTAAATTTAGCTTTATTCAGCGCTTTTGCCTCACAAAAGATTTCTTCTATCAAAAAAGTATGTATCGTGAATACAGTGACTTAATAATATTAATAAATTTATTTTTTGTAATATTACAAATTAAACTTTGTTCATTGGTATATTAGAGACATTTCACCTTCAAAGTCAAAATAGCTTGAATGCGATGATTGTAAGTATATTTTTTAAATTTGCCGAAAATTCGTATAATTCCTCGGTGTAGAGGCCTTAAGACTTTTTTATATAATGTTGTAGGGATTAATCATTACATTAAAAAATATTCGAAGTAGTGTTTTATCGAGAAAAAATACGTCGTTTTTTATTATGAAATGATATTAGAAAAATATAAAAAGTTCTTATAGAATAGAGCCCTGCATGCGTATGCTTTTTGCATACTCAAATACATTCGTTTACTGTCGGATAAAAAGCTTACACTGACCTTTTTTTCCAAAGCTCTCGTATGTTAACATACTCTCACTCTATTTTATGCGAGAGTAACAATACACTGCTGAACTTATAACAGCAAGACCAGCTTCTTGCAATAAAAAGTAACGCAAACATTAGGTACACTGAATATGACTACACATACACTGAACATTTTGCGCATTATGTTGTTATGAGCAAGAATCTTTTGTTTTGCGAGTGACTTTCAAAGAGATGCAAACAATATATATGTAGACATGCTATTTTTCATTGTTTTCATTACGATTAAAGAAATAAAACTTTTTCAACAGTTTTTCAAGAATTAACTGTTTTTATTAGAATTTGTAATTTGTTTTCAAAAAATTATTATTATAAATTTACAGTAGGAAACTTAGGAAATATAATCAATAATATTAAATTATTGCTCAAGTCTAAATTTAATAAATAAAATTATACATAAAGTTTAACTTTAAAGCATTGAATTGAAATATGTTTGTTTGTTTTTATTTATTGTTGTTTTTTTATTCCCTACACCTAAACAGGGGAGCTTTAAGCAAGGGCCAAAGAGGGTTAATATGTATGATCCCATTACTTTTGCAAAAGAAATATTTTTGTCTTTGACACCTATTCTCTCCAACCACTCCTTAGGGGGGCTCCCATACAAATTTTATGATTTTTGTATATTTTTTCCATACACCTGAACAGATGACCTTTAAGGAAGGGCCGAAGAAGGTTAATATGTATGACCGACCCCAATTACTTTTGGAAAAGAAACATTTTTCCCTTTGACACCTATTCTCTCCGGCCAGTTCTTACGAGGGCTCTAATACAAAAATGTATCAAATTTCCTTTTACGTGTGATTTTTTCATTTCATCGAGTTTCAAATCACAACGGTGCTAAAGAATTTTCACTTAAAAAAAAAAACGAATAAGTCGCCTGTCCTACCTCCTTTGTTTAAGAAAACTGGTTTGGTTAAACGCTAAGCAATAATGAAGTACAGAACAGAAACAAAAATAACGCAAAGCTTTCAAAGTACAGATCAGTGCTTGCAGTGTATGGGAGAGTATGTTATGCGAGAACACCGAATAGAAATAAAAATAACGCAAACCTCTGAAAGTTCAGATCAGTGCTAACAGTGTTTGTGAGAGAAGAGATAAGGTATAAGCAGTGAAGCTCGTGCGCAGATTTGCTCTTCACTACACGACCTGTTGTTTAAGTTTTATTCAGTTACAGTGTACTCATTAGCAGTGAAGCAGAGTGTATTCGCTTTGCGATTATACTCATGCAGGGCTCTATTATAGAATACTGGAAGTGACCTTCGACCATTTATTTTTTATCTTTTGTCTTTTCTTACTTTCTTATCTTTTTGTTACTCAAAACAAAGCTAAAACTATGCATATGTTACACGAAAAGTTTCAAAATGGGATCTGCATTCGTTTATGAAATAGAGGACGTTATGTGCAACAGCGCACACTGAACGTGCAAGACGAGCAGGGTTTTTTACAATTTCCAGTGTTTTTTTATAAGTTCAGACCCAAAACGACTGGCTTATGCATGCGCTATTTGCGGTGCTCTAAGGTTTTTTAGTGACTTTTAAATTTAATAAACTGAACGATGAACGAGACGATGGCGAGGGTCTTATGTGAATCAAACTTTTGACGATATCGTCAGATAGTTTCGTTTGAACGATGATCGTTTTGTGTTACGTGATGAGAGCCCTGGTTAAATTCCATCTGACACAGAAAGTTTTTTCAATTGAATTATTTTTTCTGTTCGGTCGTCACCTCTCTGCAGACAATGGCAAACCTCAGAGAGTATATAATGCCATGAAAAGCTTCTGGAGAACATGCACATTAGTCGATCGGAGTCGGCATAAAACTAGTGGGTCCATTTCTCGACCAATTGTGTACAAACATTTAATAACATCCACAACACAATTTGATCTAAAGAAGTTCGGTCCAAGTCCTTTCAAGGGCTGTAAAAAAAACAAATTGTTCTATTGTTTTTGCCAAAATTTGCCGTCCCTAAAAATCTGCCGCTGTGGACTCCAGCCCACTCACTCTCTAGGGTTAATCCACCACTGTATGCAACACTTACTTTTCACAACAGCATGCTCTCGCTCTTACGGTTCCTATAAAGCACACTGAAAACAAAGTAGTGCTAAAGTGGTTTTTGCAGAGATCTTATAGGTATTAGAGATTTTTTTCTTTGCTCTGATTTATACGGCGAAATTAAATAAATGTGTAGTGGACGGATTATAAAAATTAAACACACTGACAGATGGATAAAGTGAAATACAGATAAGCAAGCGGACATGTAAAAAGCTGAAAACAATCTATTTTAAATTTTGGTTTGTATATCTCGGCTAAAAGTGCACAAAATTCATGGGCGATGGGTTCATGGTAAAATGATAAATGAAAATAAAAAAAAAAAACAAAAAATGTCATACAATGTTGTCATACATACAAATGTCATACATACAGAAGCATCAAACATTTTGCATGCATGAAATTTTGTACAGTGTACAATCTTTTGTCATCTATTCAAGGAACAGGCCAGAGCAGATATTACCTGTTTGACGTTCACTTGAACACTGAAAATTTTCTTGCGGTCTGAAAACAAATGTAAGCATTTAGTTTCTAAAAAAAACAAGAAAAAAATAAAAGACAAAAGAGGAATGAACACAAATCTTACTTATTTTTATTTAATTAATCAAAGAATATAGCATTTCCGCTTCATCATAAGCAGCTGAATCATCTTCTGACCAAAGTTTAGATTCTTTGGAATTAATTTTACAAAGAATTTCATCAGGTATATTAAAAGAATCACAACACATCTAGTGTTTAGTAATAAACCATATTTCGAAAACATGCGTTCGGAAATTCATATTAATTTCTTAATTCAGGGCTGCAAGAAAATATTCCTAGGTTAACAATCAAAGTGCACTAAAAGCACTAAACTCAAAATGAAAATGCACTAATGTTGGTGCTTTTTCATTTAGTGCTTTAAATAAAAAACGCATATTGGAACATCAGAAAGCACAAAAAGCTAAAAGCACTGACTTGGCAACACTGCCAGGGAGGTGAAGACGAAAAGCTCTTTTGCCTAGTAAAAGGAACAGATTGTGTGAAACAGTTAAGGATTATGACATAGAAAAGACCGACAGCATTATCTATATCTTCATTAGCACTTTCAAAAGTGCTCGGAGTGTGTGTTTTTGTTAGTATTATTGTAGGAAAAGGTAATTGAAAGCGGTGGATGGTACTGGTCCAGTGTTGAGAGTAGATGGTTGCTAGCGGAAACTGCACAATTTTCAACTTCTGATGATGACCCATATAGTTAATTACTCCACTTAACTGGAAGAGTCCAGAGTCAGAGAGGCAACTAGTAAAGAGAATTCCTTTTTCAGATATTGGATTTAAGGGAGTCTTCGCTACCTTATTACGAATTTATAGCGAAGAACGGAACAACCTACAAATTCTTACTTGACACTGGATGGAACAAAAATTATATCCAGCCAAGCCTTATACGCACACCAATTAAAAATATGAAACAGTTTTTTGCCAATTCCATAGCATGAAGAATTAAAATTACACACCATGCTTTTATAGATATCTTCGATAACCAAATTCCGAAACTACAATTTTTTTTGTTGCCTGCCCTAGATACTTTTAATGGAATCATTGGCAATGACACACTCAAAGAACTGAATGCAGTTATCCATACGGACAAACATTTTTTCATTATAAAGAATAAATTCAAAGACTCTCTAAAACAATATAAAACAGAATCTGTTAACAGTTTAGACATCAGAACATCCCACCTTACAGACGAACAAGAGAACAGATTGACACATTTAATAAACTTATTTCCAAATCTTTTCTCCGAACTAAATGAAAAGCTTTACAACAAACGTTAAAGGAGAAATAAGAATTACATCAGAGACCCCAATTTATACAAGACCATACCCATATCCAAGAGCTCTGAAAGATGAAGTCGAAAAGCAAATAAATGAGCTTCTTGAAAATAACATCATTCGACCTTCCAGATCTCCCTACAATTCACCAATTATAATAGTTGAGAAAAAATTAGATGCATCAGGAAAAAAAAAACAGAATGGTTATAGACTATAGAAAACTAAATTCTGTAACCATTGCTGATAAATACCCAATACCGGACATTAACGATGTTTTGTATAACCTAGGTCATATAAGCTTTTCTCTATAATCGATTTAAAAAGTGGATTCCGCCAAATGCCACTTAGAGAGCAAGATATCGAAAAGACTGCATTTTCGATCAACAATGGAAAGTAAGAGTGCACTCGACTACCATTTGGTCTTAAAAATGCACCTTCAATTTTCCAAAGAACATTAGATGACATTCTCAGAGAACATATTGGATTACGATGTTACGTCTATATCGACGACATCATTATCTTCGGAAAAACCGAACAAGAACATTTCCATAATCTAGAAGTTTTCTTCAAAACTCTCGAAGATGCCAATCTAAAGGTGCAATCGATAAATGCGAATTTCTTAAAACTCAAGTAGAAGTTCTAGGCTTCACGGTATCAAAAGATGGAATTAAAACAAACAAGTCAAAAGTTAAAGCCGAATTTCCAATTCCTCAGAATCTCCGCGATCTGAGATCCTCTGATCTGAGGTATGTCAGGATATTATAGACGCTTCATTCGCGACTATGCCAAGTTAGCCAAGCCACTGACATCCCTTCTCAGAGGGGAAGATGGACATGTGTCCAAGCGCCAATCAAAACACAAGCGCATAATACTAGGTCAAGATGCGTTAGATGCTTTTAATAAGATTAAGAACACACTTATTTCAAATGATGTTATGCTCCATTATCCAGACTTCCATAAAGCATTTGAGCTCACCACAGATGCGTCCAACTATGCACTTGGAGCAGTTCTCGCCCAAGATGGAAAACCCATCACGTTCTTGTCAAGAAGTCTTAACAAGACAGAAGAATCATATGCGACAAATGAGAAAGAAATGCTTTCAATAATATGGACATTGGGATCATTAAAAAACTTTTTGTATGGAGCAAGAAAAGTCTGCATATTTACAGACCATCAACCGTTGACCTTTGCTTTAAGCAATAAAAAAAAAATAAAAAAAAAATAAATAACTGGCCATTTCAGCCCTTGAAAGGACTATGACCTAACTTCTTATGATCAATTGTGTTGTGCGTGTTATTAAGTTTGTGCACAATTGACCGAGAAACGGACCTACATGCTTAACGCCGACTCCGAACGACGATGAACGGAATGTTCTTGTTCTCAAGACGCTTTACATGGCATTTTGATTACTCTCTGAGGTTTGCCATAGTCTGCAGAGAGGTGGCGGCCGTACAGAAAAATTATTTTAATTCAAATAATTTTCTGTCGCTGCTGGGGTTCAAACCTGGGTCTCCAAAGTTCGTTGACATAGCGGGCACGCATTTTAACCAACTACGCCACGGTCGCCACAAGCAATAAAAATACCAACTTGAAAATGAAACGTTGGAAAGCAATTCTGGAGAAGTACAATTATGAATAGTTGCAGATGCTTTATCACGAACTCCACTAAGCAATGTTAATGCTCTATCTTCAACCGCACACAGCGACGAAAGCTCCTCGCATGACTTATTACCATGTGTGGAAGTTCCCATCAATGTTTTCCGTAACCAAATAGTTCAGAAAATAGGAAATGAATCCAGTTACCAACTAAAAACGCTCTTTAGCGGATACAATAGACATATAATAATAGAAAGAAACTTCTCTGAAGAAATGATAGTAAACTTATTTAGAAGATATTTTAACCCAAATCTGCTTAATGGCCTATCAGCTCCAGAATCTATAATGCAACAGATTCAACAATTATACGTTATGCATTTTTCTTCATATAGAATACGTTACACTAAACTATGTGTCGAAGACGTAACGAATGAGGACAGACAAGACGAAATAATTATAGAAACACATAACAGAGCACACAGAGGACCACCGAAAATAAAATTAAAATTTTGGAACACTATTATTTTCCAAAAATGGCAGCAAAAATAAAAAACAAAATGAAATTATGTTCAATTTGCTAATCAAATAAGTACGAACGACATCCAAACATTACTAAATAAAATAAAACACCAATACCAACATACCCAGGACACACAATCCACATCGACATTTTCTCTACAAAAGAACATCGTGCACTTACTGCAATAGATAAATTCACGAAATATGCGGTAGCAAAAATAATTAAATCCAGAGCCATTGAAGATATAAGAAGACCACTCCGTGATATTCTATTTTTCTTTGGTTTTCCAGTTTCTGTTGTCATGGACAACGAAGGATCATTCAATTCAAATTCTATTCTTTTCATGATGCGAGAAGAACTCAAAATTAATGTATTTACAATACCTCCGTATAAAAGCGAAATAAATGGTCAAGTGGAACGGTTCCATTCGACTAGGTACTTTGAAGAACTCCTTGAGAGAGCAGTAAACGAATATAATCATAGTGTTCTCTCCACTGTTAAAAAGAAACCAGTAGATCTTTATTTCGGTAGAAATGTTAGTTTTGACCCAGACGATTATGACCGCACTAGAGCTAGCAATATTGAGAAAATTCTACAAAAGCAAAATAAGGACTTAGCTTTCCACAATAAAAAAAAGAAAAGAACCAAAAAATTATAATGTAGGAGATATTATTTGTGTCAAATATAACAAGCGACTAGGTAATAAGCTGTCTAAACGGTATAATAGGGAAATTGTTGCAGAAAACGGGAATTCTACGGTTATAACTCAGTCAGGAAAAGTTGTTCATAAAGACCATATTCGAAATTAACTTCATAAAAGTATTCTCTATTTTTTTACAGATTACTTATCCGGATAATATCAGGAGAAATCAAAATACTGGATTATTCCGGAACACACATGATTTCTATAAACATAGGTAGAGCCAAAGTACAAGACGGATACCTCAAACTAATACATATTATTGATATCAAACAATACGAACAGTTTTTAGGCGAAATACAGAAATATATAACGACCGACATCGACAAATCTCATCCTTCCTATATCTTAATTCATAATGAATTGTTACAATCAATAGAAATACTTTCACATATAAAACCCAATTACCCCCTAAGAAAGAAAAGAGCCTTTGATCGGCATACTTTTACAAGATATTCGAACTCTGACTTTGGAACTTTAAGTTTAATTGGATCAAGACGGCGAGGTTTGGAAAATGGAAGAACACCTTTTGTCTCAATTTTATGAACAGTTGAGTGCTTTGCAGTTTTGTTGTAATTAGGTTCCGAAATTAATGATGGAAATTCGTACAGAAGATTCTCAAAGTTGTTTGTCGAATTTGGAATTTTAAAATTTGAAATCGAATTTACTGAAGGTAACACGTGAACTGAAAAATTTGTGGTAGAGTCAATAATTACTCTCTTTTTAACGTCTATAATAAGCCCAAATTTTTCAAGAAAATTAATTCCTATTATAGGATTGGGTATGTCTGTTAATATGAAAGGAAATTCGAAATCTCTTTGTAAGCCAATATCTAATTTAAGAAGTTGAGTTCCAAATGTACTGATATTTGAACCATTAACTGCCGAAAGAAAAGTGTTTGATTTCGATTCGATTGTTTCTAATTTAGATGCAGGGATAATTGAAACAGTTGCTCCTGTGTCTATAAGGAATGTTAGTTTGCTGTGGTTGTCAAAAACGAAAAGACGACTTGTCGTTTGAGTAGATATCCCATCATTAGTCGTCGTTATAATGGGAGAAACTAGTTTAAATTCGAAAATTTGTTTTTATTATAATCAAGTTTATTAAAAGTACAAGGTTGAATACATTTTGAAGCTTTACTACCAAATTTAGAATGAAACCAACAGATTGGAAATCGAGAATTTGAAGAACTACTGGATGAATTTTGCCTTGAACGTGGTGATGATCTTTCTCTAGATCGCTCTCTTGATTTAGGCCTTGTATGGTCATTTGTGTTTCCGGTTGATAAGTTTTTAAAACTTTGACATAAAGATGAGGTAAGTTGGACCAGGTTCTGCAGAGTTTCCTCTATATTTGACTGCCTTGAAGATTCACAAACTGTAGAAATTGACGATTTACTCAACATTTGATAAATTTTGTCAGCCAAGTTTAACTTTTCATCAATACTGGTGGAAACCGATGATATTAAATGTATTTGAAGCTGTTGAGGGAGTTTCCTCAACCATAGCTTGTATAACAAATCAGAACTTACAATTGACATTGAACCATTTAACCGTAATAAATCGAGATCAAATTCAGACGGTGTGCGGTCCCCCACGGTGTTCAGTTCAGACGGTGTGCGGTCTCTTTTTAATGTATAGCAATTACATACTGTTTACTTGATATTTACTTGTTTTATAACAATTGATGTTTATAAATCAATATCTTAGTTTTTCTCCAATCAAGAATTTTGATTAGAATTTTTGGTTGTAAAAAAAAAGACAATAAAATTTAGTTTTCAATAAATGTTTATAAAATATATAAAAGCTGTTTTATATCATCCGCTTTATTGGCGATCCTGCAAAAAAAGAACCTAAGCGAGCATTCTATTTCAAATGTGCGACATCAAGCACCGACAATTCTTTTTCTCTGGTTGTATATGCGACTTCTAATTCAAATTATCTGCATCTGCAAAGAGCAGCAACAACAAACTTCGTCAACAAACATCTGCAATTAAGCATCTGCACTCAAGCATTATAACTCAGCAAACTGCATCAAAAGCGATATTAAAACTCCTGCACACAACCTTCCGGATGCTCCTACAATGCACAATCACAAATTTACATATGTAACTCTCCAGTAAAAATTCCAAACAACTTTATATTTATAATCATAATCTCATAATCTCAATTACTAATGCCGCGTTATCCAAAGAGAAAACGAAGTTCATCTCGTGTCAATCAAATCGAGATCAACACAGAAGAAAATCCCCTCTCTTCACTAAATCCACCCAATTCACTGCTAAATTTACAAATAAGTCAATCAGAGACACCATTATTACAAAATACACATTTTATAACATTACCTACACAAACAATGAATTTCAACAACACTATGCCGTCACAACCAATGCCATTTTTTAGAACAAATATAATTAAATTGCCACAATTCTGGGAAATGCATCCTGAATCATGGTTTGCACAATGTGAAATGCAATTTACACTTAACAATCTCTCTGATGACATTCTTAAATTCCAAAATATTATCACTGCACTTACTCTGGAAATTTTTACTAAAGTATTTGACATTATTCAAAATCCACCACTTCAAAACAAATACACTTTCTTAAAATCAAAGCTTCTCGAAAGATGTTCTCTTAGCGAAGAGTCCCGATTGGAAGCATTGGTTTCAGAAACTCAGATGGGGGACCGCACACCGTCTGAATTTTATCGCGATTTATTACGGTTAAATGGTTCAATGTCAATTGTAAGTTCTGATTTGTTATACAAGCTATGGTTGAGGAAACTCCCTCAACAGCTTCAAATACATTTAATATCATCGGTTTCCACCAATATTGATGAAAAGTTAAACTTGGCTGACAAAATTTATCAAATGTTGAGTAAATCGTCAATTTCTACAGTTTGTGAATCTTCAAGGCAGTCAAATATAGAGGAAACTCTGCAGAACCTGGTCCAACTTACCTCATCTTTATGTCAAAGTTTTAAAAACTTATCAACCGGAAACACAAATGACCATACAAGGCCTAAATCAAGAGAGCGATCTAGAGAAAGATCATCACCACGTTCAAGGCAAAATTCAGCCAGTAGTTCTTCAAATTCTCGATTTCCAATTTGTTGGTTTCATTCTAAATTTGGTTGTAAAGCTTCAAAATGTATTCAACCTTGTACTTTTAATAAACTTGATTATAATAAAAACAAATTTTCGAATTTAAACTAGTTTCTCCCATTATAACGACGACTAATGATGGGATATCTACTCAAACGACAAGTCGTCTTTTCGTTTTTGACAACCACAGCAAACTAACATTCCTTATAGACACAGGAGCAACTGTTTCAATTATCCCTGCATCTAAATTAGAAACAATCGAATCGAAATCAAACACTTTTCTTTCGGCAGCTAATGGTTCAAATATCAGTACATTTGGAACTCAACTTCTTAAATTAGATATTGGCTTACAAAGAGATTTCGAATTTCCTTTCATATTAACAGACATACCCAATCCTATAATAGGAATTAATTTTCTTGAAAAATTTGGGCTTATTATAGACGTTAAAAAGAGAGTAATTATTGACTCTACCACAAATTTTTCAGTTCACGTGTTACCTTCAGTAAATTCGATTTCAAATTTTAAAATTCCAAATTCGACAAACAACTTTGAGAATCTTCTGTACGAATTTCCATCATTAATTTCGGAACCTAATTACAACAAAACTGCAAAGCACTCAACTGTTCATAAAATTGAGACAAAAGGTGTTCTTCCATTTTCCAAACCTCGCCGTCTTGATCCAATTAAACTTAAAGTTGCAAAGTCAGAGTTCGAATATCTTGTAAAAGTTGGAATATGTCGACCATCGAATTCTCCTATAGCTTCACCGCTACACTTGGTGGCCAAAAAAGAACCAAACGACTGGAGACCTTGTGGTGACTATAGGAGACTCAACTGTGTAACTATCCCTGATCGGTATCCGTTACCGCATATCCACAACCTTAGCATTGAACTCCGCAACAAGATTATATTCTCCAAAATTGATCTCGTTCGAGCCTACCACCAGATCCCTGTAGCTGAAGAAGACATTCACAAGACAGTAATAACTACACCATTTGGTATGTTCGAATTCGTTCGAATGGCCTTTGGCCTTCGTAATAGCTCACAAACGTTTCAAAGATTTATAAATGAAGTTTTCTTTAGCCTCGATTTTGTTTTTACTTACGTGGACGATATTCTTATAGCAAGCGAGAACGAAGCCCAGCATTACAATCATTTAAAAATTGTTTTCACACGCCTCGACAATTATGGATTAAATATAAAACCCAATAAATGTCAGTTCGGTGTTCCTTCCCTCGAAGAGGAACCCTCAACCCTCCGAAGAGCGGGTTGAAGTCATTTCAAACTATAAAAAACCCACATCTATAACTCAATTACAAAAATTCATTGGCATGGTTAACTATTACCATAGATATGTACCAATGATAGCAAAATTTTTAAGTCCACTGCATGAAATCATAACTAAAACCAGTAAAATTAAAGCAAAAGAGCTCGTTTGGACAACTGAAGCAGAAAATTCATTTAATACAATCAAATCCAAATTCACTGAAAATACTCTTTTAACCCATTTTGACGAAACTGCTCTGCTTTCAATTGCAATAGATGCATCAAATATTGCAATTTGAGCAGTTTTACAACAGAACATACAGCAAAATTATGAACCTCTGGCATTTCATTCCAAAAAGCTTACGCCGACTGAAATTAAGTATTCAACATTTGACAAAGAACTCTTAGCAATCTATTCATAAATTAAACATTTTAGGCATTTTTTGGAAGGACGTAAATTCACAATATATACTGATCATAAACCTTTAACTTATGCTCTATATTCAAAAACGGAAAGATCACCTCGACAAACTCGACATCTTGAGTTTATAGCACAGTTCACAAATGATATTCGCTATATTGCTGGTAAAGATAATACAGTAGCTGACACTTTATCTCGTCTACCGGACATTGAAGAAATATCTGAAAAAGATATAAATTTGCAATGTATTTTAAAGGAACAACAAACCGATTTAGAACTTCAACAATTAATTGCTTCATCAAATTCCAAAAATAATCTCCAACATATAAATGTACCACTTCTAAATCTAAAAATTTGGTGTGATATATCTGATTCGAAATCACGTCCATATGTTCCACTTTCAATGAGAACAGTTATCTTTAAAAAACTTCATGGTTTATCGCATCCTGGAACACGTCCCACAAGAAAATTAATAGTTAGTAAATACTTTTGGCCCAATATGAAAAAAGAAATTAATACATGGGTTCAAAATTGTTTGGAATGTCAAAAATCGAAAATTCATATGTATACAAAATCCCCGGTACATAAAATTGCCATTTCCACTGGTCGTTTCGAGCATATTCACATGGATCTGGTGGGACCTCTGCCTGTCTCTCGTGGTTATAGGTACTTATTAACTATTGTAGATAGGTACACAAGGTGGCCAGAGGCGTTTCCATTACAGGATATTTCGGCTCAAACGGTAGCAAAAACTTTTGTTAACAACTATGTCTGCAGGTTTGGCGTTCCATTAGACATAACAGTTGACCAAGGAACTCAATTTACATTCAAATTGTTTACAGAACTCACTAAAATACTTGGATCTCATAAAATTCACACTTCTGCCTATCACCCACAAGCGAATGGAATGGTCGAAAGATTTCATCGACAGCTAAAATCTTCAATCATAGCTTGTAAAAACACAACGAGCTGGTCTGAACAATTACCTTCGATTTTACTAGGTTTACGTACTGCTGTTAAAGAAGATTTGAAGTGCTCACCATCTGAGTTGGTCTATGGCCAAACACTAAGGATTCCAGGTGAACTGATCATTTATAAGGAAAACAAGGCAACAACTGACAATACTCTAAAAGCTTTAAGAGAACATTTTTCAGAAACACGAAGCAAAATTGTTCACCACAGTAACTCTTCCCGTTTGTTTGTTCCAAATGAATTAAAAACTTGAAAATACGTTTTTGTCAAGGTTATACGTAGATATAATCTTGAAGCACCGTTTGAAGGTCCATTTTTGGTTATTTCACGAAATGAGAAAGATTTTAAAATTCAATACGGTAACTCCATTCGAATTGTTTCAATAGATTTACTGAAACCCGCATATGTAGATAATATACACAACACACGCATTAACAACACATTACCATTGGTGAAGAAACAAGTTAAATTTAATATTATTTAATTCATTCTTTAAATTCATATTATCAATTTGTTCGTTTCACTGGAGGGAGAGTTGTATAGCAATTACATACTGTTTACTTGATATTTACTTGTTTTATAACAATTAAAAAAAAAAAAAAAAAAATAAATAACTGGTCATTTCAGCCCTTGAAAGGACTTTGACCTAGCTTCTTATGATCAATTGTGTTGTGCGTGTTATTAAGTTTGTACACAATTGACCGAGAAATGGACCTTCAGGCTTAACGCCGACTCCGAACGGCGATGAACGAAATGTTCTTATTCTCAAGAAGCTTTACATGGCATTTTTATTACTCTCTGAGGTTTGCCATTGTCTGCAGAGAGGTGGCGGCCGTACAGAAAAATTATTTTAATTCAAATAATTTTCTGTCGCTGCTGGGGTTCGAACCTGGGTCTCCAGGTTCTTTGACATAGCGGCCACGCACTTTAACCAACTACGCCACGGACGCCACGAGATAGTTTTATAACAATTGATGTTTATAAATCAATATCTTAGTTTTTCTCCAATCAAGAATTTTGATTAGAATTTTTGGTTGTAAAAAAAAAGAATAAAATTTAGTTTTCAATAAATGTTTATAAAGAGTGATTTTTTAAGTGCCTGATAACTTTTTTTTTAAAAAAAACGCATAAAATTTGCAAAATCTCATCGGTTCTTTATTTGAAACGTTAGATTGGTCCATGACATTTACTTTTTGAAGATAATTTCATTTAAATGTTGACCGCGGCTGCGTCTTAGGTGGTCCATTCGGAAAGTCCAATTTTGGGCAACTTTTTCGAGCATTTCGGCCGGAATAGCCCGAATTTCTTCGGAAATGTTGTCTTCCAAAGCTGGAATAGTTGCTGGCTTATTTCTGTAGACTTTAGACTTGACGTAGCCCCACAAAAAATAGTCTAAAGGCGTCAAATCGCATGATCTTGGTGGCCAACTTACCGGTCCATTTCTTGAGATTAATTGTTCTCCGAAGTTTTCCCTCAAAATGGCCATAGAATCGCGAGATGTGTGGCATGTAGCGCCATCTTGTTGAAACCACATGTCAACCAAGTTCAGTTCTTCCATTTTTGGCAACAAAAAGTTTGTTAGCATCGAACGATAGCGATCACCATTCACCGTAACGTTGCGTCCAACAGCATCTTTGAAAAAATACGGTCCAATGATTCCACCAGCGTACAAACCACACCAAACAGTGCATTTTTCGGGATGCATGGCCAGTTCTTGAACGGCTTCTGGTTGCTCTTCACTCCAAATGCGGCAATTTTGCTTATTTACGTAGCCATTCAACCAGAAATGAGCCTCATCGCTGAACAAAATTTGTCGATAAAACAAATTTCGAACCGAACACTGATTTTGGTAATAAAATTCAATGATTTGCAAGCGTTGCTCGTTAGTAAGTCTATTCATGATGAAATGTCAAAGCATACTGAGCATCTTTCTCTTTGACACCATGTCTGAAATCCCACGTGATCTGTCAAATACTAATGCATGAAAATCATAACCTCAAAAAAATCACCCTTTAAAATATATAAAAGCTGTTTTATATCATCACCTTTAGGCACTGCATGGAAATACATAGCAGGTAGCCCAGATCATGAAGACTTTGAAATGTTAAATAATAAAGAAAACGAATTAATTACAAATAGTAATAAGCAAGTCGCGTTATCAATAAACAATATAACGAAAGAATAAATAACCTTACAAAAATTACAAACGAATTAAAAAATGTAATAAGAAAAGATAGCTACTAATATTAATGAAGAGTTAATATCAAATATTTAATATAGGCTAAGATTAATAAAAGAAGAATTAATAAATATAAAATTTTCCATACAGTGGGCAAAAAACGACATAATAAATTCTATGTTATTATCGCATAACGAAATTAAAACTGCAATTGATATTTTTAATAATGAAAATTTTACATTCTTTACTATGGAAGAAGCGTTAGAATTTACTAAAGTAAATATATTAACCAGCGTTTGAAAATGCTTTCGTTTTTTCATTTCATTTACTTCGGCTATGCTATGACTGCAAAAATATACAGGCAAAACAGCAAAGCCATAGCAATACAACAAAATGCCGAAGTTGAACTATCGGCTTGCTGCGAAAAGCGTAGCAGCACGACAGCAAAGCAAAAGCAAAATAAAATAAGCCACAGGTCGATCGTTGCTGTGCTGTGAAATTTTCCAGTTGTTGTTGTAGCAACCTGTTGCTTCATGAATTATTTGGCATTAAGCTCACAATATAATTCTTAAAAAATATGTTTTTTAAGAATTATAAAATAAATAAACTTATTATATAAAAAACATGCCACAATTTTATAACTCATGTAAACTGGTGCGAGCCCGACCTACGAAAACATGATGAAATATTATATGTTTGCGCATATAATGAACATCTGCTTTCAAAAAAACCTTCTTCACGCCTTCTATGGTTTAATACCAACAAAACGTTGGAGCCTAGATTGATACGTGATAAAGAAGTAAACAAAAAAAGCGCAACAACAAAATCTTTGCAGAATCAATGCAGTCAACTTTTTGAAATTTTGCTACTAGCAAAAGAGTAGAAAAACATTGCTTTGATAAAGTATAGGCGCTTCTATAATTCCACTTTGGTTTTATTGCTCTTACGCTTATTAGCTTATCAAAGTTAGTGGACTGCTAGAACCACTGAGACTACTGATGAGTCGGAGTAGCGTCCGACGAAACCATGGTCTAGTCAGCTTGGTTTAGTTCTGCAAAGAACGTTGTTGTTGTAGCAACCTGTTGCTTCATGAATTATTTGGCATTAAGCTCACAATATAATTCTTAAAAAATATGTTTTTTAAGAATTATAAAATAAATGAAATTTTCCACAGCACGAAGGCAAAGTGGCAGCAATAATAAAAAAGTCGAAGTTCGACTGTCCCTTTGCTGTCCTTATTGCTGTTTCTTTGCTGTCTTAGTTGGAACTTTTTCATTGCACGGGATAAACAAATAAAGCTGTTTTTTGTGCCTTAAAGTGTTGATTCAAAGAAGAAATATTTTTCAAACATTCTATTTAAATTAAAAATTTTAAAACGCCACTTATATTTTTATGAATGCACTTATTATATTGATGCAAATGTTTGTAATCTTAATTAATCTTGGAGATCCTCTGATATCGCGTCTTCAAATAGCGGCAAATTGTTAATGGCATCGTTTAAAAATGTCGAGTTTAGCTTCACTAATAATATGTCTTCTAACGTCTCATGATTCATTCGATTGCGGTTATCAGTTAAAATGAGCTTTAAAGAAGAAAAGGCTCTTTCTATGGTAACCTGTTAGAAATATACATACTTTATCGGATGAAAATTAACATTAATTGGAAACAATCGTTGCTTACCTGAGTCGGAGGAATGCCGAAACAAACATTGCTTAATGCGTATAGTTCCGGTTCGGAATGCTTCCTTTCTCTCCAAAATTGCAGGACATTGGTGTCGCTTCGCAGAAATGGAAGATGTAGACTGCCTATTTTTGCGTAAACATCAGTGTAAGCAATCTCACCGGAGGCTGCTTGAAGTTTTTCAGTTAAAAATGAATTAGGCATTTCTTCTGCTTCATCTTCGAAACTAATTTCATTTGCCAATAAGAAGTTATCACCAGTTATATTTTCTGAAGCTGCAGAGACAGAACGTAGTTTTTCCCAAAGATGTTTCAAGTAAACAACGGCTTCTTGTCTTTTTTGTGTATTAAGTGCGTGATGGAACCTTGGATCTAAAAACAAGCACGAATTAAGGCTTTCATTCTCAAGTAGCTTAGAAGTTCGCTTTTCGATGCTTTCCAATACTTTATTTCCAATTTTTTTCACGAAGTCCTTGTTAGAAGTACTTTGAACTATTTTGGTGGTAAGCATTTTGCACTTTATTTTGGAAATGCTCTGCTTGAAATTTTATAATAGCTTCTTGCAAAGGAGCGAAGACAGCGACATAGCACTCCATAAAGTTCCAGAGAGTATTATTGTTGTCAAAATTTTCGTCGATGGTTCTGTTTCCGATAGACTCCACAGCAATCAAGGCATCTTTTGCAGCTAGTAATATTTCAATCATTTTGTACGTTGAGCCCCATCTGGTGGAACAATCGAGTTGGGGAATTTTAACGTTTCTCAATTCAAAAGCGTCCTTAAAGCCATTTGAAGGTTTGCGAATAAACTTTGTAAAATTTCTGCAGCTTAGTAAAAATGCCTTTATTTCGAGATCTTTTGTGATATCTAGAGCACATAGTTGAGCAGTGTGAGCTGCACATCTACAAATTTGAATGTGTTCAACACGAAGATTCGATGGGTTCTCCAGGTTGTTGATATTGTTTAAATATGTATTGTTTAAATTTTCTTCTACTTGTTCATGTTCCTCGCTCATATTGTAGTTCGATAAGATCTTTGTTGTTTTTATCATATTTGCTCCGTTGTCAGAAGTGATTGAAACTATCTGGTTGAGGTGAATATCATATTTTTTTAATGTTTTTAAAACTTCTGCAGCAAGATTATTTGAAGCGCTTGCACCGATGCCTTTAAGTTCTACCACACTCAAAATTAGAGATCTGATTTCATCTTCCTTAATAAATTGTGCACTGATTCCGAAAATATTGCGTGAGAGCCTTGATGCGCTATCAATTTTTAATGATAAAAGCCTTTTGGTCATTTCCATTTTCATGTGCTTTCTAATATTTTCAGCGACGTTATTTAAAGTACTTTGACAATTTTTAGCATTTAGGGTAATGCGCTTGCCAAGCTTTTCACCTAAGCCATTGCAAATGGGTTCAATTATATTTCTTAAATTTGGAGACTTAAGAACATTAAATGGCACACTGTCTTCGGTGACTAGTCCAATATAGCATCTGAATAGCACTTTTTTATTTATTTGAACTTTACTATTATGTTTTTTTGCCGAAATCAAGGGCGTTATATCTGAAACTGTCTCTTTATCTATTTCTATTTTGTGTATTTTTAATAAATGACATTTTAAATTATAAGGCCTGTTTAATGCTAATTTGCACTTTTTGCATACCACTTTTCCAATTTCGTTTTGATTTTCGAAATATTCCCAAATAGTGTTTGATTTTTTTTTGCCCGGGGACATGGTCAAAATAAGTAAAAAAATAACTTCTAAACGCGATCAGTTGCAGTCACTTACTGTTCTTTTATGTTTCTTCATCCAGTTTCCAAGTAAAAGCTCTTTGACAGTTTACGACAGTTTACGAGCAGCAACAGCTACACGAAGCTGTTTTATTCTGTGCTACTTTCATAGTTCTCGTTGTTCGGCAGTCAAAGCAATAGCACATTCAAACAACCAAAAGCTTTAAGCTTTGGTTCGGCTGAACTGTTTCAATTTGCGCAGTCAAAGCAAGAGCGCAGTAGTAGGAAAAACGGCGCTGTGCTGTACTGCGACTTAGCTATTGAAATGAGCGCAGTTAAACAAAGCAAAAAAGCAACAGCATTCAAAAACAGCTTTCGCTGCACAGCGGCAGCATATTTTTGAATGCTTTTGCTGTTTTGCTGGCAGTTTTTTAAACACTGATATTAACCAATATGACGACACTTTTTTACATTGTTGAAGTTCCACTTACATCAAATTTTAATTATAATAAAAACCTTATTAAACCAGTAAAAAAAGGAAATACTGCAATAAGATTGTTTTTTAATGAAATTATTCAAAATGAAAAAAATATATTTGGAATAAAAGAAAAATGTTTAGAAAACAATTCTTTATCAGGCTGTAAGCAAAATCAATTGGTAGATATAAGTAATGATAGTTGTATACCAAAATTATTAAGAAGCCTAAACTCATCATGCACAATTAATAGCCTACATTTACCCACGGTTGAAGAACTACAGCCCGATATTCTAATGTTTGATCAATTCAGTGGAACAATAACTGTTAATGAAACTGACCACTCTTTGAATGGGACATATCTGGTGAAATATCATGAAGTCACAATTAAAATCAATCGCAAAATCTACAGAAACATACAATCATCTTCGGTAAAAATCATGCCAACCATATTACAGCCATCACCTACAGAAAACAGTCATATAAATTTATTATCGTTACAAGCACTGAGCGAACTCCATATCAATAATACAAAAGAGATACAAAGGCTAAGTTCAGGAAAAATTTTAAACCAATCTTTGTTAAGCGGAACAACAATATTAATGGAAATTTAGAACATCTAGAATTATAAAAATAAAACAGGATGTAGCTAAAAACATAAGGACCTCGCCTGAGTTAAAGCAAGAAATATCCAGGAGCATCACTTTACCAAATGTTTATTCTGGAACATTTCTTTGAATGAGGACATTCAAACTTAAGCAGGGAGGAGTTGACAATAAGAAACTAAATGCATATAAGCACCAAAATCCAGAAGCAGTCTATACAACCCGACGCCTGCCTTCCGCTGAACTCGCTAACGACACGTGCGACGCCGGCAGTAGCAGAAACGTTAGCAACAACAACAATAATGATAAGATAAATTAGGCTTCGTTTATAATTAAAAAATAAAATTAAGACAGTCTTGTATTATGATTGAATGAATAAAGTTTATTTTTTTTAAGCTCTAGCCGAATAGAATAAATTAATTTATATATTAGAGCGGGTCAAATTGTATGGAGCAAAAAAAGTCGATTTTAAGAAAATCTCTTTGGGGAAGATAGTATAGATCTATCTTGAAATCGGAGCATGTCAGGTTTTCAAAATATTGCATTAACCCTTTGATGACCATTGCGACACCGGTGACCCTTTTACTTTCGAATTTTTCCTGGAAAAACTATGCAAACGATTTTTCTTTACAAGGTATCATTCAACAGGGAATGAATGTGGCTTCCAGAAAGTACTTAATTTTCAAGAGTAGATTCATCCCTTTGCCTACCAGACCACCCCAAAGTCGATAAATCTTTACTTTTTCTCCCCCTTCTTCTTGCTGCAATACTTTGGGGATAGGAGGAGCTATAGATTAAAAAATGTTTGGGGAAGTTGCGGGCAACCTTCCACTTTTTAACAAAAAATAGCAAAACAAGATAGGTCGCTATCCACGCGACCACCAAATCTGACGGGACCTATATGTCCCAATGGTCGTCAACGGTTACAATCTAAGACATATTTAATTTTGTTGAAAAGTTGATTTATGTTAAATAAAAATAAATTTGTTTGCAATTTTTGATCAATGCATTAAATTTTCATTTTCTTATGATGACATTTGAAGTTATTTCGATCATTAGTGAAGCAAAGTGGTTTTTTGCAAAAGGCACAAATAGTATTCTTTTGATGGCCTTTGTGATGTTTTGAGCAGAAGATACATCCTTACGTCCCGCTTCACTTTTGCAGAATTATCGGACAGGGAAGTGATATCCGCAAGTTTAAATCTCTTAGGTACCTGTCTTACAACTTCGCGGTTGGTGACCGTATTGATGATTTGAGTAGCCAGTTGCCCACGGACTTCCAATGCAGATATAGAAAATGAATCATTATTCGAAGTAGAAATTTGTTTATAACCACAGTGCACAGCGACGGATTTACATCCGGGTTGAAAAAGCTTTAACCGCCATCCCCCTTGAAAAATTTTTTGTATGGAGAAAAAAAAATGAAAAAAGCGCTGAAAACCGTTTCAGCCTCCCCCTTGGACTATAAAACTGTTAGCTCAGTCCTTCCTCCCTCTGGTTAATCCTAGATCCGCCACTGATTGTGCACACTCAAATCAAAGCGATCGCAAAAAAGACGCAAGTAGAATTTGGTCTTTGATTTGCGATCGTGTTCGTAGTAATACTGAAATGAAAACACAAAATCAAAAGTGTAATTTTCTTTTAAATGGTGGTATTTTGGCCACTCTACGACTATTGGTTCAGATGATATTTCCAAAATGGGTCAAAAATTCGTTAAAAAATCCCAACAATTTTTTTGTTACGAAGTTTTGTTTTGCATCAAATGAAAGATCCGATTTTTTGGAAAATTTAACCTTTTTTGTGATATTTTGAACAGCCGTAAAGAGGTCAAAGTACCACCATTGGAAAGGTTATTTTTCAAACTTTGAAAAAAAATGGGGAAAAAGGAGTGTTTCTGGGGACAATTGTCTTTTCCTATGACATCAACCCGCAAAAAGCGTCAGTTCGTTCAATGTTAAAGGGTATTGTAGTGGAACTAGTACTGGTCCTTTTTGGAACTAGTTCAGAACTATTTCAAATTTGGTCCACTTTTCTGCTGGGAATTGATAACTACTCTCTGGCATCATAAGTATTTACACAGCCTTTCTTGGAGTCAATAAATACAATTATTTACAAACATAAGTGCTGCACGACCTTACTTTTTAGGATTTAAGGAAGATACATGAATGTTTTTCCAAAAGACTCCTCGAATTTACAGGAAGACTCATCAGTCCACAAAACATTGTGCGAAAACTTTATAGGCCAGAGAATAGTTATATTTTGCTAATTTTTTTTAATGATATTTTTCGTTAGGTTTTTTAAAACATGTTTTCTTTACTTTGCATGCTACAAAGAATACAACAACCAAAAATTTCTTTGCGAACTATGCAAACAACAAAAAAGGCGAGCGCTTTCTTTAATCTATTTCTTTTGAAAGTGTCAATAATTTTGACTAGGGCTATATACATCTATCATTTATTACAAATGTTGCGAAGTAAATGTCACTGCAGCATTTTTTAAGCGACTTGAGTATGAAGAATCTTCGATAAGATTAATTTTAAATCTCTCCCAAAACTTGTTAAATTCCCTGTGAATCGACTCTCCATCCTGCTCCGACCACAACTTCCCGAACTTCATCTTTTGCAGGGCTTTGTCAATCATTTGTTTTGGAGTGGTATCGTTGGGCGGGAAAAAACATTGATTTGGGCCACAAAGTTGAAATTAATGGCTAAAAATGACAACTTTTAAAGGAATCTGCAAAACTTAATGACCCCGATATTTATGAAACGGTTGGACCTTATGCCTTGAAGCTCTTTGAGTGTGCTTTTCAGACAATGAATAAAATTGTAGATTCTTGTTTTATAACCAAAAAGCCGATTTAACCGATTTAGATAAAAATTTGATAACTTTTTGCAAAGCCATTGGGAGTACTGGTGTCTCGCAGACGATAAAAATACATGTTATTAGATCATTTGAAGGATGCTATTATAAAACTAGACTGAGATGGCTTAGGATTGTAGTCGGAGCAGGCTGGAGTCGATTCACAGGGAATTTAACAAGTTTTGGGAGAGATTTAAAATTAATCTTATCGAAGATTCATCATACTCAAGTCGCTTAAAAAATACTGCAGTGACATTTACTTCGCAACATTTGTAATAAATGATAGATGTATATTTCTTAGAGGCTGTCCATTTTGACCCAATTTAAGTATAAAAGTGATTACGTAATTTATGGACGGGACGGGATAGTGGAATAGGCCTACAGGGGATACCACTTAAAAAAAAAAAAAACGCGCCGCGATATTTATCTCCGTAGATGGTGTGGAAACAATATCCCAATTCTCAATATTTTACACACACACACACATACACGTAGGTATATTATAAATATATATATATATACATACATACATACATATATAAACAGTTTTATACTTGAATATATTGCGCTGTCTAAAGTACAAGGTGGTTCAATCACGTTAAAATGCAAAAATTGAGATATTTTCAAAACGAAATCAGCTGGGATTTTAATTCAAAGTGATATTTCATCAGAAAAACATTACAAACACTTGGAGACATTCAGTTTACGTTGCCATTTTAGGTCAACTTGAAGTTGCTTCAGGAGCAGTGTGCAGAGTGAACTGTTTATCAGCAATATGAGTCGTGAGATTGCCAACCTGCGTGCGGAATTTAAGATGGCAATTGATGAGGTGGAGAAGAGCTGGGCTTCCAAGCTCAAAAAAACGAATTCTACTCTTGCTTCTGTTATTGACCGGATCAGTGCTATTGAATCTGGCTCGGATGCAGCTCAAGTCTCTGAGTTGAAAAATGCAGTGAGTGACGCAAAAACAAACATATATGTGTGGTGCCCACAGAGTTACACATAAAACATATATTAAACACCAAATACAACAAACACTTTACATAAAAACACTTCACTTTAAAATTAATATTCAAATTTAAGTTCCTTAGTTTTAAGTAATCAAAATTTATAAAAATGTATTTTAGTTGTAAAAATTCTTTTGTGGAATCAGGTCAAAATAAAAATAAAAATTCTAATAAGATAAAAATTGATTATTTTTTGGTTGTACACCCAAAATCGGGTGTACACCAAAAACTGGCGATCCTGCCAGGAGGCGATTCTGGCACAGAACCAAAAATCGTCATCTACGACATCGTTTGAAACGCCCAGCACAACGATCAAATCAACGCAATCAACAAAATCGCGTCCGACAGCGAAAAGATGACGACGAGAACAGGACGCTGTCGCATTCACATTCGCGGAAATGCTTTTAATTAAAATGCATCTTCGACCAAATATAAACGCAGTAACAGCAGCCGCCCTTCATCCGCAAGATAGCACAAGCGTTCACGCACGCGCTCACGCAGACAACAGCAATGTCAGTCGCAACAACAGCAACAAGCAAGACCCTACACCTGCCGGTAAGGTGACACAGGCAACAGCAACTTAAACACCAACAACAACAGAAAAGTAACAACAACAGCAGCAACATTAACAACGACAACAACAGCAGAATCATCAACAACAACGAATATAACATCAACATCAGCAACAGCAGCAAACAACACTCACACTGGCAGTAATATAAACAGCAACAAGCTCGCAATCAGAACAACCGTAACACCAAAAGCAACAGCAACCACAACAACAATAATAACATCAGCATTGACAACAACTACAACAAAAACAACAACAACAAGAAGCAGCAGTAGCAATAACAACAACAACAACATTCTTCTGATAACTGAATATTCATTTTTTTGATATAAAAAAAAAAAACAAAAAAAACAAAAAATTTTGTTAAATTTTGTATTTTTTTTATTTGTTTGACAGTTAATAAAAAGTTTTTTGACTGGTTGTTTTTATTTTAGGTTTTTATGGGGCACTCACACTACACTACACAACACACACAAACATTTACTCAGATCTTAATTTGTTCAGAGTCAGATCACCGTCAGATGTCAAAGATCCATATACGAAGTACTACATAAACAGTAAACACTACACATCCATTCACAACGTTAATAGGAAGTTTTACTACGAAAATGCTACTTAATAGGTTTAATAGCAAAGTAAAATTTTCTATCGCTGTGAATGCATAACAAAAAACACTACAGAAACATCCACAACGTTAATAGAAGTTTTACTACGAAAATGCTACTTAATAGGTTTAATAGCAAAGCAAAACTTTCTATCGCTGTGGATGCATCTAACACTATCAGTGCATTTTTTTTTTACACCACTCAATAAACAGAACCACTAACTTTTTTTTACTTACACCCGATTTTGGTTGTACACCCAAAATCGGGTGTACACCAAAAACTGGCGATCCTGCCAGGAGCGATTCTGGCACACAATCAAAAATCTACATCATTTGGAACGCCCAGTACAACGACCAAATCAACGCAGTAAACGAAGTCGCGTTCACCAGGTCTGCTGCTCTCACACTCACCAATATTATTGTATTCATCTCACAAATCCACGGAAACACCTCCCGCTCATTTTCGACATCTTTCGTCTTCGACGCTGTCGCATTCACATTCGCGGAAATGCTTTTAATTGAAATGCATCTTTGACCAAATATAAACGCAGCAACAGCAGCCGCCCTTCATCCGCAAGATAGCACAAGCGTTCACGCACGCGCTCACGCAACAGCAATGTCAATCGCAACAACAACAACGAGCAAAACCCTACACCTGCCGGTAAGGTGACACAGGCAACAGCAACATTAGAACCAACAACCACAATAGCATCAACATCAGCAACAGCAGTAAACAACACTCACATTGGCAGTAACATAAACAGCAACAACAACAGCAACAAGCTTGCAATCAGAACAACCGTAACACCAAAAGCAACAGCAACCACAACAACAATAATAACATCAGCATTAGCAACAACAACTACAACAAAAACAACAACAACAAGAAGTAGCAGCAGCAGTAACAACAACAACATTCTCCTGATATCTGAATATTCATTTTTTTTTGATTTAAAAAAACAAAAAATGTTGTTAAATTTTGTATTTTTTTTATTTGTTTGACAGTTAATAAAAAGTTTTTTGACTGGTTGTTTTTATTTTAGGTTTTCCCGAGGCACTCACACTACACTACACAACACAACACAAACATTTACTCAAATCTTAATTTGGTCAATGTCAGATCACCTATCAGATACCAATTCGAATTAGATACCTACCGTCAGATGTCAAAGATCCATACACGAAGTACTACATGGACAGTAAACACTACACAACCATTCACAACGTTAATAGGATGTTTTACTACGAAAATGCTACTTAATAGGTTTAATAGCAAAGTAAAATTTTCTATTGCTGTGAATGCATAACAAAAAACACTACAGAAAGATCCACAACGTTAATAGAAAGTTTTACTACGAAAATGCTACTTAAATAGGTTTAATAGCAAAGCAAAACTTTCTATCGCTGTGGATGCATCTAACACTATCAGTGCATTTTTTTTTTACACCACTCAATAAACAGAACCACTAACTTCAAGATCTAAACAAAAGTACGCTTTAATTTACACTGAAACACAATACACTTTTTTTTGAGGAGGGGGAATAATGTGGTGCCCACAGAGTTACACATAAAACATATATTAAACACCAAATACAACAAACACTTTACATAAAAACACTTCACTTTAAAATTAATATTCAAATTTAAGTTCCTTAGTTTTAAGTAATCAAAATTTATAAAAATGTATTTTAGTTGTAAAAATTCTTTTGTGGAATCAGGTCAAAATAAAAATAAAAATTCTAATAAGATAAAAATTGATTATTTTTTGGTTGTACACCCAAAATCGGGTGTACACCAAATATGTATGTATGTGCGCTGGAGCGGCGAGAAGTTGCCTCTGATGCTGTGATGCTGCAGGTTCCGGAGAGTGAGAATGAGAATCTTAATGTTATTTATAACAAGCTCTGCTTCTCAATCGGTTGCAGACCTCCTTCACTCAAGAACATCTTTCGAGTGAAATCCAGTGTGCGGAGTAAAGCAGCACCAATTATTGTAAAATTTTCGACACCCTATGAGAGAGACATTCAGCCCTATCACTGAGTCCCGTCGTAGTACGATTATCGTAGAAACTACGAAAAAGGCATCACTGAGTTCGAATGGCTACGTCGTAAATTCGAAATTTGTAGATTGGCACCATTGAGTTCATTCGTGGCGCCATTTCGTTTATTTGAAAACTAATTTGTTACGACGTGTTTGACTGTCTGAGAAAAGTTTTAAATTAAATGCAAAAAAATAAACCATTTTTAACACCATTAACTGGCAACAATTTTGTCGAGTTCACATGGATTCAGTGATAGCAAATTTTTCGTATTCGTAGCGGAGGGTTGCGTTCGTAACTTTTCTATGACGGACTCAGTGATAGGGCAGATTGTTCTGCGTGCTGCATCAGCATTTAGGAGAAACAATATCAGGAACCTGTTACTGAACGATATCGGCATTGAGTCAACATTGAGTTTTTTTCTTAATGAGAGCATATCCAAGCGCAGCCGTAATCTACTCCAATATGCTGTTAAAATGAAGCGTAACAAGAAATTATGCTCTGTCTACGTAAGGAGAGGCATGGTTCATATTAAGAGGTATGAGAGTGAATGAAAGCATTTTTGTAGAAGATTTAGATGAGCTTAATAACCTCCTGTCGAGTGAAACGGATGATGGTGAGTGTTTTCGTGATGATCCAGTTGCCAGCTGACTGATATTGTAGCTTTTTATTTTAATATATTTTTTACTATACGTAAGGTATCTCTCTTCGGCTTTTATATTTTTATTTCTCTCCATTCTTCCTTATTCTATTATATTTACAATATTTTATTAATCTTCTATGGCGATAGCTGGTATTTTGTTGATGGTTTTGTGATAAAATGTTTCATAGGTGTGTTTCATATGCATTGTGCTTGTTTATTAACATTTGATTTTCTATGTCTAGTTTAATTAATAACTGTAATGGTGTTAATAATAAAATTCTTGTGGAAGTGCTGTGTTAAAGACATCCTGGTTTAAAGGTTGTCCATTTTAATGCCAGAAGCTTAAATTCAGATAAGATGGATTATGTAAAATACGTTTTTGAAGACTCGTCCGTTGATGTTATATGTGTATCCGAAACCTGGTTCTGCTGCGATGTACTAGATTTTGCTTATAATATAAAAAATTATACACTTTTCAGAAATGATAGGCACGAAAGAAAGGGCGGTGGGGTTGCAATTTTCTGCAGAAGTTTTCAATTTTCTGGACCTTCATTCCAAAGTTGTGAACCGATCAAATAAATCTAGTCCAGTTGAGGACCTGAGTATTTGCATTTCAGACCATAGTTCTAAAATATTCGTTTCATGTGTATATAACCCCAATAAGTGCAATAGTCTGGATTCTTATTTTCTTGAGTTGTCAGATCTTTCTTTAGATTTTAATTATTTTGTTGTATGTGGTGATTTTAATGTTAATCTTATCTGTAATGACAAAATAACACAATTTTTATGTGATAATATTGCATACGTTGGTCTGTCCGTTATAAATGATACCATGCCTACGCGTTTCTCGTCCAATGATAGTCCTAGTCTTCTTGATTATTTTATAGTATCTGACATCAACACTGTTCGCTTGTTTGACCAAATCTACTTCTTATCGGATCATGATCTTATTTTCTGTACACTTGACATTAACATATCTCGCTTTGCTACGTCCAGTACGTTTTCTTATCATGATTTTAAGTCTATTGATTATTATGCTCTGTTTTGTGATCTGTCTTCAACTCCATGGAATAGTGTGTGGTTGTGTCCCAATATTGATGATAAGCTTACCATATTTACAAGTGCAATAAATGAATTGTTCGTTAAGCATGTCCCCTTGAAAACCGTTAATATAAAGAATGTATCATGTCCCTGGTTTACAAGTCGTGTTCAGCTTGCTATAAAGAAAAGAAATAGGTTGCATAGAATATGGAAAAGGAACCCTACACCTGAAAGATGGGAACACTATAGAGTTGCTAGGAATGCTTCAATTACTGCAATTAAGCAATCTAAAATTAGATATTGTGCAACCAAACTCAAGACAACTCTTCCACCTAAAATCTTATGGAATAATTTAAAGAATTTAAGCATTGTAAATAAGCAAACACCTAACTGTCTAATTCATCCTGACTGCTTGAAAGAATATTTTCTTGCTAGTAGCAATGAGCAACAGAATTACACGTCTGGTTCATATACACTTTTAGACTCTCATGCTGAACAGTTATTCCAGTTTACTACAGTAACTGAAAATGATGTAGCAAAAACCGTATTGAAAATCAAATCGAATGCGGTCGGTGATGATAGTATAAATTTAAAATTTGTCAAGTTAATTTTAACACACATCCTTAGCTCTCTAACTCATATCATAAATTACTGTTTTACTACATCATCCTTTCCTCAACTGTGGAAATCTGCAATCGTAACACCAGTAGCCAAAAAAAAAAAAATACAGCTTGTGAGCCTAAGGATTTCAGGCCTATCAGTATTTTATCTTCGCTATCTAAGGTATGTGAATTCATCATGGCAAACCAAATATCATCTTTTCTGAGAGAAAATCATCTGTTATCTCCATTCCAATCTGGTTTTCAGGCAGGCCACAGCTGTTCGACTGCTACTCTTAAAGTGATGGATGACATAAGGACTTACTATGATAACGGCCGCCTTACTCTTCTGTGTCTCCTTGACTTTTCTAAAGCTTTCGATACAGTTAATCATGAACTGCTTTGTCAAAAATTAAAAAAAATTTATGGTTTCTGTAATAATGCCACTAATTTATTAAGCAGCTATTTGACGAATAGAGTGCAAACTGTGAAAGTCGGAACTAATTTGTCTCAAAAAAAGGCTGTCTCTTGTGGTGTACCACAAGGGTCTGTTCTTGGACCGTTGCTCTTCTCCATGTTTGTAAATGACATTTTTCGTTGCTGCACTTATTCGTCAATGCATGCTTATGCTGATGATGTTCAGATTTACTTGTCTGGCAGAACAAATCTCTTGGAAGATTTAGTGTATAAACTTAATGAAGACCTTCACAATATAAATCAATGGGCTCTGAAAAATAGTCTTCATCTTAATGCGCTAAAATCGTATGTTTTACCCGTCTCTAAAGAAAAAATAAGCCTGGACTCAATTCCTGACGTTTTATTGGGGAGTAAAGCCATAAAAATCGTTAATAGTGTTGTAAGTCTTGGATTTCATATTAATACTTCTCTTGCGTGCGCCGACCATATCAATAGTGTTATCAGCAAAATCTACTTCATATTGCGTAACCTTAGGAACTCGTCTGTGTTTACCCCCATCGATATAAGACGTAAACTTGTAATTCAGCTTGTTGTTCCTGTCATAACCTATTCTGAACTTGTATACAGTAAGTTAGACTCGCGGTCTCAACTTAAATTGCAAATCGCATTTAATCATGCTACTCGTTATGTCCATGGTCTACGTAAATTTGACCATCTAGCCCAATTAAGGAACTCTTTACTTGGATGCGATATAACAAGCTATTGTAATCCCAGAAACTGCATATTTCTACATAAACTTATATACCACAGAACTCCTTATTATTTATTTGAAAAATTGCAATTGGCTCGATCTAGTAGAAGTCAAATGCTAATTATTCCTAGCTTTAACTACATAAACTCCACAAGATTATTTTTTATTAATGCTGTTAGATTGTGGAACTCTTTGCCCAGCCATTTAAAGTCCATTCCATCACTAGCACAATTCAAACATGCAATCTTGAGGCATTTTTCTTCACATAATGGTTAAAAATATCAGTTCCATAGATCTATACTATTTTTTTCTATTTCTCTTATAGCTATTTTCCTCTATAATTTTCCTCTGTCTTATCTTCTTTAAACAACTATATTTTAAGTCTTAGTCATTAAGAATTTTTTGTTATAATATAATTAACTTATTTTATGTTAGCTTTGAGTTGAAATGTCTTACTTTTCGTTGTGTATATTATGTGTCATATCTTTGTACTATAAAAGAACCGAGTTCTTACTGTACTTATGTAGTGAATATTCAGTTAAATTAAAATTAAAAATTAGCCCCAAAAACCCCCATATATACACTTAAAAAAATTGTTTTTTGTCTTTTTAATGCAATTTGTAAGCCAAATCTTGAATATTTTGAAAAAATACCTATTTTGAAAAACTGGCAGGCTGATGTCAAGATAGATCTATACTCTCTTCGCCAAAGTTTATTAAAATGACCCATAGAACACCGCTAAGGTGGGGCCAACATCGCAGAAAAATTTGACCCGCCCTAATGTATATATAGATATGGGAAAATCTTTAAAATGCCCTATCTCCGGAACCAATGGGCCAATTTCGTGCAAAATTTCCCAACTTACCAGTAGCTTCATTTGGGAACGAACCTTCGACGACATCCCAATAAGCTTGCGTTTTGCGACCGGTCGGTAAAAGAACATTTATTGAATTAAAGAAATATAATAAAGACAGAATAACATAAGTATGCAAATTTGACATCGCGATTGGGTTGCCAAACTACAAAACTCAATAAAAATTTAAATGTTTCTTTTTCAGGTTTTCATTCAAATTATTTTCAGTCGTTTTAAAGGTTCCATTAGATAAGGTTGATTGAATATAAGATCAAAATAAAGTTATTTCTATATGTGTTTTGTAAATCCGTGATTAAAATTTCACTTTTCAATCGGTGAAAAAAATTTTTAACTCAAAAAGAAATCAAATATGTCATTCGAAAATTAAGTTGTTTTAAATGAAAATTCCCTTATGGCTTATATTCTGCCAGTTAATTCGGGCGACGCACAATGGTTCCTAATCGAAAAAAAACGGCCAAAACCTAATTTTCAAAGATATTTGAAAAACATTTTTTACTTCAGATATCTATTGAGGATAGCCAAAGAAAAAGATCTTTATTATTAAAACATTAATATTTACATGCCCACCTCACTTGTCGTATTATCGAAGCTATCTGAGTAGGCATTTGTTTTCATTTTAATTTGTGTGCATATGATGTGTGCAGATATTGATAATATGCAAAACAAATCTAAAAAAGAAATAACTGGCCATTTCAGCCCTTGAAAGGACTTTGACCTAGCTTCTTATGATCAATTGTGTTGTGCGTGTTATTAAGTTTGTACACAATTGACCAAGAACCGGACCTACATGTTTAACGCCGACTCCGAACGGCGATGAACGGAATGTTCTTGTTCTCAAGAAGCTTTACATGGCATTTTGATTACTCTATGAGGTTTGCTATGGTCTGCAGAGAGGTGGCGGCCGTACAGAAAAATTATTTTAATTCAAATAATTTTAATTCCGGGTCTCCAGGTTCGTTGACATAGAGGCCACGCACTTTAACCAACTACGGCACGAACGCCGAATCCAAAACAAAACAAATCTATAAAACTGAAAATCGTTAATTTTGTGGCAGAAAAATTAAAATCTACAAATAACTGTGACAAAAAAAAATTCTTATTGATTTAAAGCGATGATCAGCGATCCCGAAAACTTTATGGGCACCAAATTTGAAATGCATAATATAGTTATTGTAAAACTAAGCATGTTCACGGCCGCCATTTTTAAGGCGCCATTTTGAATTTAAAATTTTTTGACTTCAGATTCGTGATCAGCGATCCCGAAAACTTTAGGGATGCAGCAAAATTGTACTGCATAATATAGTTATTATATAAATTGCATGTTCATGGGCGCCATTTTTAAGCCGCCATTTTGAATTTCGAGTTTTTGCCTTCAGGTTCGTGATCAGTGACCCCAAAAACCTGAAAATCATTATTTTCATGCAGATTAGACAACTCCTTGAGGTTTTGGCCGTCTTTTTTCGATTTGGAACCATTGTGCGACGTTCTGATGAAGAGTTTATTGACGAAATTCAGTGCAATTGAAATTGAATTCTAAGTGCAATTTGATTTAAATTTTTATCATTTTGCTGAGCCGACTAATCCCGCTGAAAATCTAGCCGAATTTACTTATTAAAAAGGCTTTCTACATAATGAACAACAACAAAATTAACGTTACTGATCGATTTTCTACAGTATGTTCACTGATTGATGCTGTTTGAAGCAGATTGAAGTTTGGGATACTCACAACTTATTTATCAATGTATAAACAAATGATTCCCTTCTTTGGAAGGCACAACTGCAAGAAGTTCATTCATAGTAAACACATACTTTTTTATTTAAAAAACTGGTGCCTCTGTTCTGACACTGACTATTTGAAACTAGTACAAATGCTGGCGCAGCATTCATTATAGAACAAAACCATTGACTTGGGAGCATCTGCTGTTTTGATAGATAATAGTCTGGTAAGGTTTTCTATCCATACATAATGATATGTAATTGGTTCATCGTCAAAGTCGCCAGCATCATCACCATCGTCGTTGTTGTTATCTGCTTCCTCATAATATCTGCTCTGTACCATAAGCAGGTTAATATGACGATCCATCTTCTCTTTGGTTAGATATGAGGGTAAAACAATTAACTTTCGTCTATTTCGTTGTAAAACATAAATGTTGATAGAAATAGTGTTTTGCCTCTCAAATCTGGGTACCTGCTTCACTGTTAAATCTGTTAAATCAAGGTTGTCACGGTAATGCGGGTATGCTGTTATACGATCAACATATCCATTCTTAGCTGGGTACAGAGCAGATATAACAGCCCAAGCAAAACATGCATTGCCATAATTTTTTACGTTGATACATGCTTTCTTGTTATAGATCTGCGTTGGAAGTGGAATATATGATGAGCCCAGCTGTGGCGTAAATTTGTTGATGTTGACGGCTAAGTTTAATATTGCTGTCAACGCCCATCCGCTGTCCCTTTCCTGGAACTCTTCAAGCTTTTTTAGGAGGTTATTTTGAACATGCTCCATAAACCATTCGTCGATATCAGTTTCTTGACAAATAGAAGCATTTTTAGTGGTTAGGAATTTCAATTCACTAATTTCCTCATTAGCTCTAATGACTCGAAATTCACCACAAAATACTGTATTTACTTTTAGAAAGGAGAATTTTGACAACGGTTTTTTTATTATACGCTTGAAGAGTCCCGCGCAATCCTCTAAGAACGTCTTCGAATCTTTGTGAACCAAATTATTGATGGCTCCAGTACATGCTCTGTAAATTGAAATAAGGTTTAAATTAATATATTATATTAAATAACATGAAATAATATGGTGATGAAACTATTTAAAAATTACACTTACCGTCGACTGAACGCTGATTCGATTTCCACCCATTTAATACGGATAAAGGCCCAACTCGTCCTATTTGCCTTTCGGAAAAGGCCTGCACTAGTAGTAGAGTTAAGCACCTTTAACTTGGTGCGGTAACCTTCAACCAACAGAATTGCACATGTAGCATTCTGTTTCGCTCCAACATTTGTTGCCTTTCGTAAAATATTACGAAGGATTATCAATTGTTTGGAGCACTCTTTAATGCTCTGAATAACGAGCGCACGATTATTTACCAATTTTACAATTTCAACAATGTTGGTTATGCGTTGTGCCATTTTAAATAATGAATGTGTCAACTCAACGTTTAAACACGAAATAAATATTGTTTCACATACTTAACCCCAAATTCAAACAAGCAATTGTCTGCGGTTAGATATAGATCACGCTTTCATTTTGGTGTGTTTGTATTATTTTTTATTTGAGCATCGAAAATAAGAATCTTAAGCATAAATGACCACAATTTACAGTATTAAAATTTTGATATCTAGTATAATTATAACTAATGTTTTTCCCTAAATATTCAATTATTTGCTTTCATTAAATTTCCAAAGCTATCAAAATATTCAATTTGATTGTTTTTTTCCCAGTATGCTACCGAATGTGTTCCAGGTCCCCTTGAAGTATCCAGATTGATTGTTCTGCATTCTTTTTTAAGTGGTTTGTTTGAAGAGTATCGTACATAAACACTCCTCTAAAATTTGGAATGTTTTTAACATATTTTTTCAAATCTTTATCGGAAAGAGCTCTTTTGGGTAGCTTTATAAAAAATTTTGTTTTTGCTAAGGATTTAAATAAAATCCAAATCCCTTTTTATATGGTTTTAGAAACATGCCTTTTCCCATTGCAATAGCCTCCATTATACTGTTATGTCGTTTTGCTTCATTTAACTGCTCTTTTCCAGCTTTAACTGCATTGATTGCTTTTGTAACGCCAGATAATCCACCAGGTAGACCACCAAGTGCACCCAGGGCAGCGAATATAGGTGCAAGCGGAAGAAAACCTCCAGATTTAGGGAGCGGTATTACTCGAGGTGTCTTAATCAGAGATTTTTTTTTCCTTAAAAATACTGTCTACAACTTTTCTAGAAATTTTAACGGCGTCATCCAAATTTTTACTTACTTACTTACTTATCTGGCGCTTACAACCGAAGGTCGGTTTTGGCCTCGTATAAGAAATTGCGCCAGCCATTTCTGTTTTGTGCTTGCTGGCGCCAGTTGGAAACACCAAGTGTAGTCAGGTTATCCAACACCTGATCCTTCCAACGAAGATGTGGGCGTCCTCTTCTGCGTTAACCACCACCGGGCACCGAATCGAATATTTTTTTCGCTGGAGCGTCGTTTTCCATTCGCTCAACATGACCTAGCCAGCGGAGCCGCTCGATTTTAATGCGCTTAACTATGTCGATGTCAGCGTACAGCTCATACAGCTCGTGGTTCCATCGAATTCGGTACTCGCCATTGACGCAGATTGGACCGAAGATCTTACGAAGCATCTTTCTCTCAAAGGCTTCCAAAGTCTTTTCATCAGAACTGCTCAACGTCCAGGTTTGTGCTGCATATAATAGGAAGGGCATGATTAGTAGCTTATAGAGCGTGAGTTTTGTTCGTCAAGTGAGGGCTCTGCTTCTCAATTGCCTACTCAGCCCAAAATAACACCTGTTGGCAAGAGTTATCCTTCGCTTTATCTCAATACTGACATCGTTGAAAGAGTTTACGCTGGATCCCAGGTAGACGAAGTCCTTAAAAACCTCGAAGGAGATGTTGTCAACAGTGACGTGGTTTCAAAGACGCTGGGACTGTTTATTTGTTGACACTAGGTATTTCGTCTTATCTGCATTCACTGCAAGACCCATTCGACCCGACTCTTTCGCTAATCTGGAGAATGCTGCACTGACTTCGCGCGTATTATGGCCAATGATATCGATATCATCAGCATACGCCAGCAGCATAATATTTTTGTAGAATATCGTGCCACTGCGTCTCAAATCAGCAGCTCGGATGATCTTCTCCATCATTAGGTTGAAAAAGTCGCACGATAAGGAATCACCTTGTCTAAAACCTCGTTTGGTATCGAATGGAGGAGTGAGATCCTTCCCGATCTTAAATATGCTGCTGGTGTTGCTCAGTGTCATTCTGCAAAGACGGATGAGCTTTGCAGCAATATCAAATTCAGACATGGTGGAGTATAGATGATTCCTTATTGGACTATCGAAGGCGGCTTCATAATCGACAAAAAGATGGTGTGTGTCGATTTGTTTTTCTAGGGTCTTCTCCAAGACTTGTCGTAGCGTAAATATCTAGTCTATGGTGGATTTGCCAGGTCTGAAGCCACACTAATAAGTTCCAATTAGCTACGATGGTCCTCAGTCTTTCACATAATACGCTCGACAGGACCTTATATGCGATATTAAGAAGGCTTATCCCACGGTAGTTGGCGCAAATTGTGGGATCAGAGTACAGTGAGGTTCAAATCTTTTGGAATGCATTCTTCCGACCATATTCTGCATAGAAGCTCATGAGTGCATTTAAATAGAGCTTCGCCTCCATTTTTGAAGAGCTCAGCAGGTAAGCCATCGGCTCCTGCTGCTTTGTTGTTTTTAAGCCGAGCTATAGCTTTCAAGACTTCACTATGGTCGGGCAGCAGAACTTCAACGCTGTCGTCCAAAATTGGGGATTCCGGGATATCATCTCTATTGGCGGGATTGTTGTCGTCGTCGCCATTCAGAAGCCTAGAGAAGTGTTCCCTCCACATCATCAGTGAACTCTGGATATCTGTCACTAGATTCCCATTTTCATCCTTGCAGGAAGAGGCCCCGGTCTTAAAACCATCGGCCAGGCGTCTTATTTTTTCGAAAAATTTTCGGACCTCATTCCTGTCACCATGCATCTCAATTTTCTCGCACCCACGCATTTCCGCTTCCCTTTTCTTTCGCCTGAAAATGCGTCTCTCTTCCCTCCTTTTCTCTTTGTATCGCTCCTTAGCAGCACGCGTTACAACCGACTGCAGGGTGGCTTTGTAGACCGCATCTTTTTCTGCAGTGGCGTCGCGACACTCTTGGTCGTGCCACTGGTTTCGGCGAGGGCGGTGATAGCCAATCACCTCTTCGGCAGCCGTACTCATAGAGTGGGAAATATGATTCCACTGCGCGCATATATCGTCGATCGGAGGAGTGCTTTCTTGAAGCAGGAGTGAGAGTCGAGTAGCGAAGTCTTCGGCTGTTTGCTTTGATTGCAGCTTTTCAACGTCTAGCTTTCTCTGTGCTGGATTGCGCGCATTCTTGGTTGCGCACAGGCATGTACGGATCTTGGCTGCGACAAGATAATGATCCGAGTCTGTATTGGCACCACGGATCGTGCGTACATTTGAAACACTGGAAGAGTGCCTTCCGTCAATCAAAACGTGATCAATTTGGTTACGCGTCTTTTGATCAGAAGACAGCCAAGTTGCTTTACGAATATCGAGATGCTTGAATCTAGTGCTACTAACGACCATGTTTCGCGCTGCGGCAAAGTCAATCAGCCTCATTCCGTTATCGGAGGTATTGTCGTGGAGGCTGAACTTTCCGACTGTTAAACCAAAGATATTTTCTTTTCCCACCTTGGCGTTGAAGTCACCAAGCACGATTTTTATGTAGTGGCGGGGGCTGCGCTCATAGGCCTCTTCAAGGCGCTCGTAGAAGCTGTCTTTGGTCTCATCGTCCTTATCTTCTGTCGGAGCGTGCGCACAAATCAGGCTTATGTTGAAAAATCTTGCCTTGACACGGATTATGGCAAGTCGTTCGTTCACAGGTGTGAATCGCAGAACATGATGTCGTAGTCTCTTGCCAACCACAAATCCGCATTCAAATTCGTGTTTCTCCGCATGGCCGCTGTAGTAGATATCACAGGATGCTTGCCGTGAGCAACCCTGTCCCTTCCATCGCATTTCTTGGATTGCAGTGATATCAGCTTTGTATCTTTCTAAGATATCTATCAGGTGGATAGAAGCAACATCCCAATTAAGGGTTCGGACGTTCCAGGTGCATATCCGTAAATCATTGTCAGTTTTTCGTTTGCGGTAGTCGTCATCAGATTTGGGGATAATTTTTATCTTTTTTCTTAAAGTTTTCATTGAATTTTGTTTTTATGTGGTGGGCTTCAAACCCAACACACAACCCTTTAAAGCCAGGGGGAGCCCGCTGCTCAGATTAGCCGTCAAACTAACGGTTGCCAGTTTGCCGTTTCTAGAGGACACCACGCAGAGGTTTGTGTCGACTTGAGACGAGTTCGACATGGATAATGCTGGCCTCACCAGGTTGTGGCAGTCAGACACGTTGCCATGTGAAGATCGCCCCCTTGACCCTAACGCGTTGCCTTGTGAGGATCGTCCTCCAAATTTTTAGTTTTCTTAATTTTCATTTTAGCACTTTTTAAGGCGTGTCTTAATAGTTGATGTCCATTTACTTGAGGAGATCTCTTAGTTTTACTGTTAACGTTGCCCATACCAAATTTTTTTTTCACCTTCATTGCGTTAGTGACAAGCCAAGCGTTTGATTTTTCAGCAATACTGCTATTACTTGCGTTAACCCGTTGCCAAGCATTCAAGTCAAGCGTTTGATTATTCAGCAAGACTGCTATTACTTGCGTTAACCCGTTGCCAAGCCTTTTCAGCTAAGATTCTATCAGCAATATTTCTTTTTTCCAAATCTTTTTTGTTTGCGTATACTATATCGTGTTGTCTGCAAGCAGCATCCAAAAGATTGATTCCTTGATCACCTCTAGCTAATCGCTTCTTTAATTTTGTACCAGGTCCACAAAATTGATAACCAGGTAAATGAAGTTCAATCGGAAGTTTGTCTATTAAATCATTCAGAATACCTTTTTCAATAAAGGATGAACGAAGACTGATTACCTTTTTATAAATAATTGGTAGTAGTATTTATACTTTTTCGATCAGAGGTTGTAATCAAAGTGATGTAAAATCAATAAAATGACCCGATTATATATGATATCATTTAGTAGTTCAGCCATTCCAAATTAAACGCATCAAAAAAACGTAAATTACGGGTTGACCACCTTCGATTTTGCTCAAACTTTCAGAATTGAATCTTCTCATGAAATAAAAACACTTATTTGAGTAAAAAATTTTCTTTTTCAAGTTTTTACGTCACATTCAAATTTCGTCAAAATGGGAGAAAAGTGAAATTGCCTTACTCTGGAAAAATCATATATTCAACAAACCTAACTCGATTTTCACGTTTGAGGTATTATCGAAATGACAATAAATAGTTGTTTTTTATAAATATGTAAAAAAACAAAATTATTTTTTTAAGTTTCTTAACTTCAAGGTCAAATTTTGGAAGTCATAAAAATAGGATTTTTCCAAACTTTAAAAATTGAAAAAAAATATTTCCAGAAAGTTCAGTTTAGTACCTTTCCATCTGCCAAAAATAATGAGGGTGTTATTTTTCTTTCTATTTTATTAATTTATTTAATATTTTTTAAACGACCACCTACCATATTACATCCATACAACCATACTATGTACATTAGACTGCGCCGTATACCAGAAAAAGTGCGCCGTATACCAGCGAATATGACGCGTTTTTGCAAGACAATTACGAAAGAAATTATTTGTTTTTGACCGAACTTAGGGGTCGCGCATTGACATATTTCTTCATATCTCTGGTGTTTACAGTCGCATTTTAAATTTTGGTACATTTATGTTATTGTCTTAAGGAGACCAATATGACCTCTATAGAGGTCATTGACCTCAGGCGCACGGTTCTAGTACTTACCTTCCAGATCTCAGTTTCTACTATCCTAATGTGCCATCCTAATATCCAAAAAACAAAGCTCCTCAAATATCATTGATATTTTGCTCAGGAAGTATATCGATATTTCCAGCAGAAATATTTTTAAAAAATTTTTGAAAATTTTTTGCC